>VZRX01010806.1:0-11076 GCA_013398075.1 Notiomystis cincta
AAGAGAGGAGAAGAGAAGAGAAGGCAAACTCTTGTGTCCTCTCCATCTTAGTGCACTTCTAGTAAGATGGCCTTAGAAATCTTCATGCCAAAAATCCAGTGTGAAGAGGTACAATTATTTGACAACTGAATTGATAACTATGTAGTTTAAAGCCTTTAGGTCTTTTATGCCCAACCAAGAAGTCCAGCTCCTCACTCTGCAGATGTATGCACACACTCTTTTTATGTGGCACCATTGTTGTTCATGGTTCTGCCTGGGCAGAAATATGTGATCTCATTCATGGGTATATTAAATATGTCAGTCATAGATAAAATAAAGCTTTTCTCACACAGGATATCTCTATAGGGTGTCTAAAAAGCGTAGTAAAATGTCACGATCCCTGTTAATGATGGGCTTCCTGAAGTCAGGCTCTGTTGGCCCAGCTTGATTACTGATCACAAAGAGAGCAGATTAAGCCCAAGAATAACCTGGGGGTGGAAAAAATTACCCTTTGCAAGAAATGCCTCTCCTGTTTGAAGGATTCCATTTAGAAACTAAATACAAAAAAAAATTAAAGAGGGCTAATGGTCATTTTTCATTTTGTGCTGAATTATTTTTAAATTCATTATAGGTCAAGGCAAAATATTTTGTTCAACTTGACCCTAAAATTTTCACAATAATTTGTCCTATTATTTTTTTTTTTGGTTGGTTGGTTGGTTGGTTGTTTTTCTAAAGTAAGTCCATTTTTTATGCAGAGTGCTTTTACAAAACGAAATGTCAAAACTTTTTGGTTTTTAAGCATGAAAGCAAACACATTTCCAAAAGAGAAACATATTGAAAATGTAGAAATTATATATTTGGGGATTAATTTCCCCACAGCTTTTTTCTGTCACCTTCAAGCCCAGTTTTGAAATGATTCTCCAACCCTTTCACATGTGATTTTTTTAGTAAAACTAACTTGAAAACAAAACTCAGCTTCAGGGAGATTACAAATTTATTCAGTTCACCAGGAATTTAGCTCCTATTGAAGAATCCAATGCAGTGCCATTATCTAACACTGTGTTTAGCAGCCAAAATTCTTTTCCATGTTATTGATGTCTAAATTTTTAAGATTGTCAACTGAAAGAACCACTGATTTTTGCACAGCCATGCTTTGGCATGGTTGCAGATTTAGAAGATCTATCAGGATTTTAATCTCAGAAAACAATATTTCTTAGACAGAGAATCACCTTGTTCCTGCCATGGTGAAGTACTGCAATAGTAGGTTTGTTGTAAAGAGTGTTTTGACATTTCTGAGGATTGGAGTTGGATGGGGTTGGTACTATTATGGCAGTGACTTTACTCTTTTCTTTTGTCTTTGAAGCTTTTAACCTCACCCTCAGAAGTGTATTGTTATTCTTGCATAATGAAGGAGATACAATACTTTGCATCTCAAATGCTTTCACAGTGTTTGATGACATGAGGCTAATTAGCTCCATTTTTCAGATGTACTAAAAGATGAGAACCTAATAATTTACAGAAATAGGCATTGGAGCCTAAAGCTCTCTGCCACCATCCCAGATAATGTCAAAACTAATGTGGGCAGGGAAAAATAAATACAATTTTCTAAAGGCCACTTCATAGATTTGTGTCTACATGACCATAATATTGCAACAGGTTAAATGCACAAGTTAAAATAGGTCTCAGTAGTCCTGACTTGATTTTAGAACTTTAATGATGCTTTACCAGTGAAATAACACCCCCTTAAGATGTGTGAAGCATTAATTTTACGTAGCTGAGAATCAAAGTATTTATGTGTTTGTTTATTTACCTATACAATGGCATTTCAAGCCTCTTTAACATCATTGCTGTGTCTGGGTGCCCTCCAAATACATGCTCAGATGTAAGATAAGATAAATTTTAAAATTATTTGCGTCTATAATTATTGCTTCTGCTGCCAGGAGCCCTTTTGATACCAAAAAGAAAACCTGATTAATGCAAATGAGTTGATCATAATAAACATTAAAAAGAATCACAGCAGCACTGAGCACAGTTTTGACATAAAAACAAAGATGCACAGATCTGAAAAGGTTTGGGCCTCAGAGACTTTCCTGGGATGCCATTTTGGGTGGAATTTTTTAGAAGAGGAGCAATAGGAGTCTCCCTCCTAATCTACCCACTGTATTCCTTGGAAAATCCCTTGCAGACAGTTAGTTCATGGCCACTTCCAAACTAACCAGAAAATCTTCTGTCGGAAGGTCAAAGGCCAGCAAAGTCATCCTTGCCCTACATGAGGTCAGTCCTGGCTGGGACTTACCTCTCTCATTCCCAGATCCTGGCAAAGCCCACATCTTCAGCAGAGCTACTCCATGAAATGAAATGGCTCTTTCCAGGATATGGATGGCATCCTAAAAAGGCTGTCTAAAATATGTATAAGATTTAAACTTTAGAAGTGCCTTTATCTCTCTGCTTCCAGTCGAGCAGCTCCAGGCACCTACTGGTAAGTAAACCTTGTATTTGTAGCCTGGGAAAACCATAAGCCTGAGGACATATCTTTGATTAGATATTCTGAAAAGGTCATATCTCCATCTGGATGTTTAGCCTTGTCTAAGGCCCTAATACCAAGACTGAGGAGGGACAGAAACATGAAAAATGGTCCAGGTAATGCAGCAAGAACAGTCAGAAATTTGTTGCAAGAGTCCTCAGGAGGAAACCTCATTTATTTTCAGTGTCCCCAGTGAGTCACTGGCCAGTTCCCATAAGCACTAATGCAGGTTTTGGGGAGCACAGGATTCTAAATACAAGCCTTTTCTCAAAACCAGGAATATTGTTACTGGATACTCACTGCAAAGATAGTTTGAACACAAATGATTCTCCTATTTCATGCAGTTCAACTAATGGGTAGAATTCAGACATAACTTCCTGGATTAATTCCAGCCTTAGTCCCACAGCCCTGACAGTGCCAAAACAAATTACCCTGATACAGCTGAGGACAGAGATAGGCTTCTCCTAACTACCTAAAATTTTAAAGGACCAGCCCAAAAGGTGACTCCAGTCCAGGGGTAATTCCACCTTCCCTAGGTATAAAGGAGGAAAAAATATACCAGGATGCTGGTACAAAAAGAAACCCAAACCAACAGTGACAGAGAAAGATCGAACAACTCTTTTTCATGTGATTTTTCATTGCCTGAGGCACATGTGCTGTGAACATTTGGAAGGAAGATTGCCACCTTCATAACCACCTCTCACTGAATGTCAGCTGAGTGTGGTCAAGATTATATCCCAGGCTCGAATCTCCTCCTGGGAGTTTTGTTCTGAAAAGCCCCACACACCAGGGCAGGCAGATCTATTGATCACCTGTGACAGGCTGTCTGTTCCTTTGAGGACCAAGAATGGCTGACAGCCCAGGAAATCCAACCCTCACCCAGGGATCTGCCAAAGCCAACAAATGAGGCAGGAGGCTTTCCATCAACACCTCAAAGGAGAGGAGAGGGCTTTTCAGAAGCCACCTCTTCCATAAGATCAGGATTTGAGCTGATTCAGGTTTCTGAATGAACTGCTGAACCAACTGAATCTATCCTGCTCCACTTTATGCTTCAAGGTGCATTGCTGAACACAAGTAGCAAATCTAGCAGAGTCTAGATTCCTTAAGGATGGATTATATCAGAGAGGGGAATGGACTCAGAAATTAAGGAGCAGACATTTGAATGCAGGGTCTTTTGACATGTTTTTATACACAGGAAGAGTTTGGTTTAGCAGAAGAGATGCAGAATAAATTATTTGGAAGGTCAATCTGATAGGTCATGTTTGTGGGTGCTCACCTCATCACCTGATATGTTTCAATGTCCTATAGCTCATTAGACTCATGTGTGAGTCTCTCACAGTGCTCCTAATCCCATTCTGCAGAAAATGGGAACACAAATGTCTCTAAAGCCATAAACTGAGCAGAGGGCACATCCCCCATCTAGGTAATGTTATCTACCCGTGTTCCTAAGCCATATCCAGTCACCAAACTGAAAACTTGTCAAAGATTATGTTTAAAATACATTACAGAACTATTCCAAAGCACCTGGAAATCTTTCTGATTATCCTGCAACAGTAGGAATATGTTTATATGGATCGATCTCAGCCAGAGCACTTATCAAAATCAATACACCTCTAAAGGCATGATAGATGTTTTCCCTTCCATGTCCCCAGATTGTCAGTGACTACAGACTTCCACTGCCTTAAAGGAAAAATGGCTCATGTTCCTAACCCAGGAGATTTGTAGTGGAGAAGAGAGAAAATTTGGTTATTCAACGGCCTGAAGGGAGAACTCACTTGAAGAAACTCAGTCATTCCTGAGAGTGAGCAGAGAATGAGACCTAGCAATTGATTTTAGCAACACTGGCATGAAGACCTGGTCATCCAAGTTTGAAGACAGATTTTATTTGGAGAGATATTCACTCTACACACACAGTGAAGATGCATGACATCATGCCAGAGAGGTGATCAAGTAGACCAGAGGGAATGGAAAGAAAATTCAGTGAAAACATGGGATTTCCTCATGTCTCCAAACATCATAAATCACAGCTTAACTGCTTAGTCACTCTGTGCTGATCTATCATACTCCAGCAAGCACTTAAATGCTTGACTATCCTGAGGCCTTTGAGCATGAAGGAGACTTGAAAAGCTTGTTGCCTCCTATCTCTCTCTGTCTCAATTCTTTAAAAAAAAAAAAAAGAAATCTTCCAGAGACCAACTCCTTCCATCTGACAGGTCAGGAACACTTTGGGCAGATTTCCTCTGCACCACAGGCAAGTGGAATGTGAGACCTGCTGCTAAAGCCAGAAGCTGAGGAAGACCTGGGTGTTGTCCATGGCAAGGGCAAGAGCTGAGACAGGACACTGAAACAGCCACTCAGAGCAGGGATACACAATTTACTGCTCAAGGTTTGTGTGATAAAACTTCCAGTCAGTTTTCCAATGAAATAATAAAGAGAGACATCCCTGCCAGAACCTGCACACTGGTTTTACATCTCTTGATGCAAAAGGACTCCGTAAAACAAAAAACAACCATTCCTATATGACATCCATGAAGTACCTATGAAGAGATGACAGGGTCAAATATACATCATCAAATCCATAGGCTTTCACCTTCCTCTCCCAGGACCCCTTTGGGAAAGGTCTCCTAAATACAAATAAGTTTGGCAGGAGCAGATGGAAGCATAACTCTTTTTGGATGTCCAGGATTTAAAGAAAAGCCACACTACGGAAATTAATAGGCAAGAATATCCCTGTTATGTCCATGCACCCAGTACACAGAATGAAAATCCTGATAGAAAGGTTATCAGTGTCTGACAAATTTAATCAGGTTTTCATAAAGGAAAACATCCTGCCTGCTATTAATGGAAAGACCCTGGGTGACTGTTCAGAAATCCATCATATGTTCAGTCCCTCCTTCCTCATTTTTGGCTTTCCCATGGGTCTTGTTCAACTCCTTCTTGGGGATCCTCCTTTCTCTGGGCTCAGCATAATTTTATATTCCCCTCCACTTCCTGTCCCATACTGATACTTTTTTAAAAAGTCTATTATGAAGCAGCTGCAATCAAGAATAACAGTTCAGGACCTGTGTCTATTCATTACTGTTTCCTCAGAGTCCCTAAATATAGTTTAAAATTTATCACAGAATCTATAAATCTGCTCCAGTGCGACACCACAGGAAGTAGATTCATCAGCCATCATTTCTGCATGCGTGGAGAAGAGGGATGACCTTCTGCAACTGGCTTGAGGTTTTGCAAGGGAGGCAACTTCACTTCTTGCAGAGAGGGATCCTCTGCCCTCCCTAGCCATGGGCAGTCTTGGCATGAGGAGGAATGTCTTGGGGCACAGGGAACAAACCTGTCAAAATCAGGTCACCATCACCCCACTGCATTCACAGCAGTCCATACTGCTTTCTTCTGACTCCTTAATTTTTCATGATGGCTGCAGCTGAGAGAAGAAGCCCTTCTGTGACTGGTGAATATCAGGGAAGAGTGTGATTAAAAGCAGAACTGGAGCTGGAGGATTGTATTCTGACTGGGAATAAAGAAATCCATGTCTGCTGACAGCAGAGCTACCAGCAGCCATGGGACCACCCTGAGTTATGCACTGGGTGATTTGTGGCTTAGCAGGAAAAGAGTTATCCACTCAAGAAGTGTAAGAAGGTTAATGTGATTTTAACACACAAACAGTGAAATAAACAGTTGCACTGTAATATTGCAATGCAATAATAATTGGGAATTAAAATGGTCATGGGCTAAGTCTAAATACGCGTGCAGGTGGTTCACTTATTATCCACGTTAGCATGAGCACCAGCATGTGAGGCTTTCAAGCAAATTTTCCCTGAGTGTTTCAGTCACTTCTGTCTTCCCAGAGGACAGGTTTTCATTAATTATTTCATTGCCTCTGGAGTCGACAGTAACCCAGAGTGGAAATGTAAAAGGACAGGTTAAATAACCAGGTGTTTTGTACCTTGAGAGAAAAAAATGAGTTGAGCTTCAGGTCAAAGCCTTAATTTAAACTTATAACAAGGGAAATATACTTCTAAGATAGAGTGATCCAACATCCACCCAGGAGTCTGCATAGCCTCAGGGAATTGTGTGAAAAAGGTATAAATTTGCTATACATTTGTGTTGTGCCTTGGTTTCTGTAGAGCTGCAGCTTAGATATCCACACAGGCACACACAGAACCAGCAAAGACAGGCAGGTGACACAGGGGCCCTCCAGTTCTCTGGGTATGGACACACCTATGCACAGGCACAACACACATTGCATTTCCTTGTGACAAGGTATGGAGTCCCCACCACCCCCCAGCACCCACCTATACCTGCATGTGTGTATTTCTACAGAAGAAGGCCACCAAAAACTGCATTTTAAAAAAAAAAAAGGCAGTGTGAAGATTAAAAAATCAGCCACCAAAATGTTAGGGAAACACCTGACTGAATTTTTCAGCCTCCTTCCACATCTATTGTTCCTTCTGCATATGACAATCACACCTTTTTGTCCTTTGCCTCATTCAGGGCACAGGGAGGACATTGTCCTTCCTGAGCCATGGACCTGTATTTTGCTTACTCCTCCCTCATGCTTTCCTGCAGACCTTTTGAAGCTCATGGGGTTTCCATGGTGGTCATCAACCTGCATCCAAACTCTGCACAGCTGATGGATTTATTTTCCTAACATATCTTCTCCCCATGTTTAGGGATGGGAGGAAGAGGAAGAAATTAAGCACTGGATTTGTGGCTCAGGTTGAGATGACCACTGTATTTTTAAAGAATGTGGTATTCTGAAGGATTGGTACAGGCATCAGACTCTCTGGCTTTAGATAGCACTGAGAGTTCTGCACCCACAAAGCAGAGTTCAGGGTGTGAAATTTGGCATCTTAATGATGATGACACATTTAGTACCTGTTTCCATGTGACAAGACTAGGTTGAGTTTTCCAATGCCATATAGAACCTCTGTGGAAAGAAGTAGGGGTAAACAGGTCACTTTTAAAGGCTTAGTTTACAGGTTTTTTTCCAGTAAGTATTTCTTGTGGTTTATTATTCCACACATCTCCTAAGCTTTACCAAAAAAAAACATTGTCCCTTCATCACCCATCCTGATTCTCCCCCAGATTAAAACCAGTCTTGAGTGAATCAAGAGCCTCAGTGACCAAAATGGAGTATGAGAATATGTGATCTATGAGTCTGTGGACATTAGAAATACAAGTGATTCTGAAGGGGAAAACGACCCACACTGAGGACTCAAAGGCCATATTTTGGGGAGTAACTTCAGTTTTATTCTGGCCCTGAGGCCTGAGTTCCCATGAGTGAAGTAGGTGGAGGTCCAAGGTAAATTCTCATCACTCCAAGGTGGAACTACCACCTTAGAGGAAATCACTTCAAAAACACATTGCCAAGCTGAACCTAAATGCAGGTCTAGATACATCCTAAGTCAATTCATAATTCAAAAGCACAGCCTAAAAGTCAAAAGTTTGCAGATTGTGTTAATTGCAACATTTCTATTTTCTTCAACCTCACTGAGGTTGGTAATCTTAAAAATATCTCTTTAATATCACATCTGTGTGCACATGTGTACCACTATGGGAACAGTAGAGCTAAAACATTAACTGAGATCCTAGAATCCTAGAATATCCTGCGTTGGAGGGGATCCACAAGAATCTTTGAGTCCAACTCCTGGCTCTGCACAGGACAGCTCCAAGAGTCACACCCTTGAGAGCATTGTCCAAGCACTCCTTGAACTCTGTCAGGGTTGGTGCTGTGACCCCTTTCCCTGGGGAGCTGTCCCAGTGCCCAAACACACTCTGAGTGAAGAACCTTTTTCTAATACCCAACCTAAACCTCCTGTGGTTCAGCTTCAGGCCATTCCCTCAGGTTGTGTCAGTGGTCACCAGGGAGGAGCCATCAGTTCCTGCCACTGCACCTCCCCTTTAGGTGAGGAAGCTGCTATGAGGTCTCTCCTCAGTCTCCTCTTCTGCAGGCTGGATAAAGCAAGGTGATAAGGTTGGAAATAATACATAGGATGTGTTGATTCAAGTCTTTTTGCATTACTCATTAGGAATCTTTCCACTGATGTCAATGGAGTTTTGCTTGGAGTAAAATGTAGCTGCAAACAGACACACCAGCACAGCAGCTATTACTCACTCAGATTCCCAAAAGGATTTTTGCCTGCAAAAAGACCACAAGATTTGACCCCACTAATGACTTCCATGGTGTTTTCTGCACAGTATAGATTACCAAAGAGGAGCCATGGCTCAGAGGGTTTTCCTGCTCCAACCTGCCCATCATCAGCTCTTCCCTGCAATTTCAGCAATGAAGAAAGGCAGAGTGGCCATTCACAAGGCATTTACCCAAGAACAACAGTTCTCAGCCTTTTCTGTAAACCAGATTTTACTCATTAAAGGGAAGGAAAGAAGGAATAAAAGCCCACCCAAGCAAACAAACAAAACAAAGCAAACACAAAACATAAGCACAAACACACAAACAAAACCATTCAAGACTCTAAAATTCTGGAATATTTGCTCAAAGAGAATAAAATTTTAAAAAATAAAAATTAATAGAGAAATTCATAGAACACTAAAGGCAATTTAGCATCTTATGTAGTAGTTGGGGGGATGTGATCTTAGGGATTCTGTTCATCCTCCTCCTGACACTGAAATATAAGATAATTGATGTAAGAAGTCTCTAGACAAAATGTATATATTTCCTAGAGTATATGCAGACAGAGTGTCTCCATTTGTGTCCTTTTCAGGATTCTCATTCTCTGGGCTGGCCCCAATCCTGCTTCATTTCACTCAATGCCCCTAAGACCTGTGAAACAACATCAGAAATAAACTGCAGGAAGGTGTTTCCACTTTTGAGAAAAAAAGACTTAGAGAAACTCAGAAGTCAGTTCCATCTAAAGCAAATGGAAAAAAAAACAATAACTGTAGACTGCAAAATTCTGCCATGCAAATCCTCCTCTAATTTTTGCCATTGCTGAGGTCCTGGAGTCAATATTTTAGTCCAGCTGCAATCTGTTGATGAGCAAAAGGAGGGAAAGGTTGTAGCATCATGAATTAAAAAATAATAATCTCTCAAGCTTAGTATCAGCAAAGATGATTATTTCCTTTGATTTGTCAGGCTAATTGAAAATAGCTTTATAGTTTGCAGATGATTAATTAGGAGCCAACAAGATCTCCATTTGCATCTCGGTAATTCTTCACTCTGTTTTATTTCGACATTTAGTCTTTATGCTTAAAATATCCATTGAGAAAGCAGAAAGGTGATTAACACAAGATTTTAAATGTGTACCATTTGTTCTGAATCTTTTTTTACACATTTTTGTCAACAGAGAAGAAAGGAGAGAATATACAACATTACAAAACGATTACTGCCTGTTCCACTGCCATCTGCCAAATCCTCCTTTATAGGAGACATAGTTCAACCAGGTTCATTTTGAAACAGGGGAGAAAGAGCCCAAATAAAGGTCAGTCCTCTGCCCCTCCTCCCTCATTCCCAAGTCACTGACTATTTGACCTCTCTATAATCATCCTGAAAGTTTTGAAGTGGTTTTTTTTCCTTACATGAAACACCCTCACTCATGTGAACCATCCTGCAGCAGCAGATTAGACCATGCCACTGTTACCCCTCCCTCCTGAGATCACCCCAGAGAAAGTGGGTTCAAACAGATGGGACAGATATGATGATATTTTTCCATCCACCTGGCACTGAAAGGCAGGAGTACACATATTTCTGGGTGAAATATTTCACTCAGCATTAAAAAAAAAAAATCATTCACAGGTCATGTCTGTTGAGGGTTTTACATTTGGGGGTTGTATTTTTGTTTGGGATTTTTCAAACATTTTCTCACAGCCTTGGCAACCTCTGTCTTATCACACCACGCTTAAATCTCCAGCAAATGGAGTGGTTTGATAAGAAGTTTAACCCTTCATTTGGAAGGTGAATTCCCAACCCTTATGATAGTATAAGGAAGCTGGCTGAGTAAACTCTGAAAAGGAAAAGAAGAATGGATTCTTAAGGATTAAACCACCAGAAATCAAACCATAAGAGCCAAACTTTGCTGTTATCAATAGTAATATTAATTAAAATTGCATTATTTCAAAGAGAGCTCTTGCAGGATGGGGCTGGCTAATGGCCTTTGAATTTTTGTGAATTTTCCTCTCTCATCAAATCCAGCCTTTCATGATGGATTCTGCCCATTCCTCCAAGCACAGGGGCAGATCTGGTCCATCCTAATTTCACATTAAGATCTCAGCTGTCCTTTGTTTGATCTCTCACTGAGTACCCAATGAGACAGAGCAGAATGTGCTTTTCCAGCTCCTGTCCAAAACCTTTCCTTTTTTTAAAAGCAGCTGGGATCATAAGGACCCTGCTGTACCTTTGCCCTTATCCCAGTCCTGAATTGTCCTCAACACCAGTTTGGCCACGGTTGCCTGAGACCCAAAGGGACCCATCCCACCTGGGAGCCCAAATCACACAGGGGCAGCAGCTGGGCTGTGATTCGAGGGACAGGGAGCACACACTGGACAGTGGGGTTACACTAACATGCAGTCCATTTATTTTTGAGGGTTTTTTTCCTTTGTTCTGTAATTTATCT
>VZRX01010806.1:13310-30993 GCA_013398075.1 Notiomystis cincta
AAAGGAGCTGCTCTTGGGAAAGTCTTCAAGGTTGTCATGGACCTTTTTGCACTTTTTGGATTTGCTAGACATTTTTCGGTTTCTGGTCTGAATTCCTTCTTTCTTCATAGTCAGGGGTCTGTTAATCTAAACAAAAATCAATTATTTTTTTGTGCTTCCATCCCTTCTCCCCAAATCACCATGGGATCCATGGACCCCATGCCCAGCCCAGCAGGACCAGCTGGTCACAGCCCCCTCCGCCCCTGCACACACCATGTGTCACGGCTACCCAACATTTCCCTTTCCATCCCAAAAATTCAGATCCCTCCAGGAAATCCCAAGTTCAGCTGAAATTTCTGAAGACAAGATGACAGAAAATTGCTGGCAGAGCCACACAGGAGCAAAACATACCCGAATAATTCACAGCAGCTGAAAAATTTCAACTATCTGCACATTAGGTAATTGCACTGTGTTTAGGTATGAAACCAATCATTACCTCCTGGAAATATTCCCCACAGACACCGTCTCACCCTGAGGCTTCCTGTCTGATCTAAAACCATTAGCAGCAAGAACTGCTGGGATTTCAGTGCTACAAGGAGTCTCAAGCTTTCACAGCTCCATGAGGAAGCTGGGCAACTCTTCACAACAGGGACAGCTCTTTGTCTTATTTTTCTTCTTTCTAAAGATTTTGCTCTGATCATCCTTTCTCATTTACTTTAGCTGATCTGATTTTATTTCTAAAGCCTTTCAAGTTTTCTTAGAGGAAGGGCTAAAAGAGGTGTCTGTGCTGACCAGCAAAGCATTTTCTACATGCATACAAACGTATCTGAAGGGAAAATAAACATTAAATTCTCCTCCTGAAACTACACAGCAGAAATGATCATCCATGCATCCATCAGGGTTAGAAAGTGATAGCAAAAGATCTGTTGGACCTCCTGTAAGAAACTCTTATTACTCTTGTTACTTGAGGCTGTCCTGTGCAGGACCAGGAGTTGGACTTTGATGAATCTGAAGGGTCCCTTCCAACTCAGGATATTCCATGATTTTGTGATTCTATACTCCATAGAGAGCCAGCACCAAACATGCACTAACACAGGTGACATGAAACCTCCCCAAACCACACTTGGGAAGGGATTTGTGCATCCAATGTCCATAAAAAAACTTAAAAATCTGGGCTCTGGCTCCTCTGCAGGATTTCACCTATAGCAGAACTCAGCAAATCACCCAGAAGCTGAATCATTTTTCATTATAAATGTGAGCACGTGATGGTGCCGATGGACATTCTACAAAAGGGACAAAAAATGGATCCACTGTCCACCAGGATCTACTGTGAAGGACAAGGAAAAGATGTCCCTGCAAGGGTCCTGAGCAGCTCTTTGCCCACAAGACCTTAAATTAGCGCAAAGGAACAAAGCATTCCCTTCTTCCAGATCATAGCACAGTTTCACTTGCTGCTCCTCAGCCCCTTTCTAGGCCCTTTCCCCACAACATGGGAATCATTCCTGGATTTCTCTCCCCAGGGAGGCTGGGATAAAATAGTTCCCTGTTGCATGCAAAGATGGAGGCATGGGGAGAGGAAGGAGCAGGCTCATCCCTGGTTTCAGCATCCCAAAGTCTGAATCTGTGACCCCAGGCTCTTTTTACCACCAGTGACAGGAGCCTTCACCTCACCTAAAAATGGGTGAATAAAAGGCTGATTCCTCTGCCTCTGGATAAAGGGAGCTGGAGGGAGCTGCCCTGTTTGCCAGAAGCTAGAGATAGGAAGGAAGAATCTGCCCATGAGCAGCCCAAAAACAGCCCTGGGGGAGCAACAGGCAAAATTTAAAATGCCATGGGCTCCAAATACAACATGGCCCACGTCCCTGGCTTTCTGTCCTCCCTGAGGGAATGAGGATACACACACAAGGATGGCCTCTTGCTCCAGATCAATGACAGGGATGGGAAAGCTTTGCCTGGCCTGTTTTAAGTTTTTAACAGGGATGTGTTGCCCAGGTTCAAAGCCAGGAAGAAGTCCCAAGTCAGTCCCACCAGGCAGCAACATTAGAGGAGACCAGGAATTTCCAGCTGAAGCAGCAAAGTTGCAAGCTCAGGAGCTGGTTGTGGCAAAGTAGTGTAAGCCTGGTATTGGGGCTGTGCTGGGTCTTGAAACAAGCACAGGGTCCTGACCCTTTCTTGGTGTCATGTCCCATGGGACAGTGAACACTTCCCCAAAGCAACATCTCCCCTGTTTTACTCAGTCACCAAGAACAGGTTGGCCCAGGCCATGATTTGATGTGAATCTCAAGGATGGGAACACCAGCTCTGTGTCAGGATGGTGACAAAGCCATGGCCAGCCCCACAGCTGGGGCCAGAGCTGCCATCCAAGCTGTTGGCTGGCCACATCATCCCAGTGTACGTGGTCTCACACTTCAAGCAGGCAACTAACCCCAGAGCCAAACAGATAAGGACTCAGTTAAATGTCAGGAACCAGCACAGTCAAAGCAGCAAGCTGGAAAATTTTTCCAGTGACTTCAAAAACCAGTCACAGCAGGGTTAAAGTGGTCCCCAAAACATCAAAGCCAAGGACCCATCTCTGTTTCTGGGGTAGAGAAATGAAAGACCCGGAGGGAAGACCTTCTCCGTGAAAATTCATTCTGATAAAAATGACAAACACATGCTAAATTAAAATTAAACCAGCCCAATGCGTGTATATGAAATTCATTAATTTCAGATGGAGCCAATTAATTATGGGCAGGAATTATGCTCTTTGTTTTATCATATGCAAAATACTGACTGCTCTGTTCTGGGGACACATAGGCCTGCTTTAGGGTACTGTGAAAGGGGCCTTTTCTGATGAATTTTACCAAAAATAATGGCAAATCACTCACTTCTATGGGCACAGGCCAGCCTGCTGTGCACCTCCAGCAAGGTACACTCCCACCCATCTCTGAAGTGTGTGAAGGCTCATCCCACTTCTAAGGACTAAAATAACAAGGATGAGAACCTCATATTCAGCAGATCAAATCCAGGGGATAGTCTTAACCATTATAGGTCTGATCTTGCTCTGACTGAAGACAATGGGATTTTGCCATTGACCTCAATAAGGTCCTGTCACTGAGGCGGATTTATCCTTCAGACATAGTCATTACAATGTTGGGTTAATCTTCCAGGCTGGCTGTATCTTAGAAAGCACTCTGGGATGCCACGGGATGAAAGGCACCGTATCAATGTGAAATATTAGTCATTGTTAATACTGGTGTTAATGGAGCCGGCTCTTGTTGAAGTCAGTGGGAGGAATGCCAACAGCTTCACTAAATGCACCCCAAGACTATTATGATTATTGCTTATATCCTACCGACAAATGGGTTTGCTTAAGCTGTGGGAGTCAACAGTAAAACAAACTGATATAGCTCCATGAAAAAATTAACACCGTGGAAAAAAAATTAGCCTTTTCACTGCAATCCTTCCCGGTGTGGACATAAAATCTGGGTAAGTTTCAACTGCAGATCAATCCATTAAAATATCCTAATGATGTTAAGGTCCCAGAAAATTTCATTAAACTCAAAGAAAAGAAAAAATGGGGATGGGGGTGGATAAAACAGCAGAGAGGAATTTGCTACAGCCTAGCCTGAAACAGGGTTAAGTCATCTTCTGAGCATCCAAAGACCTTCCACTGGCACTGGCACAACATCTATGCTGACAGCTGCTTGGGAGGGACAAGCTACAATCAGCCTCTCTATTTCTGACCCCTCTCCTGATAGAAATCAGGAGATAATATACACACAGGGAGCAGGACCACACTTCTCACCACAGTCATAACTAAATTCTATAAGAAAGTTTAAAAAAAAAAAAAGTATCTATCCCACTCATATCTGGATTTTAGTATCCTTGCCTGGTTATTTTGCTGCACACAGGAGCTCAGTCCTCTGGGGGTTTCCTTTAAGCAGGATCCATTAATGGCGTTGCTCATAAGGCAAGATACTACTTGACTTTGGTAAAGTAGCTGTGCTGAGCTTTTAAGCAGCTGTTGGTGTTTTTAATGAATATGAAAATGGTTCCAATGTGCTCAAGGCCTGCCCCATGTCACAGATTTCACAGCTGGATCGGTGTTTCCCTAAACAGTGGATCTAGGGGTCAATTCAGTCCAACTAGGTTTGCAAAAAAAAAAAAAAGGATGTGCTCTTGCAGGCACATTTCTGGAGAACCTCAGCACCCAGACACCGTTCTAAACACCTCAGGAGGAGATTTCTCCAGTCATGTGTCTACAGTGGAAGCAGGCACATCGTAACTCATCATCCTGCCATTTTTGCAGTCATGGGGAGGAACTACACTGTCTTCAAGGGTGCACTGAAACACAGCCATCCACCAACATCAGCTGAGAAGAGCCTGCTTTCTTCAAAGGGCTGTGCTGGCTACAGGACGAGCAGCTCCTTAGAGATTTCCCCAACTACACAACATAAGTCCTACCACGGGTGGTTACAAGGCCAAAATAGAAACAGAGCACAAACATAGACCCCTCCCTCAGTGAAGATGGCTGAACTTGATCCCTCCTTGCCAAGGAAATAGCAAACAGAATATTTCCTTGTGATATTCTGAGAGTTTTCAGTCTGGGCCCAACCCATTTGTTTGCAGTGATCACACTGAGAGTTTGATGACAAGCTTTGCTTGCTACATGAGAACTCAAAGTGTGCTGAGACACCTGCCCACTAAAGGGTAAACACATTCTCCTTTTTTCCAAGAGAGATGCCTCCAATGAAACAGGTGAAAAATCAGCTCGGTTTTTTGTTGGGTTTTTTTTCTACTTAATTCAAACTTGTTTACTCATCCTAAGAAACCAAACAGTTTGAAATAACAAATGGAAGGGACTGAGATACCACAAGGGTTGGATGCCCCGTGAAACCTGATACGTCTTTGATGTGTTTGCATGGGTGGACATAAGGGCAAAACACAGCCCCACATTTCCAAACCAAACACAAAGCAATCAACCACTAGTGGAAAAAAAAATATATCAAAGCAGAGAAATTGCAAGTCTTTTCCTTCTTCTGACATAATAATTATTCTAATGCCACATGTGGAATGAGAGTAACAGGAGTAGCCCTAAGTCTCCTTTATTAGCAGTATTATTCAGTAGAAGACTTTTCAGATCCCTTTAGCTCTTTCCCTGGGGCACATATCCGTGGTTCCTGCAAGCTGGCTTTGCATGGAGATATTAGATTAAATCTGCCAGCCATTTCATTTCATTTCATTTCTCCTTCCCTTCCATGACAGATGCTTTAAAATTCACATCACAGGTTGAGCAGACTCTGCAACCCGCTAACTAAATCAAGTCCTTTTTTGGTTTGGGGCTCGCTTGCGTCAACCAGCACAAACACAAGGCCTAAATAAATCATCTTTGGGACAGGACAAAGGCTGCCACAAACCCAAGTATGATCTAAATAGTTTCTGGCACGTATTTCTTTTTTTCCAGAGTTTGTATTTGCTGGAGGAACCGAGCTACGCATAGGAGGGGTATCGGCTTGCAGGACAGTGTGTTGTCTTTTCCAACTCTCTGAGCCCAATCAGCAGCAGATAATGTCTCTCTGTGTTGATCCACCCCTCCTTTCTTGGCTCAGGCATGGAAAAGCTCTAACATTACCCATGGACAGCCTTGCTTTATACCTCCCTAAGTTGGAGAGGCTACACTTGAAAGGCTGATGACCCATCGCCCCAAACCTCGAGGTCCCTAAAGGGATAACAGAGATCTCGGCACCACCCAAGACTGGAAATCCTCAAGTCGAGGAAGAGTTTGGATCATTGAGTACCGAAGCTGAGGCCCCACTATTGAGTATTACAGTCACACTTACATTGTGCAGCTTGTAGTAGAGCCCGCAGGCGTTACAGACGGGATCGCCGTTGGCATTTCTCCTCCACAGGGTGGTAGTGGTGGTCTGACAGTTCGCACAGGACGTGCCCGCCCTCCTGGCTGCAGACTGTGGGAAGGGGGGAAGAGAAGGAGAGGAAGACAAAAACACCCGTGTTAAAAAAGAAAATGAAAAAAAAAAAAAAAGAAAGAAAATGCAATCAGCAAAATTTCTGAGAAAGAAAACATCAACCCTTCAAGACTTCAACAGAGGCCTGACTTGTGAGAACAAATAATTGTGAAAAAAAATCCCCAAGGTACTTTAATCCCAAATTATATGTGAACTGAATCAGGTGCCAAAGGGCATCCTAAAACTGTGTGCTAAACCTCTGATAGAACTCATCAAAATTAGCAGCGCTGGCACAGCCCATTCCAGAGGGGAAAATGTTATTTAAATGCCAACATGTCTTTCCATCTTAATTCTCCCAGACCCCCCAGGGGTCTAATTCTGCAGTCAGGGCCTGAACTGACAATTGCTGGAGTCAAGGGCGTGGGTCACTCTGGCTCCGGCGAGCGCCGGGTGGGCAGCTGCTCGCCGGGCCCAACCGCAAGCACAGCCCGGTCCCGTAAACGCAGCTCAGCTTCAAAGGAGACAGGCTCCAGATCGGAAATAACACTGTGGCAAAGAGCAAGAATCCCAACTTTTTAATTACACCCTTTTCTCAGCCCAAACCTTCATGTTTATTTAAGGATCAGTAACAAGCCTGAAAGAAGAATTTACCATTTCATAAAGGGGTAGGAACAAGAAAAAAATCTACGTGTCAAAGTGTATACAGAAGCTTTTTTGTTAGCTGTGATAATGACTTAGCAAAGTCAAATTTAGTAAAGTTGCTCTTCTTTCACATGCATAAATTCGTACTTATCATTTAAAAACTGTAACTTTAGCAAACAAATTGTCCTTCTGCCACTGAAGGAGGAACAGGAGTTTTCAGACTGCCGTGTGAGCGCGTATGTGTGTTTGCATGTGTGCAAGTGCCTACAGCTCCTAAAAAAAAAAAAAGACCTTTAGATCCCCGTCCTATCTCTTCTTCATCAATATGACATGGTCCCAGAGCTCTGATTTCATCCCGAAGCGTTGCTTTCAATGGGACTGCTCATGTGCTTAAAGTTAAAACATGTGCTTAAGCGATTTGCCAGATCATAGCAATGCTTGGCACCTTGCAGAACTGAGCCTTTAATGCTCTCTTTTGTGCTCTTACTGTTTCAAATTTACCCCTCACCCCACACAGCCGCACACTGTAGCACATCCAACGTTTAAAAAAAAAAAAAAAGAAAGAAAATACCGCATCTTTGGATACCGTACAACAAACCCAAAATGCAAACATGGACACTGGCACAGCGTTAGCATTAATACCAACTCTTGTTAGGTCATGTTGCAATTTTAATCATAATTGAATGCGGCGTAGGTGGAGAGAGGGCGGGTTGGTTTTGCTTTAGATAGAGGAGGAATTTTTTTTTCTTTTAATTAGACGAAAAGGACTGTCTAAAAAATAAATAAGACAATGCCCACGAGCACTAGGAAGCATCACGGAGTGGCTGATCTGACGGCAAGTGGCCCGTAGGGACAGTTCCATTTTGCCTGACCATAAATCACTCTGAACCAAGCCAGTCCCAAGGAGACCTTCAGCTGACTTCTCCATGCTGATGACAAGCAGGAGCTGGGGACAGCACATGGGACTTGAAAAAAATCCCAGGGCCAGCAGAGAAGTTGAAGCATCCCACCACGAAGAGCAGAGCCCCGAACTGATGCACGCACATCAGACTGATGCGCTTCACACCTCCTAACCATGCCATGGACACAAACTGGGTTCCCTTCAAAATCACCAGGATAATGAAATAATGAACGTGTCCCAAATGCAGCATGGAGACAACAGCTTGCAAAGCCAAGTTCTCGCTAAGAGCTGGAGAAGGATCTGCAGCTCTCTGCCCCCCAGATCCCGCCGGTCGGCATGCATGGCTCCAAGGGGCATGAGGCTGGATTGGGTCTCTTGGTGGCAGCTTTGCCCTTATCAGACCCAAAAATCAAGCCTAAGGAAATTTCTAAAAACCAGTGATATTTGACTCAACCCACACAGGGGAAACATCCCCTTTGAAGATATTTGGGGTTTCTACACAGAGCTCGCCGTAATTTCTCTAACAGCAAGCGTGCTCCAAAGACACCCCTGGTCACCACCTCGCTGCCTCCAAACAAACTCTGACATTAAATAAGCAAATAAATCACAACATCTACTGTCTTCTCTAAAACCATTTCCAGCTACTGTGTTCCACTTGCAAAAATTCAGCATCATTAGCTGAGTATTTTAAGCTCTTTCTGTCCCAGGCTGCACCTTTTATGCCGTACCAACTTCTACCAGAGACACCGGCAGTGGGCAGGAAACAATGAATAATAACGCTATTGTAGAGCTCCCAGCAATGGCATCCACTGACGCTAATCACCAGCTCGGGCTGGCCATGTCAGTAATGGGATGACTAATTAGCTGCCCCATATCATCCATAGGACCAAAGCCCATGGCACTGCTGCCTGTTAGCGAGGGCACAACTTCAGAAGCGCTAGCAGTGATGAGAAGGTGAAATTGAGGAGGTTGGAGGAACCGAGTACTAATAAAGATGCTTGATTAAGGGGCATTTTCAGTGTCTGGATTTACCCACAAAGCTCCAAGCATCATTTTCCTGAAATAAGATTGCATGTGCATGGGCCTGCTGAGCAATTGGCCATAATCCTTCCAAAACCAGCTTGGCTCGACATGGAGAACTCTGCATCTGCATGGGCAGGGAATGGGAGAAAAACTTAAGGAAGGTTTTATCTCAGCAGTGATGAGGCTGCCAGGGACAGGAATGGCCTCCAAAAGGGCTGAAGACTTTTTAGGCAGTGATGGTGTGGTACCACCTGCCTGTTCTTGATCCCCCTGCCAACATCTCCAGGTCTTCCACCTTCCCCCTTGAGACGAAGCAGAGCTATCTGAGCCCCCTCAGATGACAAGACTCCATCCCTGTCACCTAAGGACAACCTCCCAAAGACACCCATTGAATTTAACAAGGCTTGGGCTGGGTTCTCAGCATCTAAGAATTTCTTTGCCTCCTCTCTCCCACCCATCAAATCCTATCATTAATTTCAGTGCAGCTGTGACCAGAGCCTATGAAACCAGCCCAAGGTCAGGCAGGAGACTTGTGGCAGAGGGAAGGAGCTGGATCCCCACCCTGAGCCTCCATCCACAGCCTTGCCCAGCCCTCCTGCCTTCCCAGCAGGAGACATCCAGTCAAGCCACAGCCACACGCACGTCCAAATCCAGGCACAAAAAATGCAAATGCAGGCCCAGCTTTGGTGCCTTCTGATTGACTTTTTTTTTCAGAGGTTAGCAAAGGAAATAAATATAGGTACAAACAGCATTAGGGATCTTTCTCTTTCTCTTTCTTTTTCCCAGGTAGTGCTAGGGGGGGAAAAAAGTAGAAAAATCAAATTTCACATCTAGCAAAGGCCGCATGTAAAGAAGGGGAACTTTTTGTAACTTTAACTAAAATGCCCAAAGATTGGAGCGATAATGCGAGACAAGGTCTCTCTTTACTTCTTTTCTTTCTCCCTTTTTTTTTTCCCCAAGAATGACCTTTTACTATGTATTTATTTATATAGTTCATTTTACATGTGCCGGGCTCAGGGTGACTCGGGACATTCTTTCGTGGTTCCATCAGACACTTTTTGAAAGCTCTCCCCCTCTCTCCAGCCGCTTTCCTATTCTGCCTCCCCCTCTGCTTGTTTGGATACGCTCAAGCTCCTGTGTGTTTGGACTGGGGAAACAGAGCTGTTGTTTAGGAGTTATCTCCAGGGCTCAGATATCCGGCAGCTTTTTCCTAGGAAGTTAACTTTACACATAAAGAGAGAACGAGGAAAAAAAAATAAAGAAAACGAGGGCTGTGTGTTTAAGACAGAAGGGCCAGGGGGGGAGGAGGAGAGGAGAACAAGAGAGCTGCCCAAAAAAATCAAAATTCCAGCCTGTACTTCCCTCCCTAGAAAGCTTTTCCTTTTTTCTAACAAGGTTGTGAAAGATGAGAGAGACAAATATTTTCCTATACAGGAAAAGCCCCTGTAGGAGGGCACAGAGAGGTTTCCTACGCAGGAAGTTTGGTGGGGTAGAGGAGCAAACCCACATCTTCCCAAAAATCACACAGCCAGACAGAGCTATTGCTGATGCCCCTCACAGTGTAGCCCTTCCTGGGAAAGTACCCTGCAAATGCTTCCCAGTGCCAGAGGGAATCCAGGCAATACAATTTGTGGGTGTCTCACAGGTGAGGAAGCTGATCCCGAGTTGAGAGCTGCCGGACAGAGCTGTGAGCACCTTCAAGGGGAACACGAATGAACCAGCCCCGTCCTGCCTGCAGGGTCTGGCCGTGGACAAAACTGGCCAGATCCATCCATCAGCTCAGAAATTCCACTGAGAGGAGAGAGACACTTGTCCTCTGCATTTTGAGCAGCCCCCAGGAGCCCTCTCACGTCTTTAATCCTGACGAAACCCAACGTGCCTCGATTCGAAACATTCAACAACTTCCCAAGCAGGGACCATATTTTTTCCCCCACTTGATATATATTTTTCCCCTTGTGGTCTGTCTGATTATTTGGCAAATACACTTCAACACATTTATTGGCCATGCCCACAGCTTCCAGACCTTTTTGTGGCTTCCAGGGAAATGCACGAACAGATCACTGGGGATGCTGCAATGTATTTGCCTGTGCTTAGAACAGCCACCAGTCTTGTAAATATTATTTCAAACATTTACCCACACATCTCGTCTTCCTCCAACTTCTGTAGCCTGGGCACATGCTTGGCTTTGCACACTCACCACCCCCTGCCTTGTGTCCTTGTGACACAATTTGAGACCCAGATGGCACATGCCCAAATGACCACTCCAGGTACCAGTGGCACCAGTGGCACCAGGACCTGATGGTTCCAGTTCTTTGTGGGACCAAGGTCTGTCTGATGCCCCAGTGACACCTGGGATCCAGTTTGGGTCCTTTCTCCATGACACCACCAGCCAAGGGGGATAGAGACACATTAAGAAGGGGAGGGCAGAAGTTTGTAGAGCCCAGGAGAAATCCTGTGTATTCCTGATAATCTCTTTGTTCACTAGGAAATTATTATCCTGCCCTTAGGCAGATAAGTCACCATCCAGAAGCACTGTGTGAAGCTGAAAACTCAGTTCTGGTTTGCAAGAAGCCCTGGATCTTGATTTTTAAACCCCTTTTGCAGTTTACAAGAGGACCAGACAACCGAGGCCCACAGCAGCTGGGACCATCTCTCCAAGCATCCCTCCCTCCCAGCCCTCTGACACAGTGGGACCAGTGGGAGCTGGCTGAGGTTCCCTGTCCATCCTGAGCTGCAGATAGGAAGCAAAAGTTGCAGAAGAAGAAGGAATAAAACAGGGGACTCACCAGTCTTCTCTTGGGTTTGATCAGGGGCCGGTTCTGCCCGTTCATTTTGTGGTAGAGTCCACAGGCGTTACACAAGTAGTGCCCAGTGCCGTCTCTTCTCCACAGAGGGGTTGAGGTAGCCCCACAATTTACACACTCCCTGCCTTCTGGAAACAAGAGAGCACATGGTTCACTTAGGGAAAGCAGAGGTAAAAGGGGAAAGCCCCCCCTCCCCAAAAAAACCTCCCCAGAGACCCAGCCATGCCAGACCCTGCCAGGCCTCCCCAAGCTCAGGACCTCCAAGGTAGGGTCCAAAGCCGTGACTGGACAATGTCCCTGGCACAGTCTGGTGGGGTCTGATCCCCTTCCTCTCCCCAGCACCACTCTGCAGGCAGCACCAGGCCTGTGTCCCAGCAGCAGGGAAGAGGGATGGTGACAATGACAACCTGAATGCCATGGTGGCTCAAGGGGCTCCCTGGAGAAGCTCTCACCCCTCCCACAGGTCCCTCCTTTGGGGGAGTGGGGGGCTGACAATTTCCCCTCACCTCTGGATTAAGGGCTTCTACAACTCTGCAGACCCCTTGTTATAGTTTGCAGCAGAAAAACCTTGGCAGGCTTTGCAAGAAGCCCCCAGCCCTCTACATCCAAAATAATGGATACAGAATATAAGTCCATGCCCCCCTTTCTGATGTGTATGAGGACCCTGGTGTCACTCCTTGAGCACTCTTCCAGCTCCCAGGGGCAGTTGTGAGCCTGGAGGGCTTTTCCTCTGGCCTCAGGTCAAACCACATCAAGGACCCCCAAAATAATCACGGATGACATCCAAAACATCTCCCCAGCTCCAGCCAATACATAACAACTCCAACAATATCTGCTATTGATTAACTTGAAATTAAGCTTCCACCACCCAAAACTTTCAGAAACCCACCACTTCTGCAGCCTGATGGTCCATCCTGGCTACCTGGGATAAGCAAACAGCCCCAAGCCTGCCTCAGAAGTTCTTTCTCTCCTTCTTTTTGGGCACCTCTTTATCCTCTCCCTGGCTATTGCAGGGGGAGATCTCCCCCAGCCCACCAGTTCTCAGCATAGAGGAGGGAACTGGGAGGGTGCAGACCACTGAGGGGTTTTATGTTGCATCTTTGGTTTACTGGGGGAGGATTTTCTGTACCTAACGTCAGTCGTGTCCCACCTGAGAGCAGTGGCAGACCTCAGCCGGGCAGAGCAGAGCAGAGCAGAGCAAGCTCAGCACAGAGCCGGCTCCCCGCTGCCCCAGCCCGTGCTGCCTTCGAGCAAGAGGCATCCGTGCCCTAACCACAAACGGCAACCGTTTCTCCAGAGCCTTCGCACTGAACCCCTCTTCTCTCACACCCACCCCCCCACAAACAACTACAACAACAAAAAAAAATGCATTCGCAGTTTCTCCCTCTTGTATCCTGCAAAATCACCCCCTCCGTCCTTTTTCTCCAGCTCTAACCCTCTTTGTCTGAGAGCTCCTGGCTTGCTAAGATCAACTTTTAAAGGGGGGGGGGAGAGAGANTTTGAAAGTACCGCGCAGCCGGTGGGTGCCCCGGCGGGAGCTGCGGCTCGGCGGGCGCCGGGGCGGCCGGGGGATGCTCAGCACCGCCCGGGGCGACACTGAACCGGTCCCTACCCCGGACACAGCACCCGGTCCGCACTGGGGCCAGGCGGGGAGCCGGTCCCGTTAATACCCAGGTCGTTTTGTTCCCCTCCGGTTAAACGGGGCAGCCGCTCCCGGGCTGTTTGAGGCTCTGTCCCTCTCTTTTGTTTCACTCCATCTCTCTCTCTCTCTCCTGCTTTCATGTACAAAACATACAGGTCTGGGTTTTTTTGTCACTCTAACCGCATCCGGACTCTATTAAAGTTCCTGGCGCTGGATAAACAATGCAACTGTCGCGTGCAGCAGTCTGAAAATAATTGGATTAGCTCAAACATATCAGCTAAATAGAGACAGTCCCTGCTCAGACAGACAGAGTAAATGTCACCCTGGAAAAACCCTGAAAACTGATCTCATTCATGCCAGGCAACCCTGCAGCAGCCTCCTCGGAAAAAAAAAAAAAAAATAGAGAGAAAAAAAGAAAAATAAAAGGGGGAAAAAAGAGTTTTGACTAATCGCCCTTTCCTCTGCACACAAACACAGTCCCCTCGGCTCACTCCCAGCCCTCCGTGCACACAAACGCCCAAGCCGGGCGCGTTCGGCCGCCGGGAGCCGCAGCCGCGCAGCCGCCTCGCCCCCCATTCCGCGGGGTGCGCGCAGAGCCGGCCGCGCGTTCCGCCCCGAGAAACGCGGCCAAGGGGACACTTCGGGGCACTTTCGTTGTGGGTGATCCAAAGCCCCTGGCACGGAGCTGGCTGGGGCTGGGGGCTGCGTGGGCGAACTCTCCGCACAGCCCCGGGGAAAACCCTCCCCGCATCCCCGGGCGCCGCATGGGAAGAGGCCCTGGGAAGAGCGAGGCGGAGGGCGGGCGGGGGAAGTTGGCCGGGATTTAGCACCATTATTAAAATACAGAGAGATCACTAATGCTGCGGTTCCCTCGGTTTCGCTTCCTCCCCGGGCGCCGCAGCTGAGCGCACCGTGGGCGCTGCAAGGGCCGGGTCACCCCCGGGACCGGAGCCCCGCGGCATCGGGTGGGTGGTTTGGGTTCCTGGACCTGGTTCTATCGCCAGCCCGGGTTGGACAAGGGGAAATTTGGTTATAAACCTAGCAGAGCAACCTGCGGGGAAGGCGAAGTGTCGTGTGTGACTCCCCCACGAGGGCTTCAGCCCCTGCTGCTCATCACACGGATGCCTGAGCACGTGTCTGCCTGCGGAGCGGAGCGAGGAGTCAGCCCCATCCCTGTGGCCCCCGCTTCTCCCCCCACAGCTTCCTCTCCCGAGCAACGGGGATGAAGAAGCCAAAAGCCCTACCTGTGCTTGACCGTGCTTTTGGTCGCGATTTACACCCAAACCCGGTTGGCGATCCTCCTAAGAGGCTACTGGGGGGAAAAAGTCCAGAGCCATATTCTGGGACATACGGTGGGTAGGTAGTGATGGGGTGATGAGCGGAGGAGGTGGCTCCTCCTAAAGAGGCCATGCTGCTCCGGGAGTGAGAGGACTCCAGCTTCATGGTGTCGGCCAGGGACACCTGGTATTTGATGCATTCCTTCTCGTCCTGCCGGGTGGAGCCGGTGGAGCCGGGGGTGGAGATGGACGGATCCGGGGACACATCTTTCGGAGGGGTCGGCGGGAAGGTGAAAAGGTGCGGGCTGGAGTGGCCGGCGGATAAAGTGGAAGAGGAGGCGGGTGGGTAGACGGAGAGGGGTCCCGGTGAGCTGTGATGGATGGAGGTCTTGGAGAAGGGGCTGAGGTTCCAGGGGGAAGCGCTGTGATGGCTGCTCAGCGCCTTGCTCCCGTCCAGCCAGGGCAGCGAGCCGTGCAGCAGCGGCGGGCGGCACACCTGGCTCCCTGCTCGGAGAAAACACGGAGACACGTCGGTCACATCCCTCTGCCACCCCGGCAAAGCCCCCCCGGGGGTCCCGGACCGTGCTCCCCCACCACCACCCCTCGTCCTTCCCAAAGAGCTCAGCATGCGGGGGGAGCAAACAAAATTACAGCTGATGCGAATCTCCGCTCCTCTTTGAAAATTAAATTTTAAAAGCTACAAAAGTATGAGGCGGCAGCTCCGTTCCTGTTCAGGAACGGGTTTTGGGGTCGGAACCCTCCAAGCAGGGTGCCAGCCTCGTGACACGGGATTTGGCGAGCCCCATTTCGCTCTCTCCCTTTTCCAGGCAATCCCACCAAGACTTTGAAGCAAAGATCCTGCGTGAAATTGCCAAGTCCCGACTGCAGAAATATTTTTTTTTTTCTTAACTGGAAAATGATTTCCCGAGCACAGCCGTGAGCTATAAACCCTGGGAATTCTCTGGTCAAACGAAGAAGACCAGAAAATGCCCACAGACAAGATAATAACCTTCACAACAGGGCTGGTAAACTTTGCAAACCGCTCAGTTTGTCTTTTCTTCCTCCATAAAGCTGCACAGAAATGTTAGAGGGCTTTTTTTTTGCGGTGATATGGCACAGGCAGAGGGTACCAACTGCCTCAAAAGAAAAACACTCCATACCCTGTTTGTGACAGGGGACACTTCACTTGTCTTTTAAAATACAGACCTGGACTTTGTGGGGAAGAAAAATCCACTAGATTTCCGCAGTCAGGTCTTTTTCCCTTCAGTTTTAAATGTTCCTAAGGGTTTGTACCTAATATTTTAAATTAATCTCAGCCCTTCCTAAACAAATAGAAAAACATATCCAAACAATCAAATCTGGCCAAATCCACAGCAACTCGAGCAAATGGCTCTAAGATGGAAAACACAATTATTGAACTGGAAGGGAGCAAGTTTGTGCCTGCTATTAAAGCCCTGGAAAGTCACTGGCATCTAGAGATCCTCAACCTCTGCAGGCACCGTGATACGTGTCTAGAAATTGCTAAATATACAGCAGGAGAGATGCAAAACAGATGGAGAGAGGCACAGACAGTTTCAGAGTGGACATATATGTGTGTCTAGAAAAGCTCCAAACTGGTTTTCACCATACCAGGCATTCGTGAACAATACTGAAAGTCGCTGCTCGAAAGGAAGGGAAGGTGGGTTATACGAATAGAAAGGGTCAAGATTCATTATCTTCTCCAGGAAGTAGCATAGTAAATAATATTCAGGCTAGATCAGAGAGACCGCATTTCCACTTTCTGCTGATATATTGGGAAAAAAAGAAATGAAAAGGGAGGAAAAGAAGGAAAGGACAAAGGCTGCTGATCCTTACAAATAATTGTTTTAAAGGGACTAATAGCAGAACAATGCAGCTACTGAGGGGAGCCTAATGCAGGCTCGCACTCAACAAGTTGCTGAGGGCTGGGAGCAGCCTCCTCAGCCCGCTCGGCTCCATCTCCACTCCGCTCACCCCACTTTCTCCAGGATTTCGGGGCTATTTCCACTGCAAACCTCGGGGATTTGGATTTTGCCACGACCGAGATCACTGTCCGGCTTCACCAACCACCCTCTGTTCTTTTCCCTCCTTTTTGTATTTGTAATTTTTTCCTTGTTTTTTCAACCATCCAGGTAAACTCCAGCTATAAATACTGAATCTCTCCACTTCCTCATAAAAGATGGCACCAAAGAACTCATCCCCCCGTGGACCTGGGCCCCATCGGCCCCAGGTATTTCACCTCTTTCCTAAGAGCTGTGACCCAGGAACAAAATTCACATTGTGGATCATCACCCTCCCGCAGGAGCCCCAGGACAGCACACCGGGTCTGATACCTCATTACACTACGGGCTATATTTTTTTTAGTTTCTTGCATGTTTTAAACCCTTAAAAGCCACTCCATGGTGCTGCCCTGGGTATGTGTGAAAAACTTTCGTCCCAAGCCTAACAAGCTCACCAAGTGCGAATTAAATAGCCCAAGCGTGAGGACAGCGGGGTCATTTTCACACCCCTGCTCTCCAGCTCGCTTTGCTTCTCCAGAGCAGCTTAATCGTGCAAAAACTAAACACGCTGTGAAAACACTAACTGTTAACTTAATTAAAGAGGGGGGGAGAAACCAAAGCGAAAGAGAAGGGGGCAAGAGGAAGAAAATAAGAGGAAGATGAAAAAGAAAGAAATAGAAGGAAGGCGAGCAAGAGGGAGAGGGAAAGATGAGAGAGAGGGAAGAGGGATGTGAGATAAAAAGAGGGGATGAAAGAGAAAAAGAAGAAGAAAGAAAGAGAGAAAGAAAGAGTAAAAAGGAAAAGAAAATTTAAAAAAAAAAAAAAAGACAATAAGAAAGAAAGAAAGGGAAAGAAAGGAAGGAAGCCAACATTTTTATTTATTTCCAATAAGCCAGCCCCAAAATCCACCCGTGACGTAGCTTCCCCGCCGGCAGGAGAGGGGGGCTCGGGGCAGCGCGGAGCTGGGCACTCACCGGGGTGGGCCGTGGGGTATCTCTGCACCGCGGCTCGCACGGAGTTGCCGTAATACGGCGGGACGGGGTTGCCTTGTCCGTCGATGTTAAAAAGTACATCCACTTCCTCGGCCAGAGGATACTGCGTGGGGTCCATGTAGGTATGGCCAAGCGTGGGGTGATGCGAGTCCGGGTGCTGCCCATTGAGCACGGCCGGGTGGTGGTGGCTCACCCACCGCGGCTGGTCCGTGGAGACCTCCATCTTCTGCTCTGCCGCTGCTCTTCCTCCTCCTCCTCCTCCTCCTCCTCCTCAGCGAGGCGCGGAGGGCTGGGGAGCCGAGCGGGAGACGCTGCCGGAGTTGTGCAGGGCGGGGAAAAGTTGCGCTCGGCGAAGTTTGGGGATGTTTCTGGTTCGGTTTAAAGCGGAGGGAGTAGGGGTTGTGGTGATAAACGATCGATTCCAAAAAAAAAAAATAAAAAAAAAGAAAAAAAAAAA
>VZRX01010807.1:0-18283 GCA_013398075.1 Notiomystis cincta
GCCGGGCCGGGCCGCGCCGGTGCCGCCGTGCTGGGCAGGGCACAGCCCGGTGAGGGGCGCGGGGGGCTCGGGAGGCCGCCGGGAGGGCGGGTGGAAAGGGAAGCGAGCCCCGCTGGAGGGATTGTGGAGCGGCCGAGGCCGCGGTGGGAGCTGAGGCTGAGGGGAAGGGGCGGGGGCCGCTGTGGGGCCACACCCCGGGCCCGTGGATTGTCCCCCTGTAAGCGGACAGGGGCAGGGTGGCCTTGGGGTACCCGGGGTGAGGCTGGCGAGGGGAGCGGGCAGGATCCCGGGGTCCCACCGGGGGCGAGCGGGGGAGGCCGGGCCGGGCTCAGGCGAAGGGGCTGAGGCAGGTCCCGATCCTGCCCTGAAAGTGCTCCTGGAAGGGTTTGCTCTTGAGAGGTCAAAGAAGGAGGAAGTCGCGGCTGCTGCTGAGCGTTCAGGTCTGTGTCACACGAAGGTTGTCCCCAATGTCACCGCCCCTGAGCTCTGACACTGGGGGGGCCCAGAGCAGCCCCTCCACGTGGCTCACGAGACTGAGTTAATTCAATTTAAACCCTCTAAATGAACACATTTGCCGTGGGGAGCCCTCAGTCTGTTCTGCTGCTCCAACCTCAGCACTTGCTCACCCTCAAGCAGCACAGCTGGGTTTGTTTCAGCACCGTGTGAGTCCCACACCCCTCTGGGAATGCAGATCTGTGTGGTCACTGAGCACCTCGGAGCCTCAGTGCTCGGACCTCAGGCAGGCCAGGGTGTTTTTGACGTGTGCAGAGCTGGAGAAGTGCACACAAGGCTGATCTCTGTCTGTTTCTCCCTCCCAGCCTGCAGTCCTGTGCTCCAGGCAGCCAGGGGTTATGCCAGACCTGTGACAAGGAAGAAGAAAGGTATGAGGATCCACAGGACCAGATGTTTTCCTGTTGACATGCTCAGAGCTGTCCCCTCAGGAATCATTCCAGAAATGGTCCCTTGCAAGCTCAGAAGTCACTCAGAAGATTCCCCTGCTCCTGAATGTGGGGAAATGAACAATTCTCAGTAGCAGGAGATCTGTGAGGGTGGGGAGGCCCTGGCACAGGGTGCCCAGAGCAGCTGTGGCTGCCCCTGGATCCCTGGGAGTGTCCAAGACCAGGTTGGATGGGGCTTGGAGCACCCTGGGACAGTGGGAGATGTCCCTGCCCATGGCAAGGAATGGAATCAGATGGGCTTTAAGGTCCCTTCCAGCACAAACTGTTTTGGGATTCTGTGCTCTCTGAGTTCAGTGGATTGCTGTAAATCCATGGACCCCATGTTGTAAATCCACAGTGCCAGAGGGAAGGCACTGAACCTATTTTTTTTCACTCAGTTCCTGCCCTCTTGGCTGGATCTGCTCAGTTCTCGTTTGGAGCACAGAGCCAGTTTCCTTCAGAACAGTTTCCTCTGACCTGGTTTGCAAGGTCAGAGCTCTGACTTTGTCCTGCTCTTCCTGACCTCTCTGTAGACATCCCCAGCCATCTGGATGACCTTCCCCCCACCATGCTGAAGAAGGATTATGCCAATCTCCCAATAATGAACAGGTATGAACAGGGAGAGAGCAGCCCCTGCTCCCTCCAGGGGTTTGTATCTTACTTACAACCATGGTAGGTGGAAGCTGTCACCTGCTCCCTAATTAATTATTAATGCTCTGTGAGCACAAAACTTGCAAAGTCAGTTTGAAAGTCAAATTTGCAGACAGAGTCAGTGGTCAGGGCTTGATTGTTTACTCCTGTGAGATCCAGTGCTGGTTGCCCACAGGCTTTGTAGTCCATAAGAAGAAAAAAGAAATGGAAATAATCACTAGAAACTGTCATCTTGCAAATAATCTGTGCCTGTCTTGAACTCAGGGGATGGAGAGTGTTGTGAAACACCTCAACATGAATTCAGCTGCTGCTGAGTTTGGGGTCTGGGGCCCAGCACTGTTGTGCTCTGATGCAGAGCTGCTCGTGTGTGGTGCAGGGAGGGCCCCCAGTGGCCCGACTGTGACTTTCCTCTGAAGGAACCGGTCTTAAAATGAAACATTTTTGCAGCAAAACTACTCGATATTCCTGTAATCTGAGCCATGATTTTCCTTAGGAATGTGAGCACCAGTTCATGGCTGCCAGGTTTGGGAGGGGAGGAGAGTCCTTGTAAATTCCTAGAGTAAATTAAAGCTGGGAAAAGTGAGTTTGTTCTGAGAACCTGAGCTCATTTCTGTTGTTAAATAGACTTGTCTCTAGTTTAGAAGCTAATTTTCCATCTCCTTGCAGCGTGGATGATGTAGTGAAACGACTCTTGTCCCTGGAAATGGCAAGTCAGGTCAGTGTCATTCTGCTTGCTCTAAAAAAAATAGATTTAATTAATGAATACCTTCCTGTGAGACCTGTCTGTGTTGTTAAATATCTTTCACTTACTGTATTTTTTAGTGACTGTAAATATGGGGTGATGAAATACAGTGATAAGTCTGGTTTGTTCTTAAAATTTATCCCACAGTCTTTTTTATGGTAACAATTGCATGTTAAAATGAAAGAAGAAAGTGTTCAGGGGTGACAGGGCAATGAGCTGTTCTGTTGCTGCTCCTGGCTGACTCCCTGTGTTCCAGAAACCATTGCACTGGACAGCAGATGTCCTTCAAGTTATTTTTACTTCCCATATGCCCAGAAAACAAACAGGTGGTAAAGTGGCACAAAGATTTCTGTGCCATTCCTCTGTACTTGCCACTTCAGCTTAAAAAGGTGTAGAATCACTGAGTAAAGGTCTGAATTGCAAAGCTTTTGTCTGGGTGTTTGAGAAGAGAGCTGAGTGTCTGTGACCTCAAGTGTTCTGGGACAGTGACAACCTCTTTTCTGTGACCCACAGAAGGAGAAGATGAAGGTAAAGACACAGCAGCTGGTGGAGAAGGTCAGGAGGTCTCCCAGTGACAATGGCTCCTTTGAGGTGCAAGGCAAGTCAAAAAAGGGAAGGCTGTTGTTGGCAGATGAAACATCTCTGCTTCTGTTCAGCTGTTCCCACCCCAGCACTTCCAGTTTGCTGTATAATCCAGGAGAATCTCCTCCAGGAGAGCTGCTCAGAGGCAGGTAGCCTGCAGGATGCCCTGCAGGACTGCTGCAGGGCTGGAAGCATTGCAGAGGCTGCTGAGGCACTTCCACATTCCTCCTCCACATCCACCCTCCACAGGCAGTGTGTGCTTGGAGTGCTTCTGTGACGTGAAGCACTGAGCTGCAGCTGTTACCAAAATGGACCAAATTCAGCCATGGAACCCAAATTTCCCTCTGCACCAGAGAGCTGTGGCTGAAGCACAGTGGGACAGTGCAGGGACAAAGGCCATGCTGCACTGACCAACACTGACAACTCCTTTGTCATCAGCAAAGCCCTTCAATTCCTCAGGATGCCACCACCCCCTCCCTCCAGAGCCCAAAATCCCAAAGACCTGGCTGCTGCCCTTGGAAAAAGAGCCCTTTATTGCTGTCTGCTCCCTCAGAGCTTAAATCCCATGAGGTGAAATAAATATCAAATCACTGGGGATTGAATGAGCACAAGAGGAATAAATGTGCTACTAAAATCTTACCCTCTAATTAAGCAGCCTCATTACAGTCACAGCTCTGCAGGCTGTGTGTTGTGGTTTGTTGTGCTCCATGCAGTGTTTGCTGTGGGCAGTGTTTTTTTTTGCTGTGGGCAGTGTTTGCTGTGGGCAGTGTTTGTCGTGGGCAGTGTTTTGTCCTGGTCAGTCCCTGCTGTGCTGCTGTGGGTACCTGCAGGGGCAGCAGTGCTCAGCAGGCAGCTCGAGGCAAGGCAGATGATCCTGGATCACCTGGGAAAGCTGCTGCTCTCACACAGCTTCTCTCCCTGCCCTTTGCAGTTGCTGTTTTGACTGCCAAGATCCGCACGCTCGAGGAGCACCTCCAGAGGCATCCCAAGGTATCTCAGGGATCTGAGCCCACTCACAGCAGCTGCTCAGGTGGTTTTCTCAGTTTATAACGAAAGGATTCTAATCCTGGGGATTATGGCTTTCCTAAGGAGGTTCATGAAATAGGTACAGCTGTTCCCTGGAGTCAGCGTGGGGAGCTGCTGGCTCAGGCACAGCTGGATTCTCGCCGACTCCGGTCCCTGTTCTGGTTTGTTACTGTAGGGGAGGGAAAGGCTGAGCAGATTCCTCTGGGCAGAGTTGAGCTCCATTTCTCCTCACTGCAGATGTGGCTTCACCACTTAGTTTTCACTAATTAATGAATGCAGCTGCAGTAATAAACAAAGAGCAAAGTCTGTGCTTGTTCTGCTCATGGAAATGTTTGGTGGACAGCACTGTGTGAATATCCCAATCCCCCACCTGCAGCTACCTGGTTTCAGGCCCAAATTTGACACATCTTGACTGAATTTATGAACAAGAGATACTAAAGATTCTTTATGCAAAAGGTGGGAAATGGATTGATAACTGCATTTGAAAGAAGTGTGTAATTGTTACTCACAAAAACTTGAAGGGTACAAGAGAACAGAACTGAGCTTTTTATTACAAGCCAAAAGCTGTACCAAGTGTTGCAGTGAGTTTGGAATTTTGGAATTGTTTGGCTGAAGCCTGTTCTTTACACAAATCACTCGTGTAGGACAGGGAGATGTCTCCCATGAGGGATTGCCCTGACTGGTGTGGCTCAGACTACACTTGTGCCCTTCCAAAGAGCAACCAGACAGTCAGAGCCAAGCCACAGAGTATTTTCATATTTAATTTCTGGCCAAACAAAGGTAAATATTTCTGTGTTACTCTGAAGCAGCACACTTCAAGGCAGGCAGGCTTTATCCAGAAGTCCTTCCCTGCAGCTTTGGCAGGGAAGGTCAGGGTGAGGGGAAGGTGTTACAGCTTGCCCTCCCTCAGCAATTCCTCTCCCTGTGCTCAGGCTTTGGCACTGCCATGAAGAGAAACTCCCCGGTGTGTGCCAGGGACAGCACCAAACCTGCCTGGTTTTTTTCTTTCTGCTTAGGCTTAGGGTTAGGGTTAGGGTACAGCCTGAAACTGTACAAGCTGAAAACAGCCTTCAGGGAAGGTGAAGGTGCATGGAAGGGAGAAAGCAATTCCAGTGCAAGGTAAATTCCATCTCCTTGGGTCAACTCGCGCTGACCCGATGTACCCACAGCATCTGCCAGCAGTTCTGAGACTCCTTCCTTAGCCTGACCATTCCCTCCGAGCCGAGCTCTGCCCTGCTCTCCCGCTGCTGGAGTGGCAGGACGACGTGCCCTGCAGGGTGACCCTCGGTGCCTTGCAGGACAAGAAGAACCGGCGGTGCCTGCTGATGGAGCTGGACCGGCGGCGGAGGATGCTGGGCTACCTGCGCCGCGTCAACTACGGCACCTTCGAGCGCACCTGCGCGCGGCTGGGCGTCCAGCACAGCCCGCCCCAGCCCTACAGCCGCCGCGTCACCAAGCGCTGGCTCGTCAAGAAGGCCTTGTGTGTCAAGGTACGGAGCAGGCTGGCACGGAGAGACCCCTCTGGGGAAGTTGGAAGCGGCTCAGAGTCCTCTGAAGGCTTTCGCTTCTCGCTCCCTGCGCTACACGAGTGATTTGTGTAAAGAGCCCGTGTGTAGAGAGCTGCCTGAGCTCAGACAAGGGCTCTGGGGGGGATATTTGTGTCGTGGGCACTGAGATATGCTGTGCTCAGGCACTTCAGGTTGGTTTGATCAAAAATGTGTGATTCAAACCAGCTTTTTTCACAAATCCTGGTATGGGAAGCGATCTGTGAGATAATTTGATGGCACTTTGGAACACAGTGCAGCCACTGTCTGCCCTGATGTGCTCAGAATGTGAGTCTAACTGCTGGGTGCAGTAGATCTTGGTATAACTGAGCAGAACCAGAAGCTGGGTGTGCCCTCGGTTTGTAAATGTTAAATTTCAGTCCAGTGAAATTATAACCAAAGGACTGGACCAAAGGTGTCCAAGGAATGAGTAGAGATGGCACTCAGTGCTCTGGTCTGGTTGACAAGGTGAGGATCAGTCACAGGTTGGACTCTGTGGTCTCAGAAGTCTTTTCCAGCCTGAATGATTCAGTGATTGATGGGTGGCTGTAACAAAATAATCCCAGATGGTTCCCTGGAGCAAGGAACGCCCAGAGGGAGGATTTGATCTGGCTCCTGCTGGAACCTTTCTGCTGCAGCAGGCAGCCTGGGGAGCAGCTCTGCAGGCAGCTTATCTCTCTCCCTTCTGCTTCCACAGGTGTTCCAGGAGAAGCAGAAGCTGAAAGCAGCTGAGAGACTGAAGCAGAGGAGAGAGTGGCAGGCAAAAGCAAGGGCTGCACGGGAGCAGCAGCAGCAGCAGCAGGCACAGGAGGGGACACCTGTGTAGCAGCACAGCCAGGCTGACAATAAACACCTGCCCAAAGATCTTTGCTCATGTGGTGTGGTCTGCGTTCTGAGCACCTGGGAAGGGCAGCAGGTGGTTTAAGTGGTTTAAAAGTGTAATTTCAGGCCAGATGCTGGGCAGGTGGGTGTGTGAGAGGACCTGGGGGCTCCAGCATTACCCTGCAGGTCTGTCGGTGGGAACAGCTCAAGGGCTGCCTGTGTCCTGTCAGCACAGCCAGCCCAGAGGTTTGCACTGTCACCTTTTCTTAGATATTTATAAACTGAAACTGAGACATTTGGTTTGGACATTATCAATAAATTCTTCCCTGTGAGGATGGAGAGGCCCTGGCACAGGGGGCCCAGAGAAGCTGTGGCTGCTCCTGCATCCCTGGAAGTGTCCAAGGACAGGGCTTGGAGCAATGTGGGACAGTGGGAGGTGTCCCTGCCCATGGCAGGGGTGGCACTGGACGGGCTTCAAGGTCCCTTCCAACCCAAACCATTCTTCACACGCACTGGGGCCGTGCTTGAGCACCGGGATCATCCACACATGGGCCGGGACAACGCGCACATGGATCGGGATGGTCCGCACGGGGACAGGGATGGCCGAACACGGACCGGGGGCGATGCACATTGGATCGGGACGATGGCACAGGGACCGGGACGGTGCACACACAGACCGGGGACGGTGGCACAAGGGACCGGGGATGGTGCACACACGGGCCGGGGACGATNTGCCGGTTCCCTGATGCCGGTTCCCTGATGCCGGTTCCCGCGGTGCCGGTTCAGACGATGCCGGTTCCCTGATGCCGGTTCCCTGATGCCGGTTCACACGGTGCCGGTTCCCTGATGCCGGTTCCCTGATGCCGGTTCCCGCGGTGCCGGTTCAGACGATGCCGGTTCCCTGATGCCGGTTCCCTGATGCCGGTTCACACGGTGCCGGTTCCCTGATGCCGGTTCCCTGATGCCGGTTCCCGCGGTGCCGGTTCAGACGATGCCGGTTCCCTGATGCCGGTTCCCTGATGCCGGTTCACACGGTGCCGGTTCCCTGATGCCGGTTCCCTGATGCCGGTTCCCGCGGTGCCGGTTCAGACGATGCCGGTTCCCTGATGCCGGTTCCCTGATGCCGGTTCACACGGTGCCGGTTCCCTGATGCCGGTTCCCTGATGCCGGTTCCCGCGGTGCCGGTTCAGACGATGCCGGTTCCCTGATGCCGGTTCCCTGATGCCGGTTCACACGGTGCCGGTTCCCTGATGCCGGTTCCCTGATGCCGGTTCCCGCGGTGCCGGTTCAGACGATGCCGGTTCCCTGATGCCGGTTCCCTGATGCCGGTTCACACGGTGCCGGTTCCCTGATGCCGGTTCCCTGATGCCGGTTCCCGCGGTGCCGGTTCAGACGATGCCGGTTCCCTGATGCCGGTTCCCTGATGCCGGTTCACACGGTGCCGGTTCCCTGATGCCGGTTCCCTGATGCCGGTTCCCGCGGTGCCGGTTCAGACGATGCCGGTTCCCTGATGCCGGTTCCCTGATGCCGGTTCACACGGTGCCGGTTCCCTGATGCCGGTTCCCTGATGCCGGTTCCCGCGGTGCCGGTTCAGACGATGCCGGTTCCCTGATGCCGGTTCCCTGATGCCGGTTCACACGGTGCCGGTTCCCTGATGCCGGTTCCCTGATGCCGGTTCCCGCGGTGCCGGTTCAGACGATGCCGGTTCCCTGATGCCGGTTCCCTGATGCCGGTTCACACGGTGCCGGTTCCCGCGGTGCCGGTTCAGACGATGCCGGTTCCCTGATGCCGCCCCGGGCCGCGCTGTGCTGTCACCAGAGGATGCTGCCAAGTAACGGCGTCAGTGCCGGTCCGGGCAGGAGTTTCCGTGCCCTGATTTCAGGGCTCCATCGCAGTAATTACCACAGTAATTATCGCAGTAATCAGCCCTCAGTGCTCCGGGATCTCCGCTGGGAAGCGCAGTTGGGTTGATCCGCTCAGTGAGGTTCCTGTGGCTCCTTTGGAGCTTCTCACTCAGGAGGAGGAACTGAGCCCGTGTTTCTGTGCTCAGTTCGCGGGTTAAAGCCTCAGAAATACACTTTTGGACTCAAAATAACTCAGGATCTGGTTATGTCAGCCCAGGTCCCGGACTGCTTGGGGCACACCAGGTTGCTTTGCAATGGGAAGGAGTTTCCAGGAATAAATTTGTAAATCTTGTGCAGACAGAGCACGTGGAATTGTGTGAAATTCAAATACCAATGTGGCTCCTGAAACCCTTGTCTGGCTTTTATACAATCTCATTTGGCCAAATCCTTGTACAAACAGAGCCTGGCGCCTTCACGTGGGGCATGAAACTCCAGCTCACAGCCAAGCACCTCTTCAAATTAATTTCAAATTAAATCTTCAAATTAGCACAGCTTTGCTTTACAAGTCCTTGCACACCTCTGTCAGGAGATGGGGAATGTGCCTCGGGAAGCTCTGTGATGTTTTAATAAGAATTCAACTTGATATGAGCTTGGTACTGTTATCCCTTCTGCCTGTCCTTTATGAAGTGCTGAACAGCAAAGGGTTCACTGTGTAATTATTGTATTGTTTGTGAGGGGGCAATTTGTAATTATTCATGTGTGTCCTGATGAGGGAATGACCTGACAGAAGTTTACTGCTGTTCAAACAGGGGCAAGTTTAGGATTTTAGCTAAATTAAATCTCGGTGGAGTATCTCAGCAGGAGAATTGGACTGGTTTAGTTTGTCCATGCATGGATTTTTTTTTCTCCCAAAAAAACTGTGTGTTAATTTCACCGAGATGTGGCTCATCCACACTGAAGGGTTTGTTGATGCTTAAAGCTGTTCACTCAAATATTGGTTACTTGGAAGTGCAAAATACAGCTGAAAACTACCCAAGCTCAGTGCTAAGGGTAAACTTTGGGTGCACTGAAGCAGCAGGATTTTATCTGAGGGGAGGGTGAGGTTCTCAATCAGTGCTGAATGCTGATGAGAAGAGACAAAACCCATTAGTTAGCTTTATTATTATTATTATTTCTTTTTTATTTCTTTTCTCCTTGCAACTCTTGTTCTTACATCTTGAACTGCTGTTTTGTTTTATCTGCTTCGTGTAGATGAATGGACAGATGTGGACAGGAAACGAGGTACAGTAACTGCTGGCTGCATGCACCAACCCCACGTGCACACCTGGGGCTCATCGTGCCTGAACACCTGAGGCTGCTCCTGCAGCCTTCAGTCAGTGTCACCAATGAACAAGAATGCTCACCTGGTCCTTAAATGCACTTTTGGCTGTGATTCAGTGAAAAAAACGGACCATATCTCAAAATTGTATGGCCTCGAAAATCAGCTGTTAATTTATTCAAGACTATAAATGGATCAAAACTTTTTATCCTGGTGGTCCTGCCTGCAAAAATGGTATTTGTGTTTCTTTACCATTGTTTTCATGCAAGCATGTAATTGTGTGAGCATTGTGCAGGTCATTCTTCTGCTTAAATGCAGGGATATTGGGTATATTCCATTTTTCTAAGGTTTTTTCTAATTCTCTGCTCAGGGTTTGGACAGGTGAACTCCAGGGATGATCAAAGGCATTCCCATCCCAGCTGCTTTACCCACCTGTGCTGGTGGTCACACCTGGCAGAGTGATCCCAGAGGAGCAGGTGCCCACAGCTCAGCCAGGCTCCTGCTGACTGGAGGAGTGATCCTGAGGGCTGATTGCAGGGGAGCAGCCGAGGTGTGAACGCCTTTCCCTCTGGAATCTGCCCTGGAACAGGAGCCTCCAGCAAGGGCTGTGCTGAGGAATGAGGGAATGAACCTCTGGAATCTCAGGTTTTTGCTCAGTGAGCAGGAGCAGAACTTAGAGGGTCCTTTGAGCAGCCCTTCTCTAAGAGGGACCAAGGTTATGGTTCAAGTTTTGCAAAAGAAGCATCACTGGTAGGTTTTACTGTTTGCTGAAGGTAAATGCTGGTGCCCTGGAGTTTGCCCCAGCTTTTTTCTCAGCATTACATCCTTTTCCAGGCACACCCTTTCCCCAACCTTTAACCTCTCAGAAGTTTAGGAACAGATTCCATCCCATCCAAAACAAGGGTGCTGCCCAGGGCTGTGGCACAGCGAGACAGGGGTGGCTCAGGGGCAGGTCCCAGGCTGACCCATCCCTTCTCCTGTGAGAGTGCTCAGTGCTCCAGGGCATCTCAGCAGGGTCCTGGAGTCACCACCTGGGGCTGTCACTGATGGAGCCATGGGGAGGTTCCCGTGGGAGCCACGAGCCTGTGGCAGGAGGGCTGTGGCTCTCTGGAACTCAGGGTGTTCCTTCTGCTGCTCCAAATGTTCTCTGGGAGGCACCAGCATCACCCAGGAGTAGCTGCAGTCCCAGGTCACACATCCCAGCCCTGCCAGTGACACCTGCTCTCTGTCACCAGAGGCCAAAGCCACTGTCACCCCCAGCTTCAGCCCTGCCCATCACACTGGCTGCACTGGTTTCCCTCCTCTCATCCCAGGTGATGCCCTCCCCTCTCTGCTTTTTCTGTGTTGCTTGTGCCATGTCCCTGGGCTGATGCTCCTGTGTCACCTGCCATGGCCACACTGCTGTGAGCAGCTCCCCAGGGCCCCCTGAGACCTTTGCTGTGTCGTTATCAAACATGTGAGAGATTTATTATCAATTTGCCCTTTCCCGTGAGTTTTTAATGTCTTTCTCAGTTCTTTTTATAGCCCACACAAGAGGTTTTAATTTCAGAAGATAATTTATGTCTGTGCTTCACACAGACCTTCGATGCTGTTGAAAAATCAGTGTACTGGGAGGTGTCTGGTTTGGGTTGTTTGTGAGTCTCCAAAGACAGGAGAAGTCTTTGTGTGGGCAGCAAACACAAGCAGCTTAAAAATATTTTCCTTGATAGCAGTATAAAGCAGAAGTTCTTATTTTTGTCATAACTGATTCCCTGCAAAATTAACTAGATCCTAATATCTATTAGTGCTAATATATTTCATTTTCTCTACGAAAAACAGGAGATTGCAAGTAGGGATTGTTTTATGGCCAGTTTATTCAAAAGGAAGGCAGGGAGGAGGGATTCTTCTCCTGTTTGTAATTAGGTGTATTGGTAATCCAGAGGAGCTGAGATGTGTCTGTGGTTCTGGGGGGTTTAAACCAGGACCAGGGAGCCCTGTCAGCTGCTGAGCTCTGTGTGACCACTGCATGAGGAGCCTGTAAGCAGCAGGTTGAGAGGAAAGAATCACCTCAGGAGGCTTCTGCCCTTGGGAACACAGCTCTCCCTGCCCTGGCTCCAGCAGTTCCCAGGGGGTTAATCCTCTAGGAGAGGTGAAGTGACAGGGAAATTCCCTTTGTTTGGTCTGTTGGTGTAGGACAGGTGTGAAAATCCAGGTGCCTGACCTCCCAGGGAATCATTAGGGCAATGATTCAAACCAATGCTCACTACCACTCTCTGTATGTTCACTGTTTCTCCTTTTCCTTTTTTTTTTTTTTTTAATTTTTTAATTATTTATTCTGAGATTTTTCTAATCCACAAGAATTGTCTGGCATTATGAGCTTCATAACAATCATCTGCTTAGGAAAAACCACACTTGGACAGTAATCTGTGACCTGTTGTCTTCATTTACCTTTCTTTTTTTGATAGAGAAATAAATGTTTATTGATGATAACCCTGTAGAGTGTATCAGGGAGATAATAAAAGTAGCAGATCCAGCACAAAAGCTCAGATGCTGCACCTGCCTGAACCACTGCACTGTGATTTCCATCTTGTTTGCATTAAAAGCTCAATAACCAGAGCACAGCTCCGAGAACTCCTCAGTCATATTCACTTCCATGGCTAAATTTACACATTTAAAAAATGAACCACAAGAAAGAAAGCTGAGAGTTCTGCATTTGAAACTCTAGGGCCTGCAGATGTTTCAGCTGTGAGAGCCCTGAGTGGGTTGATACAGATCCCAGGGATATAAATGCTTTATTAAATACCTGCCAGCATTAATCCATTTGGAATAAAGATTACAGAGAGCCCTGCAGGAGCTGCTGTTGAGAAGTTAAAAAATAGACTGAGAGTGTCAGAGGGTGACAAGGAACAGGCACAGCCAGGTAGCTGCAACCTGCAAAGATCTACCACAGTGCCAAAGTCTCCTTAGCAAGCAGGACTGCAGCTTTTTTAGGTAATAACACATCACAAGCAGCATTATTTTAAACTGAGAAGTGCCAACCATCAGAATAGCTGTAAGACCAGGGTGGCAAAGCCAGCCTTGCTCCCACTGGGAAACAGGGACTGCTGCCTTCAGCTCAGGTGGCACTGGGGGACACCCTTAGCCCAGGTGGCACTGAGGAGGAGTCGGATCCAGAGGTGCTGCTCCCCCTCTCCTGCTGTTCTCTGTCCCTGGTGTGAACCCCCAGCTGGGCTGGACCAGGAACAACCAGGAGCAAACCACAGAGCCTCTTTATCTTTGCAGTTATGAACGACATCATCAGCACCATGTTCAACAAGAAGTTCCTGGAGGAGCTGTTCAAACCGCAGGATCTGTACTCCAAGAAAGCTCTGCGCACCGTGTACGACCGGCTGGCTCACGCCTCCATCATGAGACTCAACCAGGCCAGCATGGACAAGGTAACACAGACCTGCTGCCCAGCCTGCCTCTGCTGCAGTTTTCCCTGCAATATTTGTCATTTTGAAGCGTTTTGGAACAGCTTTCCTTGCGAAAACGGTTCTCGGCCGGGAAAATCCATGGTGGCATCAGCTGCTTTAGAACTGGGTATTTCTGCTTGAAATAGTTGGATTTGAACAAGTTCACTGAGCATTCCTTGAGTTTATCAGATGTTTTCATATATATTAAAAATGTAGATATCTGTGGGTGTGGATAAATGTCTGTATTTCTGTACTGGCGCTCAGTGTCTTGCAGCTGCAGGTGTTACAGTTCCTGCCTGCAAACACTGTATCCACGGGCAATTTAGGGAAAAAACGGTGGGAATGGGATTATCAGCACTCCACCAGCTGTCAGGGCTGCTGAAATTCACAGAATCCCTGAGGCTGGAAAAGCTCTCCAAGAGCTTGGAGTCCAAGCTGTGACCAATCCCCACTCTGTCACCCAGCCCAGAGCACTGAGTGTCACGTCCAGCTGGGACACCTCCAGGGATGGGGACTCCACCACCTCCCTGGGCAGCCCCTTCCAATGTTTAATCAATATTTCCATGCAGAAATTCCTCCTGATGTCCAACCTGCCCCTCCCCTGGCCCAGCCTGAGGCCATTCCCTCTCCTTCTGTCCCTGTTCCCTGGGAGCAGAGCCCAAGCAGAAGCTCTCCTGTCAAGGAGTTATGCAGAGCCACAAGGTCCCTCCTGAGCCTCCTTTTCTCCAGGCTGAGCCCCTTTAGGTGCTCCAGCCCCTTCCCAGCTCTGTTCCCTTCCCTGGACACTCTCCAGCCCCTCAAGGAGGGCTGAGAACTGGACCCAGCACTCGAGATGTGACCTCCCCTGAGCAGGAAGGCTGGGGATGGGACTGCAGAGGTCTTGTTTTATGTAGGAAACGAGGCTAAAATGGTTCCTTGTGCCAGGGGCAGGCACTGGCCTGAGTGCCTGAATCCCTGTGCCCATGCCCAGGGGGTTTCCTCTGTGACAGGACCAAGGTTCCTGTGTTCCTTTGCAGCTGTACGACCTCATGACCATGGCCTTCAAATACCAAGTGCTGCTGTGCCCCAGGCCCAGGGACATCCTGCTGGTCACCTTCAACCACCTGGATGCCATCAAGGATTTCATCTCTGACTCCCCTGGCATTCTGAACCAGGTGGATGAAACCTTCAGGCAGCTCATTGAAGTAAGAACCCTCAGAAAAAGGGTGGGTGGGACACTGTGGTTTGATTTTATGGGTTTTTTACCTCTTAGAGGTGAATTACTACATTGGAGAGGGCTCTGAGTCAATGGTATTTTTCTACTGGCCCAGTTTAAATCTATATATTGCTTATTCAGCCTGATTTAAGTCTCCACTGATTGCAGCAGAAATTAAATCAGACTTTTGGTCACAGATAATAATTACTGATAATGACCAGCAGCCCCCTTAGAGCATCTCTGCTCCTCCTGCAAGTGGATCAGAGTATGCTGTACATATTGTGTCAGAATCTTCAGATGTGTTTGTTCCCTCTGTCCCTGGGTGGGACATGGGACACCTGCAAACCCTTGCATGATGATTTTCCTTTTCCAGACCTACAACTGTCTCTCTGATGGTGAATTCCAGCTCATCAGGCAAACACTCCTCATTTTCTTCCAGGACATGCACATCAGGGTAAGAGCCCAATCCAACCAGGCAGGGTGAATGACAGGGAGTTTGGGGCCGGAATATAAAAGGGATTTGTTTATAAACACTGCAGGTTTGTGTTTGTTACTTGTGCTTTTCAGTCATCTTGATGTGCTTGTAATTACACTCATATTTCACAAATAGAGCATATACAGTACAATAATGCTGAATAATTCTACAATATTATGGAAAAAGGAATATCTAAGGGAGTGATTTGCTGATTGATTAATCCATTTTTCCTTCTAGAAGAAACTTGATAGGAAACCCGAGTGTGAAGTCTTGACATTCTCTGAATAAACTGATCACACTTGAACAGGACATAGTTTTTAATATATTTTTTTTAATGTTAGATCAGTGTGCCCACCCTCTGAACCACAATTCCACATCCCTGGCTGTGTAAATACTCCCTACACACACACAAAGAGCTCTAGGAAACCTTCCCCAGTGTAGGCAGAGAGGCTCCAGCTCAGAATTCATGGGATTTGGCTGGGAAGGTCCGTGGAGGATTGACAGGGTGTGATGTTTGACGTGTCCTCTTGCAGGTCTCCATCTTCCTGAAGGACAAAGTGCAGAACTCCAACGGCCGCTTCGTGCTGCCCATCTCGGGGCCTGTCCCGTGGGGCACAGAGGTGCCAGGGCTCATCAGGTGTGTGGGGCTGCTCAGGGAGGAGCATTTCATGCCAGGGGGCTCAGCAATCCAGCTCACACTGCCATGCCTGTCCAGTAAATACTGTTTAAAGAGGAGGATTGGGGACTAAGTCACCCAGCAACGAAATGCTGAGCTGCTTTTGGAGTTTTCTATCCCAGTAAATTAGCTATTAGTAATTTATCCCATAGCAGAGGCTATTATCAATGTGCAGAATAGAGTTTTATTCCCCTTGTGCAGAAAGCAGAGGGATTAGGTACTGAAAATCAGGACTGAAACTACTAAAGGTTGCAATAATGCTTTGTTTTTTAAGGATATTCAATCAGAAAGGAGTGGAAGTTAAAAGGGCTGAGTTCACCACTGCTGGGAATTATGTTACTCCACAAAGGGAAGGATCTTTTGAGCTTTATGGAGACAGAGTCCTCAAACTTGGAACAAATATGTAAGTAATTTTTGTTCTATGTAGAAACCTGAACCAAATGGATTGTTCAGCAGGACCTCTTCAGCCTGGTGTGGTTTTGGCCTCTTTCGCTATTAATTATCAGGCTGACTTTGTTCCAAGGTGCTGTCCTGCACCAGGACATGTGTGAACAGTCTAAAAAGAGCTGCAGAAAACAGCAAAACTTTGATTTATGTCCACAGTGGAGCTGAGGAAAGGGTTCTCACCTGGTGCTGCATCTTATGTGAAATGTGATTTAATGTAGCCACGGACAAGAAATCCTCCCTGGTCTCCATGTTTGCCTTAATGTACATTTTCCATCCCAAGAGATCTGTGCTCCTCCTCCCAGCTCCTCCTCCCCTCCTCCTCCCAGCTTTGTCCCTCACACTCCTTCATGCCTCAGTACTGCACCACTCTGAGCTGTAACTGCTCATTGCAATCGTTCAGCCTTCAGAAAAATATCCTAAAATCCTGCACCCTGTGCTGCCCCCTCTGGTTCCTGTAGCTCATTCCAGGACATTCCCCGTGTGTTTTCCCCTCCAGGTACAGCGTGACCCGGCCTGTGGAGACACAAATGTCGGGATCATCCAAAAACTTGGCATCCCAGGCAAAGGTCAGTGTTGTCCTGTTCTTATCACTGCTTAAACTGGCCAAATCCTCAGTTTGGATATGGGATAAGTTCAGGGAAGCTTTTCTGTTGTTCTCAGAGCCTCATCCAATCCTCCCCAGTCCTTTGAAGCTGGGGAAGTTCACATTTTCCCAAAGAATCCACACACTTGTGCAAGGATGTGCTCAGTTCCACTTTCATCTCCTCAGGAAACAAAGTTTGCTTTACAGATTTCTCCTCTGTCCAATTTAGCTGGAAAAGTATCTTGTGCTGAGTCAATAAATCCAAGCAACCATTTCCAATATCAGCTGGTGATTACTGGTTGTCTGCACAATCTGTGCCAGGAACAACAGAGAAATGTGTTTGCATCCCTCTGAAGGACTCGTGTGGAATATCAGAAATAAAAGAAGGATATATAGGGAATATCAGAGCTCCTTGCAGCCCCAGTCCCCCAGGTAATTTCCCAACAGGCCCATTGCTGTTTCCTGCAGGAGAACATAGTGCCCAACCCTCTTGCTAAAGAAGAGCTGAAGTTCCTGGCCCGGCTGCTGGGAGGTTTGGACATCCAGAACCCCAGCGGTGGCGAGACGGGATTTCGGCTGAACTTGTTCACCACCGACGAGGAGGAAGAGTATGCTGGAGTCCTTCCTGGTTCCTTCCTTCAGGTTTGGGGGGCCCTGTGGGGAGACCAGAGCTGGCCCTCGACAGCTTTGGGGTCAGAGCAGCACGTTCTTGCCCTGCTGCAGGTGTCTGCTGTGATGCAGCCTTGCTCCCAGTGCCACTGGACAGAAACATCCCTGCAGACCTCGCAGCAGGATCGTTTTCTCTGCTCTTAATCTCAGCTGCAGGAATATTCCTGCTCTTCTACACTTAACAAAAATAGGTAGGACAGGGAAAAGCCTCCAGACTGAGGGGAACACATTAATTTGCCAGCTAGGAAGAGAGGCATTGGCCAAACTTCATGGAATTCCAGAATGGTTTGGGTTGGAAGGGACCATAAGGGTCCTCTAATTCCCCTGCCATGGGAAGGGACACCTTCCACTAGACCAGGTTGCTTCAAGCCCCGTCCAAGCCTCTGTGAGCATCCTCTGAGCATCACTTGTGGCTACAGGAGCCTCATGAAGTCTGATTTTTGTTGTTTCCTTGTACATCTTCATGGGATTAACCACTCTTTTTGTGTTTTCAATCAAGACATGCTGCTCAGACCAGACCAGAGGAGCTGTCCTACAAGGTTGTCAACATTGAAGCCACACAGGTAGGTGACATGTTCCACATCACTGGTGATGTGATCACCATCCCTGCCTTGCTAAGGACCATGTTTCACCCAGAATAGGGACTTAAAACTACATTTTTCCCCCATTTCACTTAAGCTCAAAACTAATGGCCAATTTTCTGCCAAGACAGTGGGATTGGTGAATGTTTACTAAGAAAACTTGAATGCTGACAAACACCAGAGCCAGTTTTTAACCGGGCTGGGTGTGGAGGGGGCGGCGCTGAGCGCGGTGCGTGTCCCGCAGGAGCCGGGGCGGCGGGCGGAGCTGTCGCGCATCCTGGGAGAGCTGGAGGTGGCGGAGCCGCGCCCGAGCAGCGCCGACAAGGGCGAGGACCTGCTGGCACTGATGGACGGGCTCTGAGCGGGACACGGGGACAGCGGGACAGCGGGATACAGAGACAGCGGGACATACGGACACGCGGACATGGGGACACCGGGACACGGAGACACCGGGACATGCGGACATCAGGACAGGAGGACACCGGGACACGGAGACATACGGACGTGGGGACACCAGGACATACGGTCAGGAGGACACCGGGACATGGGGACACCGGGACATGAGGACATCAGGACAGGAGGACACGGAGACATCGAGACATGGGGACTCCGGGACACTGGGACACGGAGACATCATGACGTGGGGACAGCGGGACACACGGACACGGGGACACCGGGACATACGGACAGGCGGACACGGAGACATCGGGACACGGGGACACGGAGACACCGGGACATAGGGACAGGCGGACACGG
>VZRX01010808.1:2699-146009 GCA_013398075.1 Notiomystis cincta
TTTTTTTTCTCTTTTTTTGGTATTCAGATGTGGTTTCATTTAAATAGTTTGGCAATACATTGCTCTTTCTGATAAAAAATTGGAACTTGACCTTTAAAGTTTTTTCATTTCAGATGGGAAAATAAGAGTATTTGAGTCCAGTTTACCTGCATACTTTGCTTATATTTAAGATACATTGAGTTTTTTAGTTTTCTTTATTGTATTTCATGTGTGCATTAATGAGAGGGTGTAGAATGTTTTTTCTCTAGTTTTTTATGGAAGCAAGCCCAGCTAGCTCTTGTTTCTTTCACCTCTCTGTAACTCTCAGGTCCATAGTTTAAACCTTAACCTGTAATATTCCAGAAGTTATTTTTAAACTGTTTTCTTTTTAATTTTAAATTGTATATGATTGTGACTAATTGACTTAACACTTAGCATTGTGTTAATGACAAACTGAAGACAAGGTTCAAATTCCATGAAACTAGGTTGGCTCTGTCATTTCTTTCCTTTCTGGGTTCTGGATTTGCAATTATTTTACTCAGGTTTTTTTTTTTGTTGTTGTTTGTTTTCTTTTTAGCCATTACATTCTGAATTATTGCAAAGTATTTAATACCATTTGGAATTTTCATTGCTTCAGTCTTCACTGAACATCAGCTAACTTCTGCATGAAAAACAATTTAATCAACAAAATATGTATGCTTGTCTGACCTATGCCCCTTAAAGTCATAGCAAACATTCCACACATTATCTTCCAGCAAGAAGGTTTCTTTCTTCTGATACACGGTCAATAAACTGGTACATCAGAATCTTAGAATGAATTGAATTGAATTGAAAGGGACCTGAAAGATAATCTGGTTCCAATCCCCCTGCCATGGGCACGGGTACCTTGCTCAGAGCCCCATTCAGCCTCACACTTGAGGCTTGGGGCATCCACGGCTTCTTTTGGCAACGTGAGCCAAGGTCTTACCACCCTCACAGTAAAGAAGTTCTTCTTAATATTAATCTAAACCTACTCTCAGTTTGAAGCCATTCCTCCTTGTCCTGTCACTATGTGCTCTTCTGGAAAGCCCCTCTCCAGCTTTCCTGAAACCCCCTTAAGGTGCTCTAAGTGCACTTAAAGCGCTGTAAGATCTCCCTGGAGTCTCCTGTTCTCTGCACTGCACACCCCTAACTCTCAGCCTTCCTTCATAGGAGAGATGTTCCATTCCTCCGGTTGTCTCTGTGACCTTCCTCCAACAGGTCCCTGTCTGTCCTGTGCTGAGGACCCCAGAGCTGCATGCAGTTTCTGGAGGAAAAAAAAAAAAATCAGACCAATTCAGGTGCTTTGAAACTCTTGCCTTCAGGTGAAAAATAGCTTCCCACATGGTGGCATTATTCTTGTAAAGCTCATACAACCAGCTGTTGTGTGTAGCTTCATGTGATGCATCTCTCCTCTCATAGTGGGGCGTGGATGGACAGGTAGATAGATCTAACCCAGTGCTGCTGCTGCAAGGGACTGTTGTGCTCCCACTTCAGAAGAACTTTCCTGGTTCTTGCTCTAACTTAGCTGGTGTTGATCTGATGCAGAGCACTGGGCTGGCAGAGGTTGTTTATTTATTTTATCGATAAGATGCCAAGTGTGGTGGGCTGACCAGGGGGGTCAGCAGGCACAGCTCTGGGGACTGCATGAGCAGGTGTGGAGAGTTCAGGAGGAGGAGGGGAGAGAGTGTCTTCCTGAAGGATGCAGTTGCAGCCAGCTGTCCAGTTGCTTGCCATGTTGACCATTGTTGATCATTATCACTTGCAAATTTCCCAGGTGGTGTTATTTGAGCGTGGGAGGTGTTAGTTTTTGAATTTTGTTTTTTAAAAAACTTTTTTTTTTTCAAAATAGACTTTTTCACAGTGGCATAGAATATTTGGCATATCTTCCTTGAAATACAGATAAAGCAAACACTGACCCACTGACCAATTCAGAGAATAATCTGAGCTGTAATTTAACTTCCCCAATTTAATGGGTGCTGCTTGCATTTGCTTTTATAACTGTAAAAGAAACCTGTTTTCAGTTTTAGATAATATCCCTACATTGTGTAGGCTTCCCCTGTGAAAGAAAGAAGGCTTTGGACGCTGGTCCTCCATATTCATATGGTGTATGGTGTGGTATTTCTTGTGTAAGAACTGGAAAATATATTTGTGTATCCCTGCTAAGTCCATCATAATTATGTAACTTATTTCTGAAGCAGCAGTTTAAAATTATATGGATATTTCCAGTGGATGTGTAAAACATACTGGCATGAACTATGTGTTTTGAAGTGCCTAGGAATGTTTTGTTTCAAAAGCGATACCTATATATATAATCCTAATTTTAGAGTATTTTTTCAACCATTTTTAAGAGTGCTATCTAAAATTAATATTAGATTAGAACAAATAAATAAAATATTTGCTTAGTGTTCTCAGCTTCTTACCTCCAGATATAACTGGCTTCTCTGATGAGTCATGTTCTTTGTAGATTTTTGGCTAAGCAGCAAGGGAAACTGTAAAATTCATATTCCAGAAAGTTTAGTCTGATCTGCCAGTTAACAAATCTTATATTTTAATCTTGCCCTCCTCAGAATGGCATTTATGTTCTCTGTTGTCCTCATCCCTGTTTGTCCCCCTCTACTTTTGTTTTTATTCATTGCTTTATATTGAATTGAGGGTTGACTAAGAAACTCAGAATTTTTTTTCTTGCAGAATGGTTCTGCTTAATATTGTTTGACTAGCAAAAATGGAACTTTATTGAGCACTTAATGCAGGAAAAATTCTAGCAACCTGCTCAAGGTTCAAGACCTACCTATTGTAACTTGGTAAGAAGATCTAGATTGTCTTTGTGTATATATGGATAGCTAAAGTTGGAAATCCCATTTCTGGTACTTAAAGCAATTGTATTGCTGTGGTGGTGGATTGGGGACAACACATTAAGAAATAGGTAGCAATTAATTAAAGGATACTCTAGCTAACATAATGAATGAAATGTATGGTTCTTAAAAGTATTTTTTTTAATTCACTGTGACAAGAGAATTCCACAGCGATGTGTGTAACAAGTACCCTTAGATCAGGCAGTTTCTTCAGTTCCACTTGTTAACTTCATAGCAGTGTGGTTCACTGACTTGGCAGTTGGATATTTAATGATGACTCTTGTTTATCTGGGTCATCTTAAATGTATCTTGAGAGCATTCCTTTGAAATGCTCTGGATGGAAATAAGGGAATTATGTTTTTGACCTTACTTGCATCTTGCATCAGCTGCTGGGCTAAGCCAAATTAAATGTCTCATATTAGAAATGCTTTAGTGCATTAGCTGGGAAGTGGCACTAGGCACATACAGAAGCTTTTCATATACAGAAGAAGTTTGCTTGAAATATTTTGCTTATCATACAGTACATTTCTCTAGAGTGTTTTGGCACATGAGTTCTCGTGGGGTAGCTAATTTATTTTTAGTTTAAATGGAGATGCTCTGAAGTAGTTGGCTTGTGTTCAGCTTCTGAGATTCTTCTTCTTGGTTTGCCTGCTGTTTGTCTGTATCTCAGCTGATCTTTTGTAAATTACTTATTTTCCAGTTTTGTTTTTGACATACCCATAGCAAAAATAGGGAATTCAAAAGAATAGGGAAAAATTAGTTCGTTGCTCTTTAGCAACTGAAACAAACTCCAAGTGTTTTATATTTGGAGCATGGAAGCAAAATTAACATCTATGCTACAGCTTTTTCCAAGAAGTGTCAGAATATTTTATTATCAGTTTTATTTGGTCTTGTCTTAACTGCTGCTGCATTGTGACCTTTGGGTTGTTATTAAAAAGCCATGATTCAACTGTGTAAGTGTATTCTAGTCACTTATTCTTGCAAGGAAATTAGTATAAAGCAAAGTACATGTGCATTAATAAAATCAGATTTTTTAAAAAACTAGAATTTTTATTGATTTTAGAATGTTACATAGTACTTAACTTGGTTTTGGAATAGATGAAACAGAAGGACTGGGTAACATAGTATTTATAGGGATTCCCAATATAAAGGAAAAGTTTTAATTTTTTTTTTTGGTATTCAGCTGTAGTTAGCTATAGTTCTGTCCTGCTGAGGGTCATCCATGCCTTAAGAAAAATGCACACATGGGATATCCTTTTTCAGATTTCAGTTATTCTACTCAAGTGTTGAAAATGTCAGTCCTGAAAAAGTGTTGAGATTACTTTTATTTTATATTTCTGCGATGATTTTATTAAATAGCCAGAACATAGGAAGATCGTGAGTGCTACATCTGGAAACCAGAAGTTTAAAACCTTTCTTTTTCTCCTCCTCTAGATTTTCAACTGAATTCTCATCTATCAACACTGGCAAATATTCACAAGATTTACCACACCCTCAATAGGCTGGTAATGACTTGCCATTTTCTCTTAGCAGAATAGCTAGAGCTTTGGTCCAGAATATTTCATGATTGAAATCATTAAGTGATTACACTTCTAAAAATTATAACTGCCTTGGTGTATGAAAGGCTGTTGGGTTTAAATTGGTGAAGAGATACACAGTATTAGTAAGAGGTGAAAGATTATACTCCAGAGGTCAGAGTGGAGTCTGAGCTTTGTTTGAATGTTGGATTCAGATGTTGCCTCCACAGAAGAAGCTTTCTTAAATACTTCAAGTGATGGTCATCATCATAATTATGCAGCTTCCTACAGTTCTTTTGGAAAACATATTGAATGAGCAATCTGTCCTCAAAAAGGACACCCATGCAAAAAGTAAAATAAGGTTTTTTGAAAACTCTTCTTGCTTATATGCAGTGTATTTATGTTTTTTTATTGCAATCATAGCTGGAAATGGTGATACGGCTTCTGTGTGTACGCTGCAAATTTAATGGAAAAGACCCTGCCTGTGGAAGGGGGTGACTTATTTCCAAGATTTCAGTTGCTTTTTAATCAGTTTCCTTTAGAACACATATGTGTGTTTATCCTGAAGCAAAGCCATTTCTGTGCTAAATGGTAAATTCAGTCTTTGTAATGCTGCGTTTATTGGTGGAATTGTTCAATACAATAATGCCAATTCCCCACATAATGGGTAGTTATTTCCAGTCTTGAAATAATTTGATACATTTTTGATTGAAAAAAAGACTAAAAAGATTTTTCAAGTTCAATTTACTTGAACTTTTTATATAAATTCACAAGGGTAACTTTTTAGGTAAACATGCACTGAAAACACAAAGATTACAGTCTTAGGTAGATGATCCTTTAATGAGGATGAATATTAATATCAAGTAAAAGTTAAAAACAGCACAGAAGAATGAAGATCACCATCTTGTTTAACTGTATCATTCCTGTTCTCTTGCAGAATCTGACTGAGGACGTTGGTCAAGACGATCACCAGACAGGTATTTAATAGGGATGGAGTAAAAACAGATTGAAACAATTTAAACACACTTTATTAAACAAGTCTCTCTAACATAACTGAAAATGATGTTTTAGAAGGCTAAAGGAGTTTTAGGAAACAAGTGCCAGGGTTTCTTAGATTTTTCCAAAATAGGTGTTCATGCATTTAATTTATTGAATTATGAAGGACTTGAACAGGTTTCAGCAGTATCTGTAATTTTATTATCTCGTAGTTTAAAAGACTTAATGAAAAATTTCTCTCACTCCTGGGACTCAACCCGTTGAGCTGCAGAACATCCCTGCTCTTAGAGTGTTTTGAGGCTTGAAAAAGTGTTAGTGAGGACAGAGCAGAAGCAAGAGCTCCTCTGGCTGTAGTGGTGCCTGTGACCGAGTTTAAATGCTGTGCTCTAAACAACCAGCTTTTTCCTTGAGTGGTTCTGATGCAGGTTATTTCTGTTTCTTGTGCAGATTTTCAGTCAGTGTCTGAGGACTATGTATTTATAAGCTCATATCTGTGTTTTGTTCAATGAAATGTCATTTTTTGAGGCCTTCTCAGGTGCCTGGCACCAGCTTCCTGCCATTCTTGATGTGCCAGCGTTTGAGCTTTGTGACTCGATGTTTTGCAAGATCTGTTACCTCCTTTTTCACTTTTTACTTATGAGCTGGCAGTTTCCTTGATTTATTTTTCTTCCTTCCTTCCTGTGTTTCAGGCATGATACCTGAGGAGGGAGAGAAATAAAGGGAAATAACTTACTGGCTTCAAGCCCTGATCACTCACTCAGCAGAACTATTCTTTAAAATTGACCATGGCTGTCCTACCATCTGACTCAAAGCTTTTTCACTATCCTGAGGTGCTGGCAATATTTGCTGATGTTACCTTGAGCATTTAGGAAAGTGGAGAGAGCTGTCAGCTCCTCCAGGAGATTTCTGGCACACCCTTAGAAATGTAGCACACTCTTACCCTAAAGCAATGAGAAGAGATGCAGGACTGCATTGCTTGGGATTGGACAGAGCTCACTTAGGGATGCACCCTCCTCTGTACAGCAGCAGGTGACTCTTTTTCATGCTTGAACTCTTAGCCCAGCCACAAAGACATCTCTGAAATACTTTCCTTCAGTGTGATTAGGGATTTGATACTTGAAATTAGCTCATCATGTAAATGAAAAGCCTCTGAAAAAGAGGTTGTGACAGGTAGTTCAAGACAGTTAGAGATTTTAATGTCCATATTTTAGAAATTATGCCCTCTCCCATCTCCTGATGGAGACTTGGAATTTTCTGCTATGTGATCCAGGTGCTCTAAACTAAAGAGCTACATTCTAATTGTGTATATGAAAATGTGTTCTATAATCTTTCTTTACTCTTGATCACCAAGACCTGTTGTGGTGCATTGAGGTAGTCCCTTTCTGTCACTGATCAGTAAGTGGGTATATACTTCAGGTATTTGGAATTTGTCTTGCCTCTTGCCTAGCACTTCTGTCATAAAGTATAAAAAATGAGCCTTGACGCTGTCATTACCTCTATTAGAAGGTGCTTGACCACCGTGTGACTGGCTTTGATGAACAGTTTTATACTGACACTGATGGTATCCTACTGCCTGCATTGTGTTGTTTGAATTAAGCTGTTTCAGAAGTTTAAATGTGCCTGTTGAACGAGTTGGTGCACAAAATCCCACTAAAGAGTTTAAATTTTTGCAATATTTGTAAGAGAAGCTTTCAAACCAGAAACAAATATGAAATGAGAACCAAAAGAAGAGGTTGATAATGAGAGGCTCCCTCCTCATCTTCAGATCTTATTTCTTATGCTTCTGCCCTATTTTATGTCTCCTTGTAGCAAATGTTTGCATAAGTTCCAGGCACGTGCAGTTGAAATGTATGTTTGATTTGACTCATATGAGGACAAAGTACCCCTGCAAGGAGCTATTTTGGCCACTGTGAATGTAGTACAGTGAGGCTGTTTTATATGGGACTTGACACTTCTGAAACATCTTACTTGGAGAGACTCACATAAATCTATAAAGAGTTACCTTTGCAAATTGTTTGATTTCAGTGTGCCTGAACTTTAAGAACTTCTGTTTCCCAGTAAGAAGTTATCAAGACCTATTAATTTTGTTATTCAGTTTATAGAACTGCATAGGTGCTGTGAATTTGAGATTCTGTGTCTAGAACTCATTTGAAAGTCAGATTAAGAACTGTTGCAAAAGGTTTGAGTGTTGCCAAACCCATATCAAGGTTTTTTATAGTTCTGAGATTATTTTAACACTAAATCTTCTGGCCTAGGCCTTAAAGATTGCTGTTCATTTTCTGACATAAGTATCATGGTTATTGTCATTACATTGTGGACTTTGTTTTTGGGATGACTTAATAAATGCATACCTAAATTTGGTTGAGATTTCTAAAAGCTATTTTTAAAATCTTAGTTTTACGTTAATATTTATTAATAATAATATTAACTTTTAAATGCATATTACATTTACTTCAAAGCAGTTTTTTCTAAGCTTACAAAAAATGCATTGGACATCTAAATTACATGAAGCAAATTGTATTTTTTCTAAGTATTAGCCAGAGTTGTTTTTTGAAACCAGGCTTTAAAACACCAAAGAACTACAGGGAAGTGGCAATTTCAAAATTCCTCAGTGATTTGAGAGCTAAGATGGATCTCATTTCAAAATTCCAGTCCCCTACAATGACTGCAGTCTCATGTGCTATCATTCAGTATGCATATCTATCTGAAAAATAAAATAGACTTCAAATGTGTCATGAGCCTTTGCCTTTTCGCCTGTTTGTAGGTGTAAGAACAGCAGGCATTCAGATTCTACAAACAATTTCTTTTTCTTTTAGTAATTTCTTTTCCAAGTATAACTTGGAAAACTTGCATTTGAAATAATAGTTGTTTTTATGTCGTAACTACAAATCTAGCAGCTTGTTAATAGCTTAAAGTCATGATTTGGTAATTGTGACTTATTTATCCAGACTACAACGTCTTTAAAAGTATGCTTCCTGTTGTCACCTGCCTTGTTTAAAACAGTGAGGTCATGTCTTCAACAAAAAGAAGGCTTCATTGCTGTTCTTGAAGCTTTGGAGGGGGAGAAATTGCTTTTGCTTCTGCTGGTTTGGTTTTTTTTTTTTTTGTTATGTTAGAGAAGAAATCATTCTTGAGTCCAGAGTAGTTCTGTAGTGTGGAATTTAAGACAGAGAAGATGATTTTTCCTTTTGTAACAGGATTGCAAGTTGTTTAATGTTTTGATGAGTATCGTAGTTTTCTCATCTTGTGTCTGAAAATTGGTGATTCTTAACTGTGCTTGTGGTGGTTTTGTTGCATTATTAAGTGAGCAGCTATATCTTCCCAATTGCTTCAGCATTCACAGTTTCTAATTATTTTTCCTTTGAAGCATCCTTCTACTGAAGCATCAAAAGAGCAGGATTCCTCCCAGGCTTTATCTAGAGAGAAGGTGAAAATTCCATGCCTGTAAATCATATCTGCAAGGGACACAGCTTGTAGAGTTCTTCTTTATTGGCTTTTTGTTTATTCTGGTTTTGTTGCTATTCTAGGACTGTCCGTCCCCTGTGGGTTTTATTTTGTTTTAAATTTCCTAGGGTGAATTTTAGCTCTTGAGTTGATCCTTCCCTTTGGAAGCTTTGTCTCCTGCAAATTTGGAAGTATTGAATAGGATGTTTGGCAAACAACATTTAAACTCTGCAGGCTTTTGGCTGGTGGTAGCCTATTCAGCAGCCTTTTGGAGGCTCTACCTTGCAAATGCTAGCTTCAAGTGTCAAAAAACCAGTGAGAAGCTAGGAGGGTTCTGTCAGTCTTGAGTTGAGACCCAGGAGTGAGAAACTTTGAAGATAAATCACATCAGCGAAGCTGCACACGGTAAGTAAAATTCTGTCAAACTTTGCATGTAGTCAGAATAGCTGCATGTTTGTTTGCAGATGGTCAGACCTTTGGGAAGTGAAATCAGTTGTGCAGTGCTAAACTTAGAAATTACATTTAGAATTAGAAAGTTCTGTGTAGGAAAGGTTAATACTGCTGCTACTTAGGGAGCTGTATTGTAAATTAAGAAATTGCAGGAGTTCAAACTGAAAAAACTATACTAATAATTTTTAGCTTTATGTGAAAATGAAAGAAATATTCTGCTGCTATTACAGAGAAATTATAACTGCCCTTCAAATTTAATACACCAATTTTAGTAACAAAAGAAAGGCTTTGAAAGTAAAATCCTCACACTGTGTTTTTTAGTAGTTTAGAGATTATTCAACAGCTAAAGCCTAGTGAAGACTTGGTCCAAACCTCAGTTATTAAGATGTTAAGTCTCTGAAAGCATGTACAGTATGTTTGTCCACCTGGTGTCTGTGTGCCATCAGTGTGTGAGGGCAGTGTATGTGTGCATTTAGTAGCCACCTATCGATTTCTGAGCTGTCTCTTTCTTCCCTTTTCTAATCAGTTTGAGAGCTGCAACTAGATACATTCAAACCAAAAAGGGTACAAGTTTTTCATAGGAGTCATTGGAGGAATTGGGTTGTAGTGAATTCTGTTATCAGTTTAAGACTTTAAAATGAGTTCACCAATCTTCTTAAAAATATCCTATCGTTTAAGGAGGCAAAGAGTCTAAGCAGGAATTCCTGAGTTAAATTCTTTGGTTTGTATGGGGTTGCAGGTCTGACAAAATGATTTCTCTGTTCTATAACTGTTTTATTTTACTTTTATTTATTTTATTTTCTATCTTTTGCTGTGCTTCCCTTTTCACAGAGGCCTTGCACATTTCTTTTCACAATGAACTGACCAGTAAACTGCACAAACTTGGGGGGATGAGGGGGGCATTTGTTCTTTTCTTGCATTTTACCAGCATCCAATGCCTGTGGCTATCACAAATGGATTTTTATTTTTTTAAAAGAAAAGCACTTTAAAACAATCCATTTGTTCTCAAAGGAATGAGACAGCTACAGGTTGTACTAAAGCAAATACATATTTTCCAAAATGAGGTGTTCACTATCATGTTTTCATTTATTAAGTTCAGTGTGTGTCTTAAGTCTGTTGCCTCTTTCTAGCTGTCTGTTAAGTTCTGCTGTCATCTTAAGTATTTTAGGCTATGTAGGCTTTCAAAAAGTACTTACTGGCAGAGTCTTTAGAAATTTGATCTCAATGATAAAGTATCACAGGTTCAATAACTTATGAAAATAGGTTTTCAGTATCATTAATGTGCAGGCATAGTCGGATGGAACAAATGAGATCCAGCAGGTCAGGTTCCTTAGTTTGTTTAATTTGTAGTAATGTACTGTGAGTTTTGTATGGTCTCTGGCTTACCTGTCCCAAATACATCTGATACTGATGAGAAGAAAATCAATACTATTGTTGTTAATTTCCTTTTGTAATGCATTCTGGACAGTGCTACTAGAAGTATGTTCTTCTGACACAGCCATTATGATTTTTTCATTTGGTAATAGTTTATGGAGTATAATACTTGCAAGTTTTTTTGATGACTGGTTAAATTATAATTTGAATTTACAATGCTCTTAATTCTCTTTCAAAAAGACAGTGTATGGCCATACTTTCCTGGGAGAATGTTGGGGAGGGAGCTTTAGGGTTAAAAAAAAGGAATATATAGGAAGAATTTTTTGAATTGGAGAGTATTTCTTGAACTAGAGAGATTAATTTTCTTCTTAATAGATAGAAATGAATATAAAGATAAGACCAAAGAAGGCATACTTAGTGCAAAAGCTTTATTAGTTGAAACCGGATTAGTTCATCTTGATGTAAAAATTGGGTTGAAGATCTTATATAACACCAGAAAAATCTGTATTTTCTTATGCGTAAGAGTTTCGGTGCATGTTTGAAATGACGTACGTGTAGCAAAGCCTGTGAGGCTGTAAGGTTCCTTACATGTGTTTCTCCTATAACAGGAGAGAGCCTTTCAAAGATTCGAAGAATAGGTAAGCAAAAGAATGATGTCAGTGTTTGTTGGGAATTGGGCCTTGATTTCAGTCTGTTCCCTTGGTGTCAAAAAGTAGTCAAAATTTTATTGCTTGCTTCTGTGCTGTGATGTAAGATAAAAGGTTTTGTGGCATCTGAATTGAGCATAGCTGAACCTGGATGCTGTTGTAGCAAAGAAAAGGTAGCTTAGGAATGCTGGAGTTCTTAATGTTTTCTTGCAAATTTCTTTGGCATCGCTTTGTGTCTGGATTTTTATACCTCACTTCTCTCTTCCTTTTCTTTTAAAATTCTCTGTGTAACACTTAGAGCTGTGATAGCTCTTTGAGCTGCTCTTACACACACCTTTTGCAGGTGTCAGCATGGTCTTCAGCATATGAAAGTAGGACAGAATTTTGCCCAGAGTGTTAGCCTACTGTTTTCATGAGACAGCAAAAGCAATTTAATGACTTGCTGTGGTCAAAGGGCTGGTTCTGTGCTCTTTCTTATGCTAATGTACAGAAAGTTGTTATTCTTTTTTTCTTTGGTTAATTATCTACAGGTTTGGTGAGCTGGATTGTCACACTGAAGAGTTACCAGAGACATAGGAGTATGTAGCTGAGAGAAGGGGATGGAAAGACTGCCACCTGATTGGCATCAGTGTCCTGAATTGGCTGTTTCCTACTTAGGGACCCTCATTTTTTGAGAACTGTTCAGTCAAAATAATACAGCCAGCCACCTATTTTTTCCCTAGTGGTTGCTGAATGTCTCTTGCTGTCCCTGCAAAACAAAACAAAAAAAAACCTCCCCAAAAAACTTGGAAAAAAAACCCCTCTCACCAAAGAACAAACAAAACCTTTCCTACCTCTTGCTCTCTGTATCACAAAAAGCTTGGGGCTTGAAAAGAAAGGGTTCTGTTTTCTAGAGGTAGGTGCTCACTCACATCTTTATTTCAAAAAGCAATGATCAACTCTTAGAAATTCTGATTTGAATAAATGACTAAAAAGAAGGATGACTTTTTGAGGGCTTAAGTACTTGTTCAGGATAGTTTGAGTTCTTGACTGCTGTGAGACTGATGTAATACTAGTGCTACTGTACATTTTGTATAGTACTTTTGACCTTAATGGAAATCTGGTCATAGAATACCATGTAAAAGTGAGATGGATTTTGCTATTGAAAGGAGACCATTTCTTTTATAATTTTTGAGTCCACTAACTTTGTCCCTTCCCTTCCCTTTGTAATTTGCCTATTAGTGGACACAGTTTAACTGGTCTGCAAGAGTTTCATTTCTTTGTGCTGGTGTTTTTAATTCCCTCTGTAGGAAGTCTTCGGTCTTGCAGTTCATCAGACTGCTTTAGTAAAGTGATGCCTCCAAGGAAAAAGAGGAGACCTGCAGCAGGAGATGATTTGTCTGCTAAGAAAAGTAGACATGATGGGTATGTCATCTTACCATGAGCTAAGACTGATGGAATATCTGAAATTGAATAGCTGATATATCATGTGTTTAAATACTAATGGAAATTATACTGAAATTTGCTTGGTTTCTCAGTGTGGAACCATAGCTGGTGACTGAACTGTGGGACACTGATAAGTATATTGAGGTTCAGTTTGCATCTCACCTTTCTCTAGTTGTACAAGAAGCATGCAGGGAGCTTCTCCTTGCTGTAGTTGCCAGCTGTCAAAATACGTATTTGTTTGTTCAAAAACAACTTCTAAGAGATACAGTAGTATTTTCCCATATTACATGCATAAAATCTGGATTGGGCATTATCAATCTCCAGCCTGTCAGGAAAATGAATGTAGTTATAGTCCACTCAGCTCTTACTTGAACTCCTGCTAGTCTCTCTCTGTTATGTTGTGATTTGATACTGATCATCTAGGGGGAAATTGCCCAGGTAAGGTGATAGCTCATGGTTCAGTGGTTATTGAGGTGCTTCTCATTGGGCAACAGAAGTAAAATATAGTGTGTGCATGAGCAGGGTATTCTTTTGGCATAGATATTGGATAGCTGAGACCTCTGCAAGTGTTGGATTTCCAGTATGTGTAGTATGTTGAGTGAGTCATTCAGAAACCATTGTATGTGCTCCCCGTGTGCAAGAATCACTATTTATGTGGACTAAATTCAGAACTTGTGGAAATAAGAACTGTACACTCCTGCATGATAGATGCAGGACTGTTCTGATGTTGAGAAGTGGCTTATACAACTAGAAAGTTTGCTTGCCACTGCATCAGTTAGTGGACTTTGAGCTCTATTACATTCATGTATTACTGGTGTCTCAGAAGACCCATGTTTCCATAGCAAGTACCTTCAGGGAGGTTGAGGCATTTTTCTCCTAACTGTCAGCCTGAAATCAGGCTGGGTACTCTCCTTTTTATACTCTAGCATGAGTAAGAAAAATACTGGTAGCCAAATTAAGCCTCTGGTCATGCCCCTGTAACTCCATTGTGTTTAATAGGGTTGCACAACTGTAACTGCACTGGAATTTATTAAATGATCTGTTGAAGCAGAAGAAAGAGATTTCAACTCTCTCTTTCATTGCTTTGTAACACTAACTAGAACAAAAAAGCAGTTCATGCTCTTAATATTTTTGTTGCTTTTCAGAAATAATGAAACATAAAAGCTAAATAGTTGATAGAGGACATTACAGCTTATTCAAAGATAGGCATACAATATGGAAGCAATATGAGGATAGACCATTTCTAGAATATAGAGAGGTTCACAAAACTGAATTCTACCTACCTTAGCCAAGACACTGATGATAGGAAAAAGCAACTCCCTAAAAAGTAAGCTTGCCTGTAAGTAAGAAATACTGATTTGTGTAATTACATAAGAAAATTATAAACACCTGATTTTTTGGTTTGTGAATACAAGATATTTAATACCTTTTAAGAGCTTGTTGAAAATGTAATTTGAAGGATTTTTTTAATATCCACCTCTCAGTTTATAACTAATGGATCTAGTCTTCATTCTACTGCCATGTAAGTCTTTATTAAAAGGAAGACCTCAGCCTGCTTTTAGAATTGGAGGAGAAACCAGATCTGCTAGTCATGAACCATGGGGTAATATCCTCTGATGTGGTTCCAATTTTTATCTAACTTCCTTCCCCTAAAGGTATTTGAGCTTTCTCTGCTTCCCAGTGTTTCTTTTGTTTTAGTCTTCAAGAAAACAGTTTTTTATTTCAGCATGACTGGTAATATGAAATTATTTGCTGGAAATTCAGCCTTGTCTTGAAGCTGTATTTTCTTCCAAGGAATGATTTTTACCCCTGTAATCTTCTGTGAACAGGTTAGTCAGAAAGAAGTCTCCTACTTCCATGGTTATTTTATCAGGTGCAGTTCATACCTGTCAAGTTTGGGTTTTGGATCAGACATCTCAGTTAGTCTAGCAGAAATCAGACTGAAATCAGGAAGCTCTTACAGCAGTGTGCTGTAGCATACCTAGTTATTTGCAAAGCCAGTTCCACTTGCCTTTGTGTAGACAATGCTATATACAGTAAAACCAGTATGCACAGTGGAGTGCCTGTTTATAGAGTAAGGGGCTCCTAGTTCTCAGTTCTCAGCTTATGTTTCAGAGACAGACTTCCTAGAAGCTGCATTCTAGGAACTCAGGATAAGCCTCCAAGGGCCATTAGTCTCTGTGGGTTCTGTATTAAGTGAAGAAAGGCAGGCAGTGTCTGAGAAGCTACACTGTCCTCTCCAGAAGAGACTGTATTTCCTAACAGAAGTGATTTGTCACCTCAGATACTTAGTGGAATGACATAAATTTTTGTATGTGTCTCAGTTACAGTGGTGTACTTATAGGGTCAACATTAACAAATTCAGTAATTGCAAGTTTCCTGTTTGTTCTCAGTGTGAAAATATTAGGTGGTAGTCCAAAGGTTTTCAAGGAATATCATCATTAATGGTGGTACCACAGCTGAGACCAAATGTTGATGATTTCTCCTGATTTGTCCATTAAAAAAATGTATTTTTTAAAAAAATCTGTTTTAAACTGCATGGAGTGTTTTGTGTGGTGATATTTGCAGTCTTCACTATTTTTGATTCATTCCTATAATGTCTTTTGATTCACTCCTATGATCTCTTCAAATTAAATAGTAATAATTTTAGATATGCATTCTTCCAAAAAGTTTCTTTCAGCAGGTCTCTATGCTGAAAGAGAAGATAGTTTCTAAAGACCCTTGAATTCATAAATTTAAACCCATTTTATACCCTTACTTCCAGGCTGCTAGGAATACAGCCTCATCTCAGAAGCATTAGTGGAATGCATAGGCAATTGAGGAAAAACATTTATAGGATCAAATCTAGTTGTTATGAAGTTATTTAGAAATGCTGATCTGGTACATAGACTGATTATGGAAGATTCCAAACATATTCATTAGTATTCCACCCTTACATAATGAGAACTTGAATTCTCTTAATTAGTGTTCATAGCATCACCTTGAACTATGCATGAATGCAGTGTTTCAGCTGGAGGGAGTTTTTATACCAGATGATGTATAATAAAAAGAACTCAGTGTTTTATAGATAACATTAAGATTTATCTTGCCTTAAAGAATAGCTGTCAGAAGTAAACAGTTTAGCATGTGCTAACTTGAAAGTAATGACTTGAAGACTTAGTTTGTGTTTTCATTTCAGTAGCACAATCCTGACTTTATTGTACTTAAAACTGTCATGGTATAGAGTATTCTCAAATTGGAGTTAAAATTATGTTTTCTGTATATTGCTCTTCCATCACTGTGTTCAGCATCTTCAGAAAGTAAAGCAAGATTCATGTAAAGATCCTTGCTAGGTGAAGTGATAGTCCTTATTGAGTAATTGTCCAATGCTGTTTATCTGTTAGACAATATGTAGCCAAATACTATTCTTTTTCCTTACAGGAAAAATGAGCTGTATAATATAATGTCTTTTTTTTTGACTGTCTCATTTAAAAAATAATTCTACTCCTTATTCTGGAATCACATTGAGGGCAAAAGTCTTGCAGTAATTGTCACTTTAGGAGGATGAAAACTAGGAATATTTATCTACTTCCCTGAAATTTATGTTTTCAAACAATTAGATAAATATTTTCAATCGATGGACCCTTATGTGTGTAGGAACCACAAAAGGGCCTACTAACATGAAAAATAGATTTTCTTTTTTGAATAGTAAACTCCATATTCTGTATGATTTTTGAAAACCGAGTGTCATTAACATGGGATATACTGTCTTTCAAAGTTTTCAAAACCTTTGATGTTGAGAGTTGGTTTGGTTTTTCTCTTCTGTTGTTGTTTTCTGACTGGTTTGGTCCTGCCCCATGCAGACCACCTGTGTTCCCAGCTGTCATAAACATGTAGATCTTTTTTCCTTGAAGTAGAGATTTTCAGGTACACACAAGTATAATTTTTCATTTTTCTGCAGCTTTTAAGTGCACTTCACTTAAACTGGACATGTGACTATCAGCATGTGTGTTGTTACACAAACTGCTCGTTAAGTAAGCCTGATAAAGTTCCAAACATTTAACAGTTTAGATACAATTGTAAGTCTTTAAACATGGAGACATAAGGCATATTCATTCATTAAACTTAACAGTCACATAACTTGGTTTTGAGGGTTGCTTTAAATGGTTTTTATTATATCTTACAAACTGCAAAATATCTCTTCTCCCATGCTTCTGTTTCTCCTACAGTTTTTATGAAACTATAGCTGGAATTACAATAGTGAGTGAATAGATAAGATAAGGCTTTATTAAAGTACTTTCATTGTGCTGCATTGATGAAAATTCTCAGCTAAAATTTTTAATTAATTAGTATTAATAATGGAAGTAGTATGGGGCATCTTCTTCAATCAAAAATTTGCATATTTCAAAATATAAATAATCTAGAAGCAGTTAGCTATTCAGTTTGAAACTCAAATAGAATTCAGTAAAGATTTTTAGTAAGTTCTGGTTGCTTAGAAACAAAGCTTTTGTTAGTGAATTTCTTGATTGTCTTCATTGTCTTCTGAAATAACCTGGCTGTAGATCTTCATGAGAGGTTAACTTTTGACTTACCATAATAAAATGTAGCTTTTTTTCCCCTTCCTTCTTTATTTTCTTTTTCCTCTTCAATGGATTATTACCAGCTTCCACCATGAAGAGAATGTTTTGTGTGACCTAAGCTCCATGTTTTCACTGATCTTGGTTTGAGTATTCTGTACGTATGCAGCCCAGAGTTGCTGCAGTGGGAGGGAGCTTTAGCTTACTCCAGTAGAGGTGAAACATGCTCAGAGCAGTAAGTGACCCAGCTTTGAAGACTGCAGTGGTTGAAGAGAATTGCCCTTACCTTGTTCTTTTTGCTGGCAGCAGCCATCAACTCTTACAATGACTTGCCTAGGTACTCCGGAATAGCTGGATGGAATTTTCATGCTTTTGTTTTCCCACCAAATCAGTTAGAAAGGGAATAAAATAATCTGGAAAAGATGTGGATGACACTGTATTCAAAGAAGCATGACATGCCTAGACACTCAGTTGTTTGGTTGGGTTTTTTTTTTGGTAGATGTTTGCATATAGCACTTCCAGATATAAACTACACTGGCTTACCTTTTTTACTGGCATATTACAATTCTCTAGCTCACATGAATATTTCAAATATAAGTTTAAACATGCATTTTATGAGTCAGCTATTAGGTCATGATGGAGGTGCAAGTATCTCTGAGAAAATGATTTCATTTTGATGTGGTTAAAAAACTGATACCATTTTTACAAAATTTAGACAGGTTTTCTCATGTTGCTTTTGCCCAGCCCTGTCCCACATTCTTTCCTCTCTCTAGCTGATAAAATGACTTAGACATAAAAAAAGAAAAACCTAAATGCTCCTTACAGGGGTATTTGTTACAAATAATTTGTATATTGGTGTCACTGTCCTGACACAGTGTCATGCTAAACTAACAAAAAAATACTATTTTTCAAGTGAAGATTTTTCTGAGTTATTGTACTTACATGGATGTTGCATCTGAGAGGCAAATACATACTTATGCCTGTAGGTAATACTTTTTATTTTCTTGCTGCTCCTGATGGGTATCATGTCATGGTTCAGAAATGGAAGGGTGATTCTAAAAGCAAAGGTTCTGCATTTGGTATTGTCTGGTAGTGACAGGTGTAGCAGATGCTCCAGGAAAAAATGGTGCATGCACCTTTCTAACTGATTATGGAGAAAATGCCCTTTAACAATCCTGTTTCAGGGTCAGCATTCTTTGACAGTGGTACAACTTCTGGTACCAAAAGTACCAGGTATATTCATTGGCACTTCCTTTATGGAAGGTGTCTTCTTGAGCTCTTTACTTTCCCCCTGCGCTTTGCCCCCCTCCCCTACTCCCCCTTTTTTTCTTTTTAGCAGTCTGTTCTTTCTCATCTGGTGTGTGACTGACACTGCAGTTCCCTCTTACAGACCATCAATGTAGAAGCAAATTACCAAGCAGAACTTGATTGGCATAATGGTTGGCATCTGTTTGAAGGTACTGGTGCTGATCATCTTGAGGAAGTTGTGAGCCATTGAGGACTTGTTTGAAACTCAGATCTGTTCATTAGATGTTTGGTACTCTCAAACTATTCAGATATTACCCTGTGCACTCTGGCAGTGTATTTTTCTGCATAGCAAGAGATGCTGTCATAAGAACAAAGACAAGGCACATCATCTTGCAGTGTGTACTAAGAAATTCCAAAGAGATTAGGAATATTGCAAGATACAAAATGGATGCCAGATGTGTCTGGCAGTTTGTGTTTTTCTCCTCTGTAAATGTGGTTCTTGAGATAATCAAATCCATATTAATGATAGTTCAGTGGATGTAGTCCTTGAAAACACCTTTACTCTGTGCTGCCAGATTGAACCAAGTTGTTCTAGGCTGAGTAATCTCAGGAACTTGTCTGCTTACTAGTTTGCATCTCCCCACTCCTCTTGCTTCACTAGGCACTTCAGAGATTAGGAGTCTCTTGCTAGTAGAATAGCTGGCTTGGGTAGGCTGGGGTGAGAAACTCATTTAATGTTTGGAGTAAGCAGGGAGAGAAAAAGCTTTGTCTTTATACATGAGATCACTAATTCTGGCTATGCATAGTCAGTTTTCATTATAAATGTGATACTGTGTCACCTGCATTTTAATGACTAATTAGCTTGTAGAAGAGAGTGTGGTAGTTCAAGATTATATCCCTTTTGACTTTATTTTCTGAACTTGTGAACTGGCACAAGCTGCGATATCTGTAATCAGTTCTGGTTTTTCAGAAATGGAGCTTCAGTGTTCAGGTATAGAGCGTTTCGAACAATCATTAAGTTTGAGGCCAGAGCATTTTAATTGAAGTTACTTGGCCATATGTTGGGCACATAGATTTAATAATTAATATTGTTATTTCCTGCAGTTCCTAAACTGTGACCTTAGCCTTAAACACAAGTGACTTTCAATCTCATATCAGTTGTCTGAAATTATTCTGCTACGTGCAGAGGCAGAGAATGTATAAAAAGGGCTGTTTTTTTCTGTTCTTGCTCACCATTCCTATTACACATACTGCTGGCACTGATGTCTTGTTTCAGGCTGCAGTATTTAGCTCTGCCATTTGTAGATGCAGGAAATCTTTTTCTGAAATACCTGAATGACTTACAGCTCTGTCAATAAGTCTGTTTCTTGTGAGTTCCTTCTTTAATGTGCTGTTCGCATACTGACAGCTTAACGCGTGGATGATTTACATGAACAAGCAGGGCAAGGCAACTGGTTATCATCCCTTTAAAGGAAAAAGCATTGAGTCTTGTGATAAATATCTTTCTTTGTGAACCTTTGCCATGTCCTCAGTCCCAGCAGTACTCTTACAGACTTCTTGAATAAAGAGAACAGAATAAAGATGCTGACTTGCTCCTGCTACAGTTTCCAACTTGGTATTCTACTTGGTGTTTGTCACGTTTGTTTGTGACAAAAAAGGGGATACTGAAGAATTAAGACTTTTGCCAAAGTGGCAGAATGCCTCCTTTCTTTGTCTTGATTGCTCTGAATTCAGAATAGCCTATAAAAGATTGGATAGGTCTTTCATAATCACAGTTTATTCTGCAAGTATGAAAATGTTATCAGACCTATTAAAAAAAATACTCCAACTCAGACTTACACCTTCTGGATTAGCTTTTTACTTACTGAGCGATGCTGTCAGCCTTTTCCTTTGCAACTTCAGTAAAGCTTATGCAAAATAGGTAATTCAAATAGGAAAAGAGTGTTTTCAAAATAAAAAAAAAACCTCAAACCTAAAATTGTGGGTATATGAATATGTGTTTGGAGCACATATGGCTGACATTTCTATGCAGTGTTCCCATTTGGTGCAGATCAGTGTTTCAATACAGTGTCAATTTTTCTTAAGAAATTTCTTAAAATCCTCATTTGTATTTGTCTTCCAATTAGCAATTTATCATTTTGTTCTGACTAGTATTACTTTTCTAAAGGTTAGCTGCTTTAAAGGAACTATGACAGTAAACACGAAATATTTCTTTGAATTCCTGTCAGAATGATCTGTGTGCCACTAACTTCTAGCTACAGTTCCTCACAGCTGATAGCTGAGCTAGGTGGAGGATAGAGGCATCAGTGTATTCTAAGCTCATAAATCTAGGTGTCTTTTACATGTCTTTCTAGAAGGACAAAACAGTGATGAAATCAACTCCAAATTAATTCCATTATTCAAATGGTTTCAAAATTCTCTTTGAACCAGTTAGTCACTTCATTGTCTTCACCCAGCAGGATTTGACATTGTGAGAGGAAGCTCTGCATGCTTGGAACACTTAAAGAGCTGTTCTTGGCTACCTCCTTTAGACTAAACCATTTATTTGTTGCTCTTTTCAGCCTTTATGAGCCCTAGCTACTGAAGAGTGGTGGAAGTGGATCAGAGAGTGCATATGCAGCAGTGGATAACTACTTGGACTGCTGGGTCTCTTTCCTCTAGCAGGCACAAATGATATTGTCCCTGTTTCAGAAGGTCTAACTGGGATGGAGTAACCCTTCAACTTCTGTCATGTTTTCTGTGCTTTAGGTGTTTCAGATACTAAATTTGTTTCCTTAGTGTAGTTAAAATTCCTTACACTTGTCAAAGGAGAAGAGCATTACCCTGCTGGTAGTCTCTGGGGGAAGGGGCCAGCTTTTCAGATGATTCTTTACTCCATGATGAATGACATTCCTTGAGTTATTGTCGACGAGGACTTTTTTGTGTGGTTCTTTCGTGTTACCTTACATTAACTTACTGGCTTTAGAATAATGTAAGTGTAGGTCATGTCTATTGTGACCTTTATGCCTTCTGTAGAATTTTTTTGAGAGGGTGAAAAGAGTATTTGCAGTTCTCTTTAGTTAATAATTCAAAGTGCACAAAGTATGTGGGCACCTAGAGGTAGGACCTGTGTTGACTGTGACATGGAATTACTCTGGCCTTAGACTCACAGCCAGATTGCAGCCCATCAATTGACTGTGGTAACTGGTGGTTTAAGGCAAGGCCTTACTGTGAACTTGCACAGAACAGTTTGGGGTTGAATTTTAACTAACCTGTATTCGTTTCAGGAAAAGGTCATTTACATGGGTAATGATTATGAATCAGTGGAAGTATGACAGAGTGAGCAAACAAAGTATTTGGCTTCAGCGATTCTCAAGCAGTGTTCCAAATGACTGAATATGAGGACAGAATGTTGGATAAACTGAAAAGAATAATGTTTCTGCTAAGAGTGGCTGTTGACTAAAAGATTGCCTTTAAAAAATACTGATGAATTAATTACTTGTTCTCTTTCTTTTTTCTAAGTATGTATAGAAAATACGATTCAACTAGAATAAAAGCAGAGGAAGAAGTCTTTTCAAGTAAGAGATGCTTAGAATGGTTCTATGAATATGCAGGTAAGTGTGAAATGCAAATTTCCTACCAATAACAATTTATATTGGAATATGAAAACTGCATTAACTGAGCTTTCAAAAGACTGAATATAAAGAATTTTTTAAAAAGTCTTAGAGAAACTTTTCCTTTATCCTGTGTGGTGTGAGGTTGAAGAGTTCAAGGTTCAGTTTTGTCTTTGTCTATATCCTATAAAAAGAATACAGAGGGGTGTGTAACTTGAAATGTTTTGGAACATGTATTTTTTACTATTCAAATCTACAGTTAACGCTATAGTTCTGTTGAAACTGTTGTTACCTCTGCCATCTGCCCTGTTAGTGCTGCATAGTACAGAATTAGCCTCAGAAGTGGTGTGTCTTTAAAAAAACCCAAAGGATGAGAGAGATAGTAACATTACTTTTACTCCTGCTGAATCTAGTGCTTACAGTTTCAAGCAAAGAAGTGAATGAATTCAAATATCCCATACTAGTTTTATTAGATAGTTTTCTATGCCAAGGTATAGGGAAGGTACCCTGTATTATTTATTGTTTCCCTTGTGCATGAGAAATTTCTTCAGGCATTACTTCTAGGAATGTTAATTAGGGTCTGTGGTCACAAAAGATGATCCTTTATTAGTGAAGTTGGTTGTTGTATTTGTTTTCCTGCCCATGTTTTCTGAAAGGAAGAATTTGACATATGGGGGAAAATGATATCATGACTGTAAAGACCAAAAAGAAATGAAATGTTCAATGTCATCTTGCAATTTTCTGGTGCTGTCTTGGATAACATGTCTAACAGCTTGTTCTGTTTTGTCTACTTTTTAAACATAATGAAGAGTGACTTAATTTGATGTAATAAACCATTTTTTTTCTCCTAATAAAGTTATATAAATGAAATTAAATACTTTGAGATCTCACTTGTCTGTGGCAGTCTGTGAGAGGAGATTCAGACAAATTCAAGCCAAATCTAACATGTTAGATTGTCTGCCTTTCTGACCAGCTTGATTTATTTTTTTACTCTAGCAACAGGCATGACTCATTTTTGTCAAGACTTTCATGGAAAGAAAGGATGAAAGGAAGGCTGTTTGTGAAAGAACTTTGGGGTTTCCACTGGATGCACACACCAAGATAAAACACAGAAAAGTGGAGAGTACGATTCTGTTTACAGTATTGAGTAACATTCTAAAAATGGAATTTTCAAGGAATAATCTCTTGTATTCTTGCTTCATAAGTCTTCTTTATGTATGCAGACAGTTGACACTGCATTTGTGTTTTTTTTTCCCTCCCTTGGTGTGTTCTTACATTAAAGAATGAATCTTTTTAAAGGCTGTTGTGTACACTCTGGGAACTGAGAGACTGTCATGAGAAGATGGGAAAAGACATAATTAAACCTTGTTATTTCTAGAATAGATCACCTAATAATAAAATACAGATTGAGCTTCCCTTTATAAATCCTGTTTTTCTTGCACATGTGATCCTTATATTGGAGGAAAGTAGGCATTTCAACCTGTATTTTTTTTCAAATGAGCCCTTTTAAACATGAGTAGAATAAGAAACAAAATTGTTCAAATGCTTGAAGTGTATTTAAAAACAGCATTGCACAGTACAATTCTTAATGCCTGTATGATTTTCAGAAATATTATAGAAGTTACAAATATCTTGAGTTAAGACCATGTTTTATTAGTAGCACATTTTAATAACATTTATATTTTGAATCTTTTTCTCCTTTTAAGTAGGCAAAAAAGAAGTATAATTCATTATTTCCTTCCCTTTGCAGTTACTATTAGTCAGATGATGTGTGGCCATGGTGTAGCAATATGAATAAGCAGGATAACATTATATAAAGATAGTATATGAGACAATGAGGAATGAGAATCTGGGAATTATGATGTCTTGTATCCTGTGTAGGTGTGCATCATGTTTTTCTGTGATTGATCTTGTGGTAAGAGTAGGGATTTCAGCCAGGGAATGAGTTTCACTAGCCATTGTCCACTTATTTTAAGCGTGGTAATATTATGTGAGTGTTCTCTTAGTCTTAAGTGCATTCTTAAAAATCTTACTAATTTACACTTCCAAGATTATCTCAGTAAATGAGTAGAAAGATTGGCAGGGATGAAAAGTTCTTTTACACTTTCTCTGTTTTCAAAGGTGAGATAAAGATTTAAGTGTATCCAAGTCTGATAGTAAGTGTGGAAGTATTTATTTCCTGTGAAAACAAACTATGAAAGTTAGGTTGTATTGTGTGATTGCACTTCTTTTGTGCTGTAAAGGACAGGCTATTTTAATTTTTAGAGATAAGTAAAATACTATTTGTTTGCAGGCACGGATGACATTGTAGGGCCAGAAGGTATGGAGAAATTTTGTGAAGACATTGGAGTTGAACCAGAAAATGTAAGTTCAGAATCCTTTTAAAAAATACCTCATCTGCTATGGTGCCCATGAGACAGTCTTACAGCTCTTGCTTTTCCACCAAGAATTAAAAATTTCTTGAGAGGTTAAAAAAATTCAAGAAGTGTAAACCAGGGAGGTTTCAAAACACATTTGGGAACAACTTACCATTATTTTAAATCCCAGACTGTCAACCTGTGAAATCTCAATTTGTCTTTGCTGCCACCCCTTCCTTTTCACTTTAACACCACCAACCTCCAGTCTCCCCAGCGAAAGAGATCTTAAAAACAAAAATGCTGATGATCATCTTTTCTGAAACAATGAGACAACATTCAAGATTTAATATATCAACTAACTTAACAAAAAGTAGTGTTTCCTTTGAGTTTTCTAGGAGAGAAAGGGATTTCAAATATTATGGGCAGTAGTGGCACTAGCATTATTCCATTTAAAAAAACCAAATAAGGAATATAAATATATTTACAGATACATATTCTTTATGTGAGCATGTGTATAGTTATATATATATATAAAAATATAAAAATATATATATAAAAATAAAAAACAATTGTGCCTTTTACAGGCTTTTTCCTTGTGCCTAATTTTTGTTCTTTAAATGCATTTGGAAGTTGTGTCTTCTGCAGAATTCATGGAGCATCATATAAGTAAATGAGAANAGAATTGTGGCTTTGAAAGATGTACTGGAAAAATGAGATGTAATTTGCTAATTTTAGAGTTTATGAGAAAAATAAATGTGATTTTGTGCAGACATTTGGATGTATAAGCAGGTATTTTAATTTCACATTATAAGCTATACAGAGCTGCACTAACATTAGCTAGTTAATGGCTGAGTTGCAAGTTTAAATGACTTGATTATTTATTTCTCCTGGTTGGCAGNTCTTATGATACTGCTTTATCTAAATTCTTTTTTGCTTTGGTCTTCTCTGTGAGCTGTAAAAAAGACCCTGAAAAAACTGAAGTATTATGTATCAGCCTGTTTTGATGTGTATTAATGTTAGTTCATCTAACTTTATTTATCATCTGCTTAAATTGTGAGATCATTATTAGCGTTCAAATAATTGAATTTCATAGATTGCAACTGATGGTCATTGAGATGAGGGTTTAACAAATGTCTGGTATAACTTGTCAAACTGCTACTGAAGTTTTGTAGTTCTGTAGCTTTTGCACCAACTCATCTTCCTCATTGTATTGCTCCTGAGATGCCTGGTAACTTGGGTGGATGTTCACTCTATATATTTGCACTATTACGTTCTCTTTGTTTGGATTGTGTACAGGTTTTTTTTACTTCTGAAATAGTGTAGCAAAGTTCTGAACTTTCCACTGACACAAGCAAAAAGATTTGTAGCCTACCAGAGAGTGTTTATTTGAAAAACACATGGATCTTTTTGGTAAATCTTCAGTCTCTATTTTTTTCTCTTTAAAACAGGTAGTTATGCTTGTGCTAGCATGGAAGTTGGATGCACAAAACATGGGCTACTTTACATTGCAAGAATGGTTAAAAGGAATGACATCACTACAGTAAGTGCCTTGAAAATTCTCTGAAGTTTGTTATAGTAAACACAGCTTTCCAGAAAAAACACACTTCAGTGTTTTGGCTAAAGCAAAGAGCTCTACCATGGAGTAGAAGTCGTAAGTTTTTGGCCTGATTTATGATGATATGGCCACTTAGAGACAATTTGAAACCTGATGTTGCACATTGAAATACAATTGAATTAAAAGGCCTTCAGTCTCAAGAAAAGAGAAATGTCATGAGGTTTGACACTCTTTCTGTCCCCAAGGACACCTATCTTTGTTGCTGGATTGCACATATCTTTTAGATATTGATATGTTGTTAGAGTGATTTAAAATGCTAAATAATACAAATCTTTTCTGTAACTCTGCATTGTTCTTTCTAGGACTTGTTTTCTCCAGGTAAGAGCTTAATTTTATGGCAGAATTAACATAAATAAAGTTGAATAATCATTTTTCATAGAGAGTTGCAGGAAGAAAGAAAGAATTGTTTTGACTTACCTTCCAGAAGAGAATTATTAAAATTGTGTAGGATGTTCTATAGTTTCAGCAAGACTTTAGAAGTATTGTTCTCTGCTTTGATTTGCTGGTTGTTGGCCATGCATGGACAAGCTCTTAGTTTTATTTGTTGGAGAGTGCATTTTTTACAAAGCCAGTCAGTCCCAGTGTAAGACTTTACTACTTTATCTAAGTTTGTTTCACAGTGTGGGTTTACTAAGGCGTTTTATGCAGACTCCAAAACATGCCTCTGATGTGTTTTGAACAGGTTGATGAGGATATGTGTTAAGAGATTCCTTCCTAGAATAGCAGACATTCAATAAGAATGCAGACTCTTAACTCACTTGGTGCTTGTTTTTTAGGTGTGATACTACAGAAAAATTAAGAAATTCTCTGGATTACTTGAGATCTTTATTAAATGAGCCTACTAATTTTAAACTTATTTATAGATATGCCTTTGACTTTGCACGGGTAAGTACTGTGCATTTTAAATTAAAAACTTTACTGTCATAAATAATAATTGAAAGACTGTATGCTTCTAAATTTCTCTGAAGGTACCACTCAAGATTACTTCTAACAAATGGAGCCATTTGTGTTCTAAAACAGTATATGCAAGACATACTGGAAAACTGTATAGGATGTGTAATGCTTAGTGGTTTAGTGACATGTTATGTTACACCTCTGCCTCAAGCTGTTTTATGACTTCAGAGAAATCATTTAAGCCCCATTCTGTTGTAGAGTGGAGCTTTACCACTGAGTTCCCCTGACTTTATAATTACTGTGGTTTTTCTTACTCTGAATTTTGTAAGCATAAACATATTTAAAACAGGAAGACACTTTACACATTCAGTAGCTGGTAAAAATGGGTAACATGATAAAAACTGGATATGATATAAATAATGATTCAAAAGATTGTTGGAATGGATTTAATGATGCTTTCAGTATTTATTAAACAATACCCTGATATCAGTCTTCCTGCTATACAGCATGCTTTGATGAAATTTTACCTGTAATGGAACCAATATACATAAGACTATTCATACTTGGGGGAATTATAAGAGAACTTTATTTTTTGAAATAACATTTTTAATAGAATTTGGACATCCATTTTGCTAATGTCATGGAATATACAGAAGGTTTAACATAAAAAGGTAAAACTGAACCTCAGATTTCAGTGCAAGAGAACCAAATCTACCAAGAAAATTTGCAGGGAAAAAAATTAGCATGAAAAAATGAGAAAAATAAGAAGAAATTGAACTGATAGCAGTTCTGATAGTCTCTCATAAGCAACTCAGATTTTTGTTACCTCAGTGCTTTCTGCATCTCAGCATTCAGATTTATGGTAGTTCACTTTTAAACAAGTAAACTTGCAGCTGAATATTAAAAACTGCATGGGATTAGTTAGCATTGGAGGAAAAGAGAAGCTGCATCAACCTCTTAATTCCTCCTTTGCTGTATGAAGCTTCATTCTGCTAGTTTTGCTCAATGTAAAATGCAAAGGCATTGCTAAGAAATTCAAGATACTGATGAAATATTTGGGATAGAGAGCAAACTTGTGCCAGCTGATGGCCTGTCAAAAGTAAGTGCTGATCCTTAAAAGGTGGATAGTGTGGGGGTTCTTTTGAAGAGGTACCAAACTGGTGTGACAAACAGTGGTCTCAGAAAAGAACTGAAACATTGAGGCACAGGCCCTGTGACTTCATTTGTGACAAAAAACCCCTGCAGATTATAGAACTTTAAGTCAACAGCATACTACCAAAACAAGATTTGGCTAATATGATGATAAAACTTTCTATACTGCAGACTTGGGGAAAGTCTATAGGAGAGTGGCATCCAGTGAGAATAGAAAAGAATGCTGACAAAGGTGGATATATTTGGAGATGCCAGATTAAACTGGATTTAATTAATTAATGCAAGATTAATTCTTTTCAGGATCTTTGAAGTGATTGGTAGAAAAAAGCTGATGGTTTCAGATTCAGGAGATTGTATAATTTCTGTCCTAAGGATAATTCTTGCAGGAAAATGCTCCATGGCAAAAAACCACTTGTCTAAACTTCATAAGTTTTTAAGAGAAATTTTTTTGAAAGAGTCTGTTGATTTGGCATTTAAAGTTAGTTTGTGAATTAAAATGTGTCATCAGGGTTTCATGTGCCATGCACAATTTAAGTCAGCATAGATTTGAGGAAATAATTTAAAACACCATATGTTGATATTAAGCACAGATACATTCCTCAATCCATGTTTGCCCTTGTTATTGCCAAGTTTGAGAAAATACAGATTCATAACTTTCATGGCTTAAATAGATCTTTAATGTGAAATATTAGGGGTGAAAATCTTAGGAAGACTGTCTATCATCAGTATAAAACAAATACTCAGATATAACAGAGTTTGTTAATATATTCCTTCAACTGTATCCAAGGAATATAAGTGTCTGGAATGTAGGCTAAGAATGCAGTTGGATCATCTGTCGTGGTAGATGTGCCATTAGGCAGTTGGAGGTGGGTAGAAAGAGCTTATCTGAACAATTTGTTCTAATCAGTGGTCAGAGAGAGAATGTAGAAACATAACAATATAGGGCATGAAAAACCAGTGTGGCCAAAGTAAAGGCAATAGAGCCTGATTTCATCAATACTTGAGTGTGTGGGAAGAATTCAGAGTATAAATGGTAGGTCAAATAAAATGTATTCTGACAGCAGCATGATTTCTGCTTAAAAGTGTTTGTGACAGACGTGTAGATGGGCTTTGGAAAGAGAATTAGTTTTTAGAACTTTTTGGTGTTGGAAATAAGTGAAAGATTTATATCATACTAGTACACAAATGCTTTTTCAGGTTTCTTTTTCATCTTTATTATTAACTGAAAAGCTTTGTTCATAGTGGAATTTACTTTTTTTCTCTAAATCCCTCTTGGATTTACTGCCCAGAATGCAAAACAGTTTCTCATGTTTTCAGAGTTGCTGGTCTCCCCACTTTACTTTCAAAACAAATCTGCATTAAATTCTGTCTAGACAATTTTAGAACAGAGGAGTGTTTAGTATGAAATGAACATAACCTTGTGACTAGGGTATTCAGTTGCTGACTGAGAACTGGGATCCTGCTCTGTCACATCCTTCCTATGGATTCAGTTATAATTTGAGCTTTTTTTTTTCTTAAATATGTGTATTCTGTAATACATACAAATACTTTTGTACAGGTGAGGCTCAGTTCCCTTTGTTGTGGGCAGCTGCTGTCTTGCAGTGATCTGTTACACACTCCCTGTTTTCAGAATATCCATATGTGGGATATGTCCTGTTGGAGAATGGGCTGTCCATGAGCCAGCAGTGTGCTTTTGTGGCTAAAAAGGCCAATGGTATCCTGGGGTGCATCAGGAAGAGCATTGCCAGGAGGTTGAGAGAGGTGATCCTGTCCCTTTACTTAGCCCTGGTGAGGTCCCATCAGGAGAGCTGTGTCCAGTTGTGGGCTCCTCAGTATAAGAGGGGCATGGAGCTTCTGGAGCAGGTCCAGTGGAGGGCAGTGAGGTTGGTTAAAGGGTAAGAGCTTACCAGTGTCTATCAATATCTGCAGGGAGGGTGTCAGAGGGTGGATCCAGGCTCTTCTCAGAGCTGCCAAGCAATGGGACAAGAGGCAATGGGCAGAAACTGATGCACAGGAAGTTCCACCTGAATACGAGGAAGAACTTCTTTACTGGCAGGTGACCACACACTGGAACAGATTGCCCAGAGAGGTTGTGGAGTCTCCCTCACTGGAGATCGTCAAGAGCCACTTGGGTGCAGTCCTGTGCCCTGTGCTCTAGGGTGACCCTGCTTGAGCGGAGGGGCTGGGCCCGATAACCCACTGTGGTCCCTTCCACTTAGCCATTCTGTCATTCCGTGATACCCTGTATTTCCTTAGTTTAGACTTTGCAGTCTGCAGTCATGAATACATACAGAGAACAAGGTCTACATTAGCTAATATGGAAATTTATTTTTTGTGATTTCATTAACTTGTGAATTTGTAGCTCAGTGCTATAACCAAGGCATAAAAGTGGGGGGGTTTACATCTCATCTCTCAGCAAAATTGGTTTCATTTCGTGATAACAAATGTAGACAGATAAACTACTAAAGAAAATGGAATCATACACATACATGTCACTTTGAGATGTGCAGAAGTTACATTACTAAATATATTAACTTCACCATGATTAACAAACCTGCTGGGTACAGATGCTGCTGCTTTTACTTAGCAGAAACAAAAAAATCATCCCTTAAGCCTTAATACACTGTTGTTACATTGAACTAAAACTGGACAGTCTAGAGTGCTAGTGTATTATGCTTTCTGCTCATTTGATAATTTAATCTGAATTTTGTGTAATCAGTTAGAATAACAGAACAAAGATCTTCCCTTGGCTCACTCTTGCATAGTGAAGGAGCTGTCAAGTAGCACTGACAGTCTATTGTCAGTCCAGACAGTTATAATTATAGGGCAGGAGATGGGTACAGCACTGCTATTCTGAGAGGTGTGGCTGTGAAGAGAATGTGTGCACACATGGCTGGGGATCTGACAGCCACTGCTTACAGGGAGGTCTGAAGTCAGAAATGACCTTATGCCTCATCTGCCATAACAGTGATGCTTTTATTTGGAACATCTATAGAAAGCAGTATCTCTGCACAACAAGCCATTACCTTTAAAGAAGGAAATTCTACTGTGTTTTATTAAAAGACACTGTTAGATACGGCTATATATTATTTATTTGTTAATTTATTTTGTCCATGGGTGACCTGTGAGGGAAATGAAAACTCCTGAATTCATGCTCTGTTTTCCTTTTTGACCTTTTCATGCAGGAAAAGGACCAGCGCAGCCTAGATATCAATACTGCCAAATGTATGTTGGGCCTTCTTTTAGGAAAAGCATGGTCCCTTTTTCCAGTATTTCATCAGTTTCTAGAGGTATGGAATTTGAAACAGAATGATGAGGTTTTTTAATGTGTCTTCTCTGACTTTTAACTAGAGGCAGAAAGAACAGCTAAGAATGCTGTTCTGATTTAGGATGTAGTAACCACCAAAGCAGCACATGCAACTGGTTATCTTTCCTTTCTTCCTTTTTCCCAAATTCCTATGCTGTTAAGATTTGTGTAATGCAGAACAAAGTATAGAATGTTACTTATTTGCTTTTGGACTTTATTTTATTGCTGTATGTTTGCCCTCTAAAAGATGTCTTAATCAGAAGCATGATTCAACACTAGTTTAAATACTTGCTGGTTTAATCCTTTTTGGTTTTAGTTAGCATACAGATTAAAACAATAATGCATCATAAAGTTTAAATTTTCTGTAAGAAAATCTGAGTTTGAGACAGTTGAAAATACATTTCAGTAATTTCTATTTCTTTTCTCAAGCAGCAATCAAAATACAAAGTTATCAATAAGGACCAATGGTGTAATGTTCTTGAATTCAGCAGAACAATTAACCTTGACCTCAGTAACTATGATGAAGATGGAGCCTGTAAGTACTACCATATGCTGATGTTCTGAAGTAATTTATTTCTTTGAGCTTAATCATTCAGTGTCCTTCTACAAAATTTTGTAAAATAGTTATTTGATCTCTCTACAGGGCCAGTGTTGTTGGATGAGTTTGTGGAATGGTATAAAGGAAAACAGATGACATAGGAGTTTAACTATGCACAGCCACTCAAGAATCACTGTTACCACAGTTATGTCAACCATTAGCCATAAACTGCTATTTGTATCAAAGTGCATGCTGCTTTTCTTGCACTGCATCCCTTTGGCAGGGAACTTTTGATGTTTGCTATTTAACAAGCTAGCTATGCTTGCTGTTTAGCATTGTTCTCTTTGAAGGCTGCTTTGCATTTTGTATTTACACTACGAATTGGTGAACTTGCCAGAGTCTTCACTGTGATTATGTGTATATTGCTGTCTAAATTTTGTATATGTGTATAAAAAAAGGCTTCACCTAGGGATTATTTCTGCAGAAATGTATTGTAAAAATAATTTTGTGGCATATTTCTAATCATCACTTACATGTCTGTTGAAACTTCAGTTATTTTGTTTTTCTTTTGGTCTCAAATGTAGCATTTCAGACCTTCTGGACATAGTTATGTGAAGAACTATTTACAGTTTCAATGTTACTATTTGAGATGCCAATTTCTGAGAAGAGAAGACATGCTGTGATTTCCTTCACCAGAATTCGCCAAACCTGACCTAATGCTTTATAGGAATGAAACATTGGTGTCTTAAAAAAATATATATACATATAAATATTTAAACACTGTAATAGTTGTACATGCCACAGATGATTTCCATTTGAAGAAAAAAGTACTGACTTTTTAATGTTAAAACTGCAGTAGTCATTACAGGTACAAATGAACAAATTAAAGTACCTTTTAAAAATGGGTTTTAGACTTTTGTAAATTGCCTTTGGCATACTCCTTTTAATTTTTGGTGTATCAAGAGTGTTTGGTCTATGTTGTGATCTAGTGACCCAGTGACATTGAAAGTTCTAGCTGAAATTAGTTGTTTGGGGAATGAAGTATGCTCACCCCTAGCACAGACATAATAAAGGTTCTGGGGATTTTTTGTTTGTAAAACTAGTCTTTCCAAGGGCCTCCAGCTTTGTGTTTCTAAGTACTTAAAAATATGATATTGGAAAAAATATGATGTTGAATAGTCAAAATACTACTTTTCTTTCCTGATGGGGATTAAAGTTTCCTGGCAGAACGTCCATTGCAGGCAATGGGCATGTAAGACACCAGCATTAAATGACAGTACTTTTTAGTAGGGACCACTGCCTGTTTCACTCATTTCTTTATCTGTATAGGATGGTTCTAGTGATTATTTTGGGAAAAAAATGAGTGAATGGAATAATGTTTAAGTTCTGTAATTTTGTCATGTTGTCTTTGCCTTACCCTTCTTTATTAAGTAATGTTAATGTTGATATTTATAAATAGGTCCTTAAAGTATCCGGTGCTATTAAACTTTGATCCCTAAGGATTTATTAAAATCTTATTGATGCATGGAGCATTTAACAACAAAGGGCCAGTGGTGTTTTGGAACAACAAATAACATTACTTCTCTGTAGAAATACTTTGCAGGGTATTGGCAGTTTGGTTATTTCCCTAGAATGCAATCCAGGGGAACGTGAGGAAAGCGTTTTACATTGACAGTGAAATTTTCATCTGTGTTGAAGGTTCTGTCCTTGCCATCAAGTCAGGACAACTGCCATTGACTTGACTCCCTTCAGGATTGAGCCTAGTTTAGCAAAGGTGCATTAGTTTGCTGCCCTGGGCCAGGAGGTTGTAGTTGTGGTGCTACAGGTGGTCAGTTGTGTTCAGATCTGTTTGTTGTTGTCGTTGGTTTTTGTGTTCCAAGCTCAGCTGCCAAAGACAAAAATAGTGTGTCTGTGTATATTTGTATATACATAAATATACAATATACATGCATATACAAAACCTAGAATTTCATGATGCTAAAAAGAAAATACTACCTTTCTTGTGAAATAGCTACATTTGGATTTCCATAACACTAAATAGTGCTTTTTAAAGTTAGTAGTGATAAAACATACACAGTCAGTGCTTTCTCATGTACTAATGCACATAACCTTAATTCTGTGTTTGATGCCAGTTTGCACAAGAAATTAATTGAGTGGAGTGTGGTATTTAATGTTTACAATAAGAAAACACACATTTTATTAAGACTTCTGATGTAAATGTGTATATTACAATAGTATTACTGTAATGAAATATCAGTGAAGCTGCTGGTTTAATTCTTAAAAGAATGAACTTAGAAGCAATATAACTTTTAACATTAGGCCAAATTGTGATTGCCAAGACTTTAAGTGAAATAGGTGTAATTCTTCTTAAAACATTAAGCTAGCTGTTGACTCTAGGAAACCGTTCAGCACAAATCAGTGTGAATCCTACAACAAATATGTTTGTATGAAAGGTTTTGTATGTCACAAGTACCTGAGCTTCCAATAATGGAAGCAAGAGCCAAAGACACTTTTAGTCTATTACTGTTACAGATATAGCTTTCATATAACAGGGTTGACAGAAATCAGTTCAGCCAGGTGTTGGCAGTTTTGCAAATGTTTATCAGAATAAAAAAATTAATTAAAAGCAAAGAAATGGGGAAAGAAACCTCAGAAAGTGCTTGTGCTGTATAAGCAAACAGACTTGTTTTTTTAATTTGAGTACAAGTAATTGGGAGTGATGGAAAAGGAAGAATGTGTTTGAAAATTAATCAGATGCTGCAAATTTTTTCTTCATGTGAAACAGGATGAATCTGTAGCCATCAGCAGGTTTATAAACATGCATCTTCATAAAGTAAACCACAGATTGAATTACAGCTAGTAGGGACAGCTTTACTGATGTTTATAGCAAACAACAAATGGACTAAAATGGACCTGTGTGGTTTGATGAGCTTTCCTGTGCTATCCATCCTGCTGATTTTGCTATATATGCTGATAAGCAGAAGATCCTAACATTGCCTGCTCCTGTATATTGGAGAAACTTTTAATAGTTGTGGAAACTTAACTAACCTACTCAGTTAATCTTGCATTTAGTACAAGTGTGGATTTTGCTTTTTTTGTTTATTATGCCATCAAATAGTTCATGTAGATTTTTCTGTTTGTTTGTTTGTGGGTTCCCTCCCAACCCTTTTGAAAAGAAATGTGCAAAATATGCTGTTTTCTGGGACAAGACACTGAGAGGTCATTCCTGAAAAAGTGTCATGGGTCTTGTGCTAACCCTTCTGGTGTACTGTTACTGAACTTTTAGCAGAAACTTGAAGATCAATATATAGTTAATTTTTGGTATTTGGGAGATATGAATTGGAAGGACAGTTAATGAAAGCAAAACAGTGTCCAGAGACTATAGCAGTTGATGTTCTTTGATAGATGACAAACATTTCGAGTTCTTTGGACTCAATCTAAGGATCTTTTTCAACCTAAATGATTCTATTAATATTAGTAACCAAAGCAGTCCATGAATTAAATTTCCTTCTAAAGCAAAGTGATACTAAGTAATTCAAGTATTAATATAATTCTCTATTACTGTTGTTTTTTCACTTTTTATCTTTTCCAAGGAAAGAAAACTGAAGAATATAGAAATTATTGACATTATTTATGTAAGTGAGTTTTCAGTTAAAACCTCTTTAAAATTGTCTTTAAGCTACAATAAATACTTGGGTTACCTTTGTTTAGCCATTTCTAATTCTGTAGAAGCTTCTCCCCTTTTACCACAAACGTGTGTGTTTTGTGTCATCACAAATATGCTCACACAATCAAAATTAGTTATAGGTTATTGCTACTTGGTTAATGTTCCCAAGTTACTATTTTGAAGGACAAGAAATGGACTTCACTTGTGTTAAGGTTTTCCTGGATTTCTGTTGACCCTTGGTCACAAGTCTAACAAATTGTTTGATACTCTTGGAATTTATGTAGACAGCTTTAAAGGTTAGCTTGTGCTCTGGTTTGATTTATAGCTGCTAACATACCTCTTTCTAGGCCTTATATTTTGTCTTCATATTGTTGTAAAAGCATATAGAATCCATCCACAAACTAGATAGTTTGTTTTCTGTAACTGAGACCAAAATTCAGCTTGATTTTTTTTTTGTTTGTATGCTTTTATTTTTTAAATCCTATCCCTCTCCCCCACTGTGTATGTGCATGTGTATGTGTGTCAAAATAGCACCTACTGACACTGCTGTTTCAGGAACAGCAGTTAACCTGTAACTGTGAATGCTTTTTGTCTTCATTTTTTGGATATGACATAAATAAGGTGTGCTAAATTCCTGTGACTCACAATACGTTGCAAATGCTATTATGCCACCTAACGTGAGTTAATCCAGTTGATTTTTAGGTCTTTTCATGGTGTTGTTGTAAAATGGCATCCCACAAATAAACAGTATTTGTGTTGGTTTCAGAAACTGACTTCAGATTTTTCTGTGATTCATACTTCCGTAATTCTCATATCTGAACATAAATCAGCATGCAACCTTTATCAAGTATTAGCAAAGAACTTGTGTGTAGGATCTTGTCTCCCTTTTTTATAATAGCAGAGCAAATCACTATTTAAAACTGTTGGGAAACAGGTACAAATAATACAAAATAATAATAATACAAAAGTTTTCAACAAAAAGTCAATTTGTGACACACTGTGACATTCTGGAGAGGGTCCAGTTAAGGGCCATGAAGACAATGAAGGGATGGGAACTTCTCTCCTACGAGGAAAGGCTTACAGCTGTCTATCCTGGAGAAGAGAAGGTGCTGTGGGAAGTCTTACTAAAGTATGTGAATATCTGAAGGGAGTGTGTAAAGAAGACAAAAGGTCTTCAGCCAGTGCCCAGTGACAGGACCAGAGGCAGTGGACATAAACTGAAACACAGGAAGCTCCATTTGAACATCAGGAACTGCTCTCTTTTCCTGTGAGGGTTGCCATGCACTGCTACTGACTCTGTCCTCAGAGATACTCAAAAGCCATGTGAACGTGGTTCTGGGCAACTGGCTCTAGGTGGCCCTGCTTCATCAGGATCCCTGAGCTAGGTGGCCTCCAGATATTGCTTCCAAGCTTGACTGAAAATACTACTGGAAATGAGTGTATTTCCATTGCAATTGTAATATTGTAATGTAGAACCCATCCTGAAGAAGTTTTTCATGGTGTTTATGTCTCTGATGAAGGCTGGGATTGGCTTTGATAGTTCTCAGAATGTAGGCTTTTGCTTATCTGTATTTATTAGAGGGGTGAGTCACAGTTTTCTCTACCATGAAAAATTCACTACTACTATCCAAAAAAGTTTCTTTTGTTGATTATGTGTAGGTTAAATGTGCATAGCTTCTCCTTATATTTAAGGGTTATTTTCCAGCCCAATTTTCAGCATATTCAGGAAAGATTGAAATGCCATGTACTTACAGCAAATAACTTGATAATTATCCAACTGCCATGTGTTTGAGAGTTTTGTTTCATTCTGATTACTGTAGTTGAAGTTCTTGATCTGCTCTTAAAATTTCTGTATTTTTTCCTGTCCCGATTCACTGTATGAGGGATTTTGTGTCCTGTCGAATGCAGAGCTCAGCACACCATTGCCTGGTGAGAAGGGTGTGTCCACACTATTGCCAGCATCCTCTTGGCTGACTCCTCATCTTCATTTACAAATTCATACCGTGCACCTTTTTTATTAAGCTTACCCTGTGACTTTGATTACCCACAGTCATCTGGGATAGTAACAGCAATGGGCTTCCTACTAGTATAGGTGTCCTAGAAAACTCTCAGGGGCCAAATAAGCTAAATGAGTTTTCAGTGCAAACAAGATACAGTAGATGAAATGCAAAGAAAAGTGAGGATACAGTCGTGGGGTCAGCGTGTGTGGGACTGTGTAACTAACTGTATACAGAAGGGCATGCTAACGGGGTGGGTAGGGAGGAGCAGATTATGAGGAGGACTGCATGGAAAGATTTTATATTAAAGAGTGAGTGCTAATGAAATGAACTAATATGAAGGAGAAGCAGCTGGGTGTTTGGATTTGAATGAAGAAGTGATAGTAAGAGTGGAGAGATGAGTAGCAAAGGACAGTAGCAAGATTAGGCAAAAATAAGTTTGAGATGAAACAATATTTTGACAGTGGAATGAATACTTTGCCACATATTAAAATCCAATAATAAAGGAGCAAATTTACTTTGTCTGACAAGAACAGAAACTTTTCTACAACTTTATGGCATAAAGGGAATCTTAGAAATTCTGCAGGATCTCACAAGTAGTGTACTGTCTGCCTCAGCACTGCAGCATTCTCCTGGTCAGAAAAAAGATGAGAAAATAATTTTCTAATATATATTTTGAAGTCCTATTAGACTGTTGCACAAGAAAATGGTAAAACATTTCAGTGTATGAGATCCCAATAGAGCACTCAAGTGGGTTTTTTTTCCCTATGATTCACAAAATGCCTTGCTTGTGTAGTTAGATTTCTTAACATGTTAGCAGCTGCAATAGCCAAAAGGTGACAGGCCTTGGAGGGGTGTTAACAAGTGTTTGAAGACCCATAAAAAGAGCAAGTCAGTACTTCTTTCAGGCATTGCATTTTTAAAATTGCTTTGGCCACAAAAAGCTTCTGTGGATAATGAACTTTACTGGAAGCTTTACTGGCAGTGGCTCTTTGTTCTTAGTTGTTTCTTTAAAGGTAATTTCAACGATGTAGTGTGCCATTAGACTTGCTCCTCTTGTGGTGGAATTGAAATGTGTTCCTTCTGTTTGGAGCTTTTAGTTGATTGTGTCTTCATGAAGGAGTTTCCCCAGAGTTGTAGCCAGCTTCCTGCATTTTCCCAGAACTGGGTCTGCTCCCCTTCATGATGACATTTCCCTTCCAGGACTGGATCAGTGGTATTGAGTCTGTTGAAAGGGCCTTGGGCTATATTCAGACTTTACATTTGCAATCTTTTGGCTACTGACGTTCTAAAACAGCAGTTTTGAACTGCTCTTGATTTTTCCTTCTTCAGTAAAATTCTTGGGTGGGTATAGAATCCTTTGTCCTTTTGTAAATTGCCCTGCCTGTGTCATCACATCTGCAAACTTCTTGTGATGTCCCATTATAGCTACATTTCTGTAACTGATGTTTCTGCAAGAATTGAATTCTATTCTGTTTCTTTGAGAAAGGTGGTTTTCTTTTGCCAAGTTAAAAAGTAATTTTTGAAATGTAATTGAATACTGCTTGGACTTTATTTATCTTTGCAAAACTGTGGGAATTCAGAGATAATCCACAAGTCTGGCTGAAAAAGCAGAAGATAGTAGTATGTACTATTTCACTGTATAAGTTGAGTCCCATAAGAAAACACAATAATAATAATAATAATAATGTAAATTTCAGTGTTGCATTTATTTTAGACAAAAAGACACAAAAGAGTAAGTATCTGAAGCAAATTCCAAGGGAAATAATATATTAGTATCAACTTCCAATAATGAGAAAGTAAATATAGTTCTGCAAAAGCTTTATTAATATTCTGGTGTAGCTTTTGGTGTCTGTTACTGTTTTTTTTTTTTTTTTTACAAGTACCCTTCTAAACAAAAGTCATGTCACTTTGAAACAAAATTATTTTTGCACCTGCTGTAATGACAAACACTGTGGGAGCTTAATATTACAATTTTGTGTTTCAGCTATTGAAGTTTGTTCCCCTGCTTTGCAAAATATTAGCAAATCCATCAAATGCTCTTTTCTTCTTAACAAAAAACTGGTTTTGTCCTAAATTTGTCTGACTTTTTTGTCTGAGATTTTCACTGGAATTTTGGAGGTGTTCTACAGCTGTTGCAGACTGGTTCTCCAGTTCTGTCCAAGGAGTGTGATCCTTCATCCTGCTGGAATCAGTGCTTTCAGAGACTGTATTTCCTGTAGGCTTCTGTGGGAAGGAACATGAACTGTATGGTGTGCTTTCGTTGAAGAAATCTTGTGGGATTGAGAAAGAATATGCATCCTCCTCACTCTGGTCCAGCTGGAAGCAGTCACCTGTTGTGAATTCTGGCTGTGTTTCCCCAGATCTGTGAAGATGCAGCGGAACTGCTGCAGGATTACAAGACTGCCTTTCTTCAGGTGGACTGTAACTGCTGGTGTCCTGTAATTCTGTGAATCCATCAGAATCTTTCTCATCAGAACCTCCTTGCATTTGATCTGCACAAGCCTGCTTCCCCTGTGGTAGCAAGTCATCTTGCTCTGTAATAAACATGAACTGTGCTCCAGCTGTGTGTTCAGGCAGCAGCTGAAGAGATGATTCTTTGCTGGAATGCAGCAGTGATGTTTTTTTAACAACTTCATTCAAACCAGTATCAATGGGGGCAAAAATAAAGCCATTGTCCTCAGAAGTACTCATGTTTCTTCTTAATGTAATGTCTGCTTCACCATGATTCTTTTCAGGGGAGTTCCTGGCTGTGTGCTCCTCTGTACTTCCCACTGGTGCATATTCTTTTTGTTCTGTGTGACTGAAGCTGAGGAAATGCTGTGGTTCTCTGGGAAGCAGAGATAGCTGCAGTTCCTCCTCTTCAGAAGTGCTCTCTGTGTCATATGTGGGAAAATGTTTTAACCTAGGTGTCGTGGTACCAAAATCTGTATTTTGATTGTGGAGAGAATCAGAAATAGGGTTTTGTATTGTTGACTGTGCATTAGTAAAATAATCAAATGTATCTGGAATTTCCTGACTTGAAGAACTAGCTGTATCTGGATCTGACATGCTTACATGGCCACTGCAGTTATCAGTGTAAGGTGATGCTGTTTCACACATGGAAGTATCTGATCCATAATTAACAGAGGTTTCAAAATAGGCACTGTTCTCATCTTCATTTTTACCAATCTCCTGAAGTTCAGCAGTAGTGTTTGGAGACTGTGGCAGTGTTGAGAGCTTCTCAGTTGCACTGTTTGTTTTGGCTTCCTCTAGTGATGACTGACAGACTGGCAGGTTGTCACTAACATCAGGTTGTTCCAGTTCAAAGTCTGCTAAAGAACTACAGTCACTCAATGTGAATGGAGTTCCTTCAGCTGAAGAACTGTCACCAAATATATCTGCTGAAGCATCTTTTTCATCTGAATGTATCCTTTTCCAGTCATGCTCTGTAAGGGGAGAGGTTTTTACTGTTTCATAGATGCTTAAATTCTCCATATCTGCATCTCTTCTGGATATACTGGGTGAAATAAAATCTCCAACACCACTAGGTATATTTTTGTTGCCTTTTAGGCCAAGTTGTTCTTCACAGCTTTGCCTTGCCTGCATAAATTTTGTAGTATGCCTAGGTTCATTATGTGAAACAATACTTTTTCCTTCTGGAGAATCTGGTGTAGCTTTTGTGGTCTCAGACTGCAGCAGACCAGAGTTGTTGCTTACTGTGCTGTTTGGTGATGTTTCATTGCTGTTCTGGTAATCTGTCCTTACAAAAAATAGTCCAGTATCATAAACATTTACACTTCCATTATTGTCAATACTAGTTTGGACTTTTGAAAATGCTGGTATTTTCTTCATGTTGAACTCAGCGTTGCTTTGTTTCTGGTGCTCTGCTTTGGGATTTGCTAGATGTACACCACTGTCAGTAACATTCTCATATACAGTAGAAATTTCTGTAGGAAAAATCTGTGTGTTTCTTAAAGAATCCTTATCACAAAATAACCCATTATGCTGTGTACTCGTTGGCTCGCTTGCAGAAGATTCTCTGTTCAAGGTTTCATCTGAAAAAGCTTCATTAGAATACGTGTGTTCTGAACTGGAATCTTTGCTCCTGCGCAGGAGTCTCCTCCACAGGCTCTCCAGGTAGGGTCTAGCAAAAGCACCCAGACAAAAAGCACTAACAAATGTAATGAGCACAGAGAGGGAGACAGCCAGTGCAAAGTTTGGCTCTGTTTCTTTTTGTCGAAGAACAGTGTTGGTGTCCCGGGCTTTTCTAACCAAAAATGCTGAAACTCTTTCTTTCACCTGTATATTGTAAATGAGATATTTCTCCTTTGTTGTATTAAATAGACACAAATATAATCCTTCAGTAGTTTTCTCAGCATTGTTTATAACTAAATTATTCATTTTATCCAGTGTCATTTGAGGAAGACTGTGATATTTTGAAATTCTGCCCTTCGGTGTCCACCAAGAGACTCCACTACCTGAAATGAAAGAAAATACAAACTCAGTCTTTGTTAAAAGCATAGTATACTTGGTTTGCAGGGTCCAGTGATGTTTTTAAGAATATTACTCTGGACTATCTTTCATAATTTTAACAGTTATTATAAACCCCATTTTCCTTTTATCCATCCACAGTAGTTTTACATGATATGAAGTCTGTTAAACTTCAAACCCTTCCCCACCACCTCTCATCTGAAAACACAGTACATGTGGGGTCTTAATCACAGACTTTACAGGAAAAATGGTGGTGTGAGGGAGGAGGTCACTGAAATCATCTAAGGAAGTTTCGGGCTGTACTAGAAACACCCGCTGATCTTGCTTGTGAAAGAGACACATCTCTAGCCAGCTGCTCTGCAGCCTGGCCATGGTCACTGTGTGCAGCTGTGGGGTAAAAACATGACCTCTGAACTGTCAGTGTTTCAACTACTGTAATTTTTCTGTAGCTGCTGATCTGACTGCAGCAAAAAAGTCTGTAAATCAAGGGTATTTGTACAGATTGAGCAATTGTTCCAAACTTGAGCTAGTGTGGGCCATGGGTGGTTGTTGGCTTTTAGCAATTTGTTTCAAGGTCGTATTTTTGGCTTTGTCTTAGCTTTCATTCCCAGCTGAGTTTTACTGCAGTCCAGTGTGTTGATTCTAATCCAGGTTTCTGTGACTTTTCTTGTAAACAGACAAAGCAGGTGGCATTTCTGATAGGTCCTAGATATTTTCATTCGTGGATGAACTGTTGCAGGGAAAAGTGCTACCTCCAAGTGCTATTAGTCCATTGGAGTTAAACCATTTTTCCTGACAGCACATGACAAATACACCTTCTGCTCTAAATTTGGTCTTAGTTTTCCATCTGCATGGTAAGTCTTGGCTCTGTAGGTTTTGTTGCTTATACCTTCAATGTTCTGTATTAATTGTAAATGTAAATGAACTGTGTGCTACAGTAGCTGTACTTTTTTATAAGAAATAGAAAACTTTTCCCCTGCAAATAAACCTTAATTTCATTTTGCTGTAACTGAATACTGAAAACTATTGCATCCATCTTGGTTTTCTGCATGCCCCAGAAGTGCCATCCCACTATTTGTTCCTTTGTTTCCGTCCAAAATGAATCAATACATTTGCAATGCATTACTTACTGAAACTTATTTGTGTATAATTTGGCATCAACTTGTTTAACGTAAGGAAGCAGATGAAGACTTAGGAAACAACTTTCAAACATTCTAAGCAGAATACTACTTTCTAATTAAATATTTTTGCATGTTAAATTGTTATTCAGTTATTTTTAAAGTGTCTTTAGAAATACACTCTTAAAACCAGATTAATTTGATCATTCTGCATTCATTTGGATTTTAGCAGCATTTGGATGGGGTGCCTGATGTACATACCCCTTCTGTTGTCCAAGTTACAGGTCAGCACTGATGTGTTCCCTGGTGAGACTGTAGCCCTTTTGAGCAAAACACTGCCCCTGCAGTTTAAATGGAAACTTGAAAGATACATCAGAGGTTTCTGGGAGTTGTTGGCAGACTTATTGTATGAAAGGCTCCATTTTTTCCTTGTGGAGTCAAAGGCAAAATGAAGTAAATGTTTAAAAGCATTTAGCTGGCAGTTAAATATCCAGGCATTCTTTGACAAATACACTTCAAGTTGAAAAAAGTTCAAACTGACTAATATCTGTGGTAGAGGGATTGTCAGAGCATTTTCACGGAGATCCACAACCTATTTGGAAATAATGCAGAATTAATTTGATAAGGCTTACAATGGAATCCTTACTGCAACATCTTACAACAGTGTTTTAGTGTACAAGCACCTCTGTAATTCTGTGAACAATACATTGTTTAGGATTTTAATAACATTGTTCTAAGCTTTTTAATGTAGATGGGAAGTTTAAATTGTGGTGTGCTTAGAATTCTCCCATTGTAGACTTACCTTTGTGTGAATAGGGAGCTGCAGGGCTCTTGCCATGGAAGGGATGGGGGTAGAAAGGGACGTGTGGGTTTAAGGCAATTATGGATTGGTTTGAGGCATAGAGAAATTGTGAATTTATGGTTATATCTTGTACATTTCATTTCAGCATGTGTGTTTTCCTACATATAAAACCCAAATATGTAAAAATATTATTTTCACCGTCTACTCTAGTTTTTATAATTGTACACCCATATTAGAACAGTATAATTATGCTGAATAGCTGGTAATATCTTTAATGATGATTAACATAAAATATTGGAACAGTTTTAATATTGCTTTACAACCTGTAATTTGTTGAGATCTCTGAAGGCATCTGGATGAATTTTAGTTATCTTGTTGTTTCGCAGATCAATGTCCTTCAGCTGCGAACAGTTTTGAAAATCCTTTGGGTCAATCTGTTGTATGGCATTGGAGGACATATGGACAGTTTGTAAAGACCGCAGGAGGCCAAGTCCTAGGAAGAAAAATCCTATTTTACATTTCATATTCTTGTTTTCCCAATTGCATCAAGTGTCTGTATAAAATTCTTTGCAACAAAATTCCTTCCATTCCTCTTTGTTGCAATGAGGGCTGCAGCCTTTGTGTTATGCCTTTCCTAGTTAGGGGTTGTCCCATTCTAAAAGCTACATGGCATCAACAGCTGGCACATTAAAACATCCACAGTAAGTGGATGTCTTAAAATTGACACTTTCATAAAAGCACTAGCATTTCTTTGTGCTATTGGAAATAATCTGTGATCTCTGTACTTTGAGTAAGATTCTCTGGAGAACTGGAGGTAGGAACAGAGTGTGAAAAGGGTGGAATGTATTAAGTTGACAAGATCCAAATTGTAAGTAAAAAAATGGAAATGCAAAAGGTGTTACAATATCTCCTGTTGAGTTTCATGGGAGTTTTTCTTATGTGGAATTATTTGAACTGTATTCATAGGATGTAAAACCAAATGAAAACAAAAACATGTTGTTGCTTCTGCCTGTCTGCCTGTGAATTATGAAGCATGACAGTGTATTTCTCAGTGTAGCCTAGTTACAGTAACATCCACCTTAAATAAGGAACATTTTTGATTGCTGGAGACACCTCATTTTTCTAAGGTGCTGTGTTGGCAGCCCCTGAAGCTCTGGCCTGCAAGTTCCAGTGGAAAGGCAGGCACTTGAACCTCAGCATCCCCACTGATCCTGAGTGTTCAACACCACAGTGTCACTCTAAAGTGATTTTTGATCATACAGCATTGCTGAGAAGCTACCAATTCTTAAAAATGTTGCCCTTGGTGTCACCTTGTTTACCAGAAACCTCTTTTCTCAGCTAGCAGTTCTGTTTGCCAAGTAATTGATCTTCGGGTTTATTGTGAAAAGCAGAGGGAATGATTCATTCCTGCTGTAAAACTAGAGGCAGGAAAGGCGTACAGAAGTTCTGGCAGTTCATAAATTCATCAGTGCACCTGCATGAGGAATTGTGATGTGGCTACTTCCCTGAATTTAAGCTTGTGCTAAAAATATACACTGGTATGGCAGCAGTCGGCAGCAGCCTTACTCCTGAGGTGGGGGAAGCTGGGAGAAGGGTTTCTCCATGGGAAACCTCTGCTATATAACTGCAATTTGTGTTTTCCTTCCAGAGCTTAAAGCCTCAGAATTTTAGTGAAGTACTTCCGACAAGGAGAATAAGGTTCTGAACATGTATTTAAATGAATACAGGATTTCAGTATAACTTGAAGTATGGTGGTACCATGCACAGCAATTTGAACTTTAAAAATCGAGTCTCTTACAGAAGAGGATTTGTCTGACCCTCTGAGGCATCCCATAATGGGCAGTCATATTTATCTATCAAACAAATAAAATCTTCATCGATATATTTTAGAATGTAAGCTTTTCTATACTGTCTATACAGATACCTTACAGACACTACAGAATCATTAAGTCAAATGGGTTTCCTGCGTGCCAGAGAATTATTTAATAGCATAAAAGGAGAAAAATGGAACTTTCATGACCCCATGTATGGGAAAATAGATTATGTTTGTCTGACTGTGTGGGAGAAGTGGCATTTTTGTTTCTCATCACTTGTCCTCCTGTATTTTCAAACTAATGAATCTGATGGTGTTATCAGACATCAATAAATTCAATGTATTGTATGGGGTAGGGTTGCTCATCTGGTAGCTTCTGCCTCATTTAAACTTATTGGCCACTGAATCATCCCTGGATAAAGGCTACGGTGCCTGGAATAGTTCAGTGACCAGCAAAGCCTTTCTCAAAGTCTCTCAAAACCTTACAGCCATCTCCTGTTACAACAAAGTGTTTGGTTGTGTGATTGAGTATTAAATGGCACTGAGCAAAATTGCTTCAGCTGAACAAAATATATTTTCCTGTCTCTGTGAAAAACTGAAATTGCAGCAAGTTTTATTTAACAGCATTGACTTCCTTCTGAAGGGTAGTATGAAATTCCTGATCTGTAATTTTCTTGACCTTAAGGTTCACGACTGAGATGTGGAGGCTGGTGTTTTTCCAAAGATCCTTACTCCCCCTTTCTATGCAATAAGCAAGAATACTGCTTAGGCTCTTAAGAGGATAAATCTGGTTATATTTGACTGCTATTAACACAGTACAGTTGCTAAGACTCTATTAAAAAACCCTAACAAAGTAAACTGAAACAAGCAATTTACTACTTCCTCCTCTGTATTTGCAAGTGAAACTTTCCCTCACCTTAAGTATAATAAAATAAGAAAGTCACATTCTGGATTCAGTAAGATCTGTGAATTATATTCAAACCCAACTTACCCCTTGTGAGTTAAGTCCTTCAAGATTTATGAAATGCTTACCTCTTGGAACTGTATTAAGATTATTTCTTTCAACTGACAATACTTTCAAAGCAGGCAGGAGACGATCAGCAGTGCTGTACTTTTTAGACCCATGTGCAGATGTAGGTATGTCCAGTGTGAGGGTGTGGATGGCATTACCATTGAGGTTTAGAGTTTCTAAAATGGGTAAATTTGTACAAGTAGTTAAAGTGAGTTCAGAAATCAGGTTGTTACTGAGGTTCAGGTGTTTTAGCATCCATTCTTCATTTCTTCCATCAGAGCACACAAAAGTTTTAATATTATTGTAACTCAAATCAGCTGTTACTGCTCTTTGTGATACATCTTCTGGAACAGTAGAGATTCTGGTAAAAGAGCAATTCAGAAAGAGCTGCCCATCCCACCGGCACTCTGAAGGGTGATGTGTAGCAGGAAGAATCCACTGTGACTTGGTTCCCACTGATCCAGGAAGATTAAAGTAAAGGACCACAGCTATGACACACAAGTGAAGGTTATCCATAGTATCTGTGTCTAAAATGTAGAATTATGGTTAAATTCAGCACAAGAATAGAAAGTGAAAATAGTTTGACATTAAAAACAATCAACACTGATTAACCACAGCATTACCAACTGCCTTAAACATTCAATTTTGGAGTCTTACTTATTTTTCAAAAAGAATATTCATAAACTGGTGACCTCCCCCCTCCCTCCATCTATCCCCAAAAAAAACAATTAGAACCTTTTTTTTCCTTTTCCAGCCCTTTGGTTGAGGAACACAACTTCTTGAGAGCTTGAGATCTGACAACAATGGAGACTTCTGAACTCTGCTTCCGTATTGTGCACAATTACACTGAGCAAAGTCCACCACATGCAATCTATGATGAACAGGTGTGGAAGAATTTTTATACTTCCACTTTCCACAGCGATAACACAACAATGTATTTTTAATGAAAAACTGTATTCTTACAAATAACACTTCTGAACTGCAGCTGCATCTTAGAATTTATTGTTTTATTTCGAAACAAACATTTGAAATTCGACTGTCTTTCACCCATTGGAACAACCACCACATTTACAGATGGTGAGAACTTCACATGCAGTTTGTTTCGGCGTACCCAGTATGGCATTTTACAGAGGCATGTAGAATGCTCTTTATACACACAGAATCTTAAGTGCATCTGTGGGACTGAAATAAACAGTTTCACTCAGTGTTTTAAATACATATAGAAAAATGTACCTTAGGCAGTTAGAAGATAAACAAGTGCTCAACAGAAGGCATATGTGGTGCCAGTGTTTTTCAAACTGTGTCATATAAATATAAAATATATTAAAAATACATATAGAGTGGCTAGCAAATTTGATAATTTATTTCATTTGGTATTTTTATGATTGGTTTTGCTACATTTTGACAAAAATATCCACACTTCAAAAGCAATTCTGCAGATCATGATTTAAGAGTACCTTTGTGACAAGTCTTTCAGCTGTACGTTGCACACAGTATTTTAAAAAGAACTCTTGATAATTATAAGAATCCAATACTAGTGTACAGGCATGTCAGTATTAATCAGAGAAGAACTTTAATATGTGTGTAACCTACTTGACAAAGGCAGTATCTGTCATTTTCAAGATGCATTTCAGCTTTGAGAGTACTGCTCTTTATAATATGTGTATGCATTTGTATACATAAAGTGACAAACTTCCATTAGCATGAGAGTAAAAATTCTAAAATTGTTAACTGTAACAGGTACTCACTGAGGCACTGCTTAGCAGCAAAGATGGGTGTAAAGCAGCAAACTGGGTGTTAAAGTGTTTAGTAACTATTAACTCTGGTAAAACTATGAGGTCCATGAATGCAGTATGCAAAATGTTAGTACTTCCCCATAATCTCTAATGTGAGAACTTAGTGGTTTTTTGCTATATTATATTTTGCTTATGCTGATTTTGTCAGAACAGCTCCACTGCTGTCCAGCCCCAAAACTCCAACAAATATTAAGCATCAAAATCTGGCTTTGCCTTTGAGCAGTGAGGGAAATATGACTCCTCTGACCTCCCCCATGTGCTGTAATGCCTGACTTATGAATACCCCTCCAGAAATCACTTCCACCCATACACATTCTGCAACAGCGCTTACTGCCTTCCAGTAAATTCAGAAATTGGGACCTTAGATACGAATTTCTTGTTACAGCAGGAGCTGATTTGTATTTTATGGAATCCTATGTACTTTGCACGCTGGTAAACAAGGTTAGATCGTTTACCTTTCTGTAACAAATAAGTTAATGTGTAAAATCTGCACAACTTTCAGGTAAAGAAGTGTGTGCTTACAAAAAAACTTGTCAAAAGTTGTTGCAAAGTCACTTTGAGGCCTCCAATATTAAGGTTACTTGATGCTACTGCAAAACAAAGCTATTTTAAACTGAAGAAATACATGGGGTGGGGAAAGAAAGAATCTTATAAATAACTGGTCTATTTTAAGCACAAAACACCTCACTGTTGCAAAAGCAGCTGCAAGGCTGTATAGGCCCCAGTTCACCACAGTTTCACTGTTGACAAATTCTGTTACACGTGTAATGTGTACCCTGATGTCCTACCATCACATTTAGAATTGCAGACCTGCAGTTTAACTTCAGAATTTAATTCTGAGGTTCTCAGTAATGCATCAGTACTGACATTTATGGGGAAGGAGAGATCTGACCTCAGACACTGCTGCAACAATTACACTTTAGATTACCTGTCGAGTAATGGACTCGGACACTGTTCACATTAGAGCACGCAGGAAAACACTACTTTTGGGTAGTAATGAAGTTATAAGTACATCTTTAAAAATGTACTTCTAATATAAACACATTTTATAAGTACTTCACATAAATTAAGCAACTGCAGAATGCATTTACTGCACAGATAGAATGGAAGCTCAAGCAACACTTCAATAACCGCAAGACTAATTCAAAATTCCAAGTTACATTTCCATACTCAGTATTACTTTGCAAATATTCTTTATGATAGCATAATTTTTTTAATAATATGAGAATATATGGCAGAAATTATGTGATACTTTAAAGTGAATCTGCCATTGCCCCTCTCAGTACACAACTGGTAAACCACCTAAGTTTGGGGGAAATCAGTGTATCAACAAGAAAGAAGACAAAAGTCTGCCACTTCAGCTGTCCTAAGAAAAATCTATTTCCAACAAAAAAACGGACATTCCTGTTGAAGTACTTGAGATTGCAGTTGTGTTCTCAGCAGTCCTCAAGGTCTTGGGACATAGGACAAAAACCTCCTCTAGTGACAACTGTAGGCAGTAGAGCTGTTGCCAAAATCATGTTCTTTACATATATCCTACTGATCCCAATTCAAGAAGGTACTTCAGTATGCATGTACACTGAAAGCTTACTGATCCAGTGCCACTACTGCAGCTAACAGGATGATGACCTAAAACTGCTGACCACAACAGCCTTTCCTTAAAAACACTATGTAAGAAATGTTAGTATAAATGCTGTAAAAAAAGAAATCCTGCAAGGCATGCAATTACTTCATACAAATCGATGTAAACACAGACGAGGCCTGTCCCTGCAGCGGTTTGTTTCAGTGTGTGGCTCCACACGGGTTGACAGAGGTCTGACAGCCCATGTTGTGCCCTGTCACCTGAACCTTGAACAGTGTCCCATCTGCACACATGCACAGCTTGAAGCGCAGCCAGTTGCCGTTATTGAACTGCTCCCCGTAGGAAGAACTTGGCAGGCGGGACGGGCTGACCATCACAGTGCCGTTCAGGATAATGCTGTTTTCCTGTTCAGGAGAGAGAAAAAAGGAGTTGTAGAATTACAACTTCTAATGTGCATAAGGCAAATTGGTTTTGAGAAGGACAAGCTGGTTTAATGGATAAATAACATCTCTAGGATGGCTGTAGGATCAACAGAATAAAAAAGGTATATATACAAATGTTTAATTTTTAATGAAAATTATAGCAATGCCTATGGATTTCTAGACTACAGTCAGCAGTGTACTTTGCTATTCCAGTGCTGGATTGATATTGAAAAAGACAGCAGTAGCGTGACTTTTCACTTCACAGACTTAGTAGCAAAGGCAGTAAATGTAAAAATATGGACATGAAACGAATTCATACATGAAATTCATTCACACTTGAAAGTGCATACACCTTTATTTTTATCCTTCTTTTCCATCATTCTGTATATACTGCTATCGTAATTTCCAAAAATCTTAAAGGAATGTGAGTCTTACAGCAGCAGCACAGAAGGTAGTGCTCCCAACTATATGGTCTGCTGTTCTGGCAAAGGTTGCTGACCATGGTAAAGCTTCCAGAGGAGATTTCCTCCCTTTGGTATTCATGTCAGTGCAAAGGCCAATAGCTTAGCTTTAACTGCATAGTAGGTTTTTGGTGTCTTAACAGTAGTACATAAATGCTACCTGAAAACTACTCAACCACTAATTAACAGCAAAGTAATAAAAATATACTGACTTTTATGCATGACTAATTTATATAAAATTTGAAACTGTATAAAGCTACATCAGTTTACTATCAGCCTACATTTGAAACCAAGCTGTTAAAAAATGCTTTGCTTTGAAATACTCACGGCTTTAAGTTCCATGTTTCCACCCATTCGAAACTCAATTGTCTTGCCTGTGATGAAAACACCTTCATTTCCACGGACAATGGCACGGCCATCGACCTTTATGTTTAGATCACTGGTTGCATTGCTGGTAATCTAAGAACATAACCAAAAAAGAATGTTTTAGAGATCAGTGAAAATGTGTCACCTGTGTTTGTCTGAGTAACTACCTTAAAAGTAGTGCTATGCAGTTTCATAAAAAATGTGAATGTAACTTCTTGCCCTTCTGCCATTAGCTTCTGTGTATTTTTTATTTTCCACATTCACATTTCAAAACAGGACTACTGAATTTTGAAAGGTATGTAAAATTAATTCTGCAATAAAAATAACAATTCATATGACAATTTTATGGGATACACAGCTAACAGTTGTAGCAAATACAGGCTTCCTGTTAGGACAGATTACATAAATTTACCCTTGTTTTCACTTAATCTGTTCCTCTTATGTATTTATAGTTGTGGGTGTTTTTTCTGCAACAGGATTGCTCAGTGCTTCCTAAGGCACACTCAACCCTCCATAAAACCACTAACCCTACTCTACTGTTACACAAACAATGGGCTGTATTCTTATTACTTACAAAAAATAAAAGAGACATACCCTCTCTGTAGAGGCCTTTTGTACATTCAAGATTTTAACTCCATTTGGCAGATGAAACTCATGAGTTTCATAGTCAGTGCTGAACAAAGTGTTCTGTGTTCGTGGGTCAACAAATTCCATGCCAATATCGCTGGTAATAGAAGTTTTGTCTTTTTCCACGCTAAGCTTGGTTGTTCCTTGCTGAAATACAATCTTCAGAAATAAAGTCATGAACTTAATGATGTTTCAAATATACCATTTCTTAGCAATGTGAGTGTAATTCTCTAGTGTTGCTCACAAACTTTCAATTCATGGTATAACTTACAGGCTGATTATTCCCAGTGATCACCAGGTCTTCGTTCCGCCTCCCTCCTACAGTGCTTTTATATAAGGGATGAATGACACCCATGTCAGACACTTGCTTAAACCGCAGCAAGCCACTCTCGTGGAATTCCATACTGTCACAACCATTGGGGCCAATTCTTATCACTGCCCAGATAACCAGGGTAATCTGAAAGAGACACACATTTTCAAAGATTATGTTAATTGCTTGGGTTTTCCTACCACAATTATTGTATCAAAAGATGTTTTATTTGAACAATTATTAATGTTTGTGTTTAAGTGAACTTTAAGTGTGAGTTTACTTTAGTCTGTTACTACTGACAACATTGTAACACACTTAATTATGAAAAGCATTTTAAATTATTTTTAGATTTTTCTGAAACATATATATATAAAATATTAAATCATGTCCATAGACTGAACAAATTTCCTGAACAGTTCAGCTTGGGATATACTTAATATTGAACTGCATGAACACACCCTCAGAGATGGATGTCCAATTATGAAAAATAATTTATTGCTTTTCATTTACCAAGCAATGAAAATGTGGTAATTAGAACAATGAAGTTTAAAGTGCAGTGGCTGGTTAATTCTGAATGTTCATATACAGCTATATTATGTAAAATATTCCTGCCATATACCCTGAATGCACTTGTACTAATAACACTTCTCATGGGATGATGTTTTGAAGGTTCCTAATTCTTTCTTGCATAAACAGTAGGTTCCTTGTTGGGACCATGATAACTGAAATAACCATGCCTGAACTTACACCATTCTTCCATCTAATCTTGCTCAGACTACAAAAGAACTAAAATGAAAGGAGAAAAATGAGAATTTCCTTCAGTACGTTTCAAGTCCTCAGCTGTACTGGAAAAGTTTCTTTTTTTTATTGAACTGCCAAAATGAAACATGACCTAATGTTGCTCACACTTTAGCTGCTATACTCACAATCAGATTGATGACAGCCAAAATAAAAAGAACAACAATCACACATATGGCCAAGTTGCCTTTCCTGCCACGTAACCCTGTCTTATGGAGACGGTCCTCATCAATTGGAATGTATCCTGCTTTGAAGTTACTGTTGTGCTCCTTATTGACGTTCCTGCGTTCCACAGCCTTCTCTCGCATAGACTTCTTCACTGGCCCGTTGGAACTCTGCTGTAACACAGAGCATGGCCTGGCTTTAAAAGGCATGCAAATTAACCACAATGACACACACATATGTATGCAAAAACCAGAAACTGACTAGTGGAATATACTGGATATTATGTTCAGTGTCAGATTTCAGTCTGCCACCCTGTTGTCAGAATACACACTCACACCACAGCAACCCTCGGCTAACACAATGACTAAATTTAAAATCCAGATACTTTCAGGCAACATATGGCTTTATGTCTCATTTTTATCATGGCAAGTAGGATTAACTGATTACATTGTTACAGATAAAAAACTAAAACAAACCAGCTGCAAAGAAATTCATCACGTTTTTACCTCTCAGGATGATACAGGACATAATCCTGCAGGTTATCTGCCAATACACAGGATTTTAGTTCCCTCCATGCTAATGTGTGATAGACTCATTAGTGACTATTCAAAAAGAGTGTGGTGGATACAGTTTTAAAACTAGTTTGGCAGCACAGGGTTTGCATTTCACTCCTGCTGCTTGCATGCAGCATTGAGAAAGATACTGTGAGGCTTCAAACCTGGCATGGGGAACTTGGCCAGAGTAGCTTTCAGGTGATAATCTGAAGTTACGAGATTGTAAGCGATATCCAGTCAATGTAACAAATTAATAGAGGAAACTCTTGTACATATTCATAGTGGAAAGAAACCTTTAATGTATTTTTGTAGCTGTCCAAAATTTTGTTCTACTTCCCTTCCCTTCCTTCTACAGTTTGATATTTAGGGATTCACATCTTCAAAGAAGGAGTCTGATCTTTTGGACGGAATTAAGTTTGTTCACTTGAAATTAATCCTAAAGCTGCACCTTAAGTCAATGCACTTGCACATGTTTACAGTGCTGTAACGAGTGTTTTCTTCTGCTGCTGAAGAGCTAGTACGAGACGGTGCTGAGAGAGGTGCTTGACCTGGAGGAGTTTATGGAGGGTTCTCTCCCTCGGAGGTGTCCTGGACCCAGCGTGACCCTGCAGAACCCGCAGGAACTGCGGTGCTCGGCCGGCACTCGCCGCGCCTCCCGCCCCGGCGGAGCCGAGCAGCGCACGGCAGCGGCATCCCCGCAATGCTCAGAGCCAGGGGCCTCGCTGCCAGGGCACAGAGTATTTCTGTCCCTCANGCTCCACGGGCGGGTCCCTGCGTCCCGCGCCCGCCGGCGTTACCCGCAGCGCCGCCTGGCGGCCTCGGGCCGTCCCCGCTCCCGGGGAGCGTTACCGTGGCACCGTCACCGCCGCGCCGGCCCTCGCCTCACCATCGGGGCTGCACAGGCCCTCGGACGCGGCCCAGCCCAGGGCACGGGAGCCGGGCTGGCTCTACCATCTCTGTTACACCTGCGCCGCCCGAGGAGCTCTCCCGCAGGGACAAGGAAGTCAGCATAGCCGTCCCTGGGAGCGAGCTGACATCTAGCCATGGCCAAGGACTTGAAGAATCTGGTGGGCACGGGGAGCGCCCGGGAGCTGCAGGAGAAGCTGGAGAAATGGCATCGGGACTACGAGGTGGGTCCTGCCGCTCCTCGGGACCGGAGGCAGCGGCCCCCGCTCGGCGTTTCAGAGGCCGGTTTGGGACGCTGCCCCCCGCACGCGCTTCCAGTTACTGCAGTTTTAACACCTTCTAAGCACCCGCAACTTCGGTTGTTTGGCTTTTTGTCCGTGACAAGGCTCCCTGAAAAGAAGGGTTGGAGGTTAAGAGTGAGGTGTGAGCGGTACTGGCTGTGTTTAGAGCAGAAGAGAACGTTGGAGTGAAAGACCGGCCGGTGAAAGATCACGGGTGGGGTCGTGCTCGGGAGGAATCGGCTGTGGCCCAGAACAGTCAGGAGAACTGGAGCGAGGAAAAAGCGTGCTGAAAGCCAGAGCGGGTTATCCCGCATCCCGGCTCTCCTGGGTGGGGAACCTGTCGGAGCTGAGAGGCTCTGCAAGGCAGCACGGCCGCCGAACGGGGCAAGCGGCGGCGAGGGAAGAGTTTCGGGTTTGAGGAGAAGGCTGCGGATGGCTGTAGTGGTATCCAGGGAGGAGTAGCAGGAAACTGAGGAGGTGAAACAGTGGAAGCAGTAGAAAAGGTGTAAAATTAGGGAAAGATGAGGTGAAGGAACATGAGACTTGTCAGCTGTGACTTTGCTCAGTGGAAAATCTTAACAGAGTTTTCATTCCTGCGTCTCCAGTTCCTGTACCTTCAGGATGCAGTGAGTTGGTCACGAGCCTGTAACCACCTGCTGTGTGCTGTGGTTGGCGACGAGGGGTGCTGAGCGTTTTCAGGGAAATCATTTCTCTTTTTTCACTTCATGGTGAAAAATCACTTCAGAGTTACATAGCCAGTGTAACTCTCTGCAGGACGATTTTAAGGAGTTTAAGAGTAGCTGGTAAAGCTACCAGAGAGGATGCCAGAGGAGGAACCTGCATTTCAAAATCTTGCAAATGGATGGTGGAGGTAGAGCTTAGGAGAGCTGAGCAGCAATGAGGGCTGACCTCTCCATCATAAGTTAGTTGGGAACAGTCTTTCAGGCCTTGGGAAATGAAGATGAACAGTTTCAGGCTGCTGTTGCAGAAAATAAGAAGCTGGCAGATGGAAACACCATATTATATTGCTGTAATGAGCTGGAAAAAAGCACTTTGCAGCCGTGTTCTTGTGGAGGTGGCAGGCTGACTGTGCTCCCCAAGGCCTGAGGAAAGCATGTTGCAGCAATCAAAACACAAAGCTGAGGGGGGCATGGGTGGGGATTTCAGCTGTTTTGGAAGCTTGTAAAAACCATGTGGAGTCATTAAAACCTGATGACCTAGAAGGTGATCTATGTGGAAGGTGATAACAGGTAAAGATTAAGATTAAGGAAGCAGGTACAAGGTGTGTATTCTCCTGGCAGGTGCAGTAGTATCCTGGACAGATTAACCCCATCAACTTCTTTTCAAAATTGCATTTGCTGAAAGTGATGTAGTTTTGCTGTTTCCCAGGCATAACACTGGGTTTTGCTCCTTCAGTAGTATCTCTTTCAGTTTGTAACTCTTAAAAATCAGGTGAGATTCCATGGAGGCTTCATGTGTCTGCTGACAAAGCAAGATAAGAGCCTTATAAGTATTATTTCAGCTAATATGGAAAAACAGATTTGGGACTATTTTTTTTAATCCAACAATCTGCTAGATTATTATTTTAATAAAGTGTTGAAAGATTTTAACTCAGATTCAAAATTACTATGATTCTTCTTTTAGAGACACTTGTGGTTGCAACCTCTTTTTGCTGGAAAAGGAATACGTTTTCTCAAGCAGTGAATTAACTGGGTCATGGAAGTCCTGATGTCTTGTTCATTTGCCTATTAAAAATGTGAACCTTAAAAAATGAATATTCTAATGGATCCAGTAAGAAAAGGTTGGGAAGATGTAATATAAGGGGGGGGGGGAAATGCCATGACTGTAACAGGAATAACTTTAAGTAAGAAGGCCACACAGATTGCACAGTAATGCACATTAATTTACAGATGAATTCCTATGATGAAAATATGAACCGATGCTGTGAAATATTGGAATTGAACAGTGAGATTCAAAAGCAGCTCTTCTCAATCCTCAATGGAACATCTCAAGGAGGTAAATCAGTGCCTTGTCTAATTACTAACATGTTTCACATGTGACATTTTTTCCAAGTCAGACTCTTTCTGTGAGTGTTCTCACCATTTCTTAATGTATGTGTTTTCTTAGATTCTCTTAAAGACTCAGTAAAAACCCGTTGCGTGCCAAGCGTATGTAGTACTGCTTCAGAAGCTGAGAACCACCTCTCTTGCTCTCAGGTGTGTAAGACACTTTAAGGGAATAGAAAAATTTATGGCTGCAGAAGAGCTTTAATAACTTTCTGTTAATATTAGCCTCCCTCTCAGATTTTACTGAATGAAATTTATCTTTAGTTGCTTGTGGAGACAATCATGCTATTGTGGAGGAATTTGCTTTGTATAAGGAGTCTATGTTATTATATTGCTTTCCTGTTCTAGGTAAAGATTTGCTATGTTTGCATTTACAGAGACATCATGGTAAAGATTTGCTATGTTTGCATTTACAGAGACATCATAAAAGTATTTATGCTGTCTCTCTTTTAGAAAAAATAGCACCATGTGAAAATACATGTATAAACTGAGATAGGCATAAACTCCATGCTTTAATCTGTGAGCTCTTTTTATTTTTTTTTTTTGAAGAAAAAACTCTAAGAACATCTTAACATTCTATTATTTCCTAGAGTGTTAAAAAAAAAAAAGAAGTGCTCATGCATGTCATGATACCACCATGCTCCTGCCATGGTATTTGGAGTTTGTATGTGTTTGATATTTACTGAAGGGGTTGTAATGCTAACAGTTTGGCAGAAAAGACAGATCTGTTGTGGCTTTCTGCTTTGAAAGAAAATAAGAGAGTTTGCTCATTCAGAGTAGGGGAGGATCTTCAAGATCTTGAGATTTGACAGCGATGTCTCCATGTTCTTCGGTTTCTCATTTTTACACCTGTTCTGTCAAAATCTTTCACAATTAAAATAGGACAAATAAAAAGTGTTATCTCTTAAGAGTCAGATTATAGTATAATGCAGGAGCAGGGTTCTACCAAAACCCCCATAAAGTATAGAATAATGATGTTATTAAATGACAGTACACCAGGCCTACCAGTGACAGATTTTGTCATTGCATGTGACAATCAAAATTTAAAGAAAAGCCTATTGCACAGTTACTTATTTAATTCCAGTACAATCAGGCCATTCTATGGATTGTTAAAGACAGCTGCATGTGTAATAGTGTGCTTTCTGGAATGACAACACTTGCCTCCTCTGTTCTAATAACTTTTTCTGTTGTTTTATGTACATGAATTCCTGAAAAGTTTACTTGAGTTGGTGATATAGTCAATCAGAAGTTGACTAACTGAAAAAAACCAAATCTGCAAAAATGCTTAGTTCTGATGATCCAGGCTGTAAATCTGCATATGCAGACCTTCCATAATTTCTACCATGATGTATAAAATAAGTGAATATTTTTCTTGATATAATCGAGTCATTGTTTGGTGTGCCTGAAATGTATTTCTTGTTTCTCAGAGAATGCAATTGTTTCATTTCAGTTTCTTTAGAAATGGTCGTTGCAGAAATATTGAGAAATACATCTGCCAATAATGCTGTAGTACATTGCTGAGGGAATCTGTAAGGTAGAACATTCAAGCAGTGTGACTTCATTTCCTGGTAGGATTCAACGGAGGGAAGGCTACAGCTGAGAGATTTGACCTGCCGTCCGAGCTGTCGTCCGAGCTGTCGTCCGAGCTGTCGACTGAAAGAGCTGGAGGACAAACTAGCTGCAGCTCGGGTGCAGTTCAGCCAGATGGAGAAAGAGTAGGGAAATTAACTGCAATGCTTTTAGTTTGCTTTTTGTTTTTCAACAAGCCACATTTTTCCCTTATCTGTATTGTGTGTACAAATTATGCGGTCACACCCACATTCATAAATTGACTTGGTAGGTTTTGTTTCTGGCAGAAGTGTTGGAAAACATGCCAGTATTCTACATAAAAAGGTTTTGTATAGTCCATGACAATGCCATGTAGAGTTATAGTCTATGAAAAGTTGCATGCTGAGCAAACTCTAATTAAAAAGAATCAATTGAGTAGCTATAGTGTAACATTTATTGAAGGACCTACAACTAGTCACAATTAATTATGCAATGTAATTGATACGTAAATATTCAAGAAGATAAAAGCCACTGTTGTAAGATGGAGGAAGAGAGTTCAATTTCCAGATTAGTGACTAGGCATGAACAGTTTTTGCCTAGGTGCATAAAACATATTTTATGGAGCTCTATAATATAATACTGACTAAATTGCTTCAGAAGCAAATTTGTGCAGTTAATTACCAGTTCCAGAGTCATTTAAGAGGTAGCTCAAAGTGGCAGATACATTCTCATGCATCCTATTAGCATGAGAGCAATGAATGTTCACAAGTCTTGGGCCAGTACATTAAGTGATATGATTTCATGCCCTTACTAAGTGATTCCAAGAATACTAGTTTGGATTTTCCCCACGCCTATTTCTAGAACTCATCTTCCCAAATCTACTTTTCTTTCCCAGTTGTCCTTTATAGTAGAATTCTTTAGCCCTCTTAAACTACTATTCTTCTATAAGTCCTTCCTGAAGGAGCTGAGGATGGAACTGGGCAGTCTTTCCTCTGAGCAGATGTTGCTGGCCTTATTACCTGTGGTCATATCAGTCAGCCTGCTCCTTAAAAAGGCGGAACAAGAATCTTGTCAGCTGAAGTTAGAGCTTTTGTTGGTTCAGATCCTCAAAAATCTCACTAGGGCCTTCCAGTAAAGAGAAGGAAGGACAGGCTGAATACCTTCATAAAATAGAAAATAGAAATAAATAGAAAACATCTTTTTTATTTTTTCATTCCACTTCTGGTAAGAGGAAAGCAACAGTAATAGCGGTGTTTGGAGGAAAAGCAGAGATGTTGGGATAGTTTTTAATATTAAGTAAGAGTAAAGGACAGAAGATAAACTTCACTGGTTGTCTGCCAATGTTTAAGAAACACTCCTTCTTTTGGGGACAGCAGGAGAGAAATTGTTAGCTTTTGGTATCACTTGAATAATATCTGTGATATCCTTTGACTGACTAATATGTTACAGCAAATAAAAGAGCCCAAGAACCTCATGGAAGAAAATACCTAGGTTCTTAATCTGTGGGAGAGAAAACTGAGCTGGTTTAGTTAACATCTTAAATATGAGAAGGAAATCAGTTTCTTTTAGCCCTTGTCATCTGAGCTAGTGTAAGGACACCAAATGTTAACCAGTGATTTTTCCTATTGCACAGAGTGTAGTGTATCCACTCTCCTGCCACAATACATGTATACAATTTAAAGTAAGATTAAGGGTCTGCTTTGTTTTGTGCTTAAACCCTTGATTTTTCCTGTATTTCAGCATAAAGAGTTTGCTCAATAATTTTCCTCTTTTTTCTGCTCTTGTTGTTTGATGATGAGTATTAATTGATAGATAGTTCACTTTGATAGAAGGACATCTTGTGACTGACTGTTCTGTGTGATTAAGTATCAAGGCTTCCTGTCATGAAGAGTGCGAAAGCATAACGAAGTTAAAGCAACTGAGGAACTTTGAGCAGCAGATTCAACTATTGCAGGATGAGATTTCTCTCCTGGGTGGCCATAAGTCTATTCTCAAGAACAGGTAGAGGCCTTATTCAGAGAAGTCACCAAAACATAGAAATCGGTCGTGTTAGGTACCATGAATTTCTGCCTGATTTGAAATTGGAGTATAAACAAAAGCTGAGCATTTTACTTTGTTATGAAGGAACATAAACTCTTTAGACGATTTCTTCTAGTGCCCAAATATTTTATTTTAAAGCAGCTATGTTAAGTTTCAGACAAAACAGCAAATAATGCAGCTTTACAAAATACATGGAGAGCAACTGTACGGAGTAAAAAGAGTTAGTTTTTGGTGGATGAGTCCTCTTATAACAAGTTCTGCCCTGTAATTGTATTGTGTTCAATTTTCACTTGTTTGACTTCAGCAGTACTCTTCATTGGTGCTGAAAGAGGAACAAATCTCCCAAATATCAGTAGTTAAAAGTGTAATTCCTAGGAACAAAGTGCTTGGCTACACATACTTCAGGATTTACTTTCCTTTTATCCTTTATGCTTTAGCTGATAAAACATATTAGACTGACCAGCTGCAGCTTCTTTAGTTGCGTTGGCTCAAAATCTCACCTTACCCTTGTAAAAATGAAATTGACCACCAAAAGCTGCCCTAGGGAAAACCGTCTGGGGATGGTAAAGTGACGCCGAGCTTCTTTGCCCGCCTGTCGCAGGCTTCCGCGGAGCCACTGCCACCACATGTGCAACGTGAGCAAGCCCTGCTGCGGCCATTCCATGAGGACCTGGTCCCCGTCCCGGCCCAGGCGCGCCAACGCTTCGCGCCGCGCCCGCCTCATAGCGCGCTTCAACTGCATCCATGCGCAAGAGCGCTTGGATGCGGAGGCCAACTTGAGGCCGTTCGTCTGTGACATGGAGATGGTGCAGAGGATAATATACGCTGCAGCTGTGGTAAGGCAGAAATAGTACCTCTCATTTTACAGGCCAGAGATGTGTTATTGGATTAAATTGTGGATAAATAAGCATTTCTCTCAAGTGCAGAGAAGAAAATCTTTCTTCCTTCATTTATTTTGATTTTTCTCTTTTCCTCTCACACTTCTACGTTGAACTCTCAATGCGGTGTCCTACCTGACCTGTCACAAGATTGGAACAGAGTCAGTGGTTTACCATACAGGGGCTAAAAAAAGACTGATTTGGTCTGAAAAGAAGATGATGTCTGCAGTGATCAACATTGCCTTAGTTAGAAAAATTCTTTTGGGAATGCTGCATTAAATACTACAACACTATAAAGCTAAAAATGTTTCCATATCATGCTTTCCTTTTGCTTGTAGCTGTGTGCTTTTTTAGCTTAATTGGGTCCCTCAAAACCACCTAGATACCCCACATTTACCATGAACTCAATTTGAAGAAAGTTGTTTTCACTTTTCCTGTTTTGAATCTTCTTTTCTATAAAAATAATGTAACACTGCCTTCTCTGTGTTAGAGAGGCAGCACCTCTTAATGTGTGTGATCCCAAGCACATTTGACTTACTGAAGGTTTTTTCTTTCATCTGTCATTCAGTTTACACTCTCCAGTTCAACCTCTTTCCCCAACAAACGAGGTGTTCCTGTCTTACGTGTTAGGCTGTGGCACATAAAGTGCTGTTACTCTTGATGTCTTTGAATGTGATTGCATTGGTAAGCGTGATGGAATCCTATACAAATACAGAATGTTAGGTGGGAAGCTTTTCAGTCTTCTCTTCTGCAAATAAATTACACTCCGTCAGAGTATTCCTTCCTCATGAGTTAACTTTCTCCTTTACAGCAGTGGATTATATCCCTCCTTATTATGATGATAGTGGGTTAAATGAATTTTCTCAGATAACTGATAAAAAATGAATCTCGGTTTCCCGTGTTTACCTGTATGTTCTTTGTGTTGGCAGGAATCTTTCCGTGCAGCAAAGATGGCTTTCTGGAAGGTCAAAGTAAACGTGAAAGAGACCTTGGCTCTACAGCACATGGGACCTGAGCCAGTTGAAACTGCTGTCCTGGATTATATAGCTTGCCACACGGAGCTGTATGACGTTTGTAGCAGCGTCCATGTAAGTCAAGGGCAGTAGGGAAGTGACGTGGTGATCTCTTTCAGGAGCTAGTAAATTCAGCATATGTAAACTAAAAATGCACTGTAATCTGAAGGAGAAAAAAATTGCTGTGTGGACTTTGTCTTGTAGCAGTTTACTTTCCAAAACAATATTGCTAGGACTGGTATATGTATGACTTAGTAATAGCTTGTTTTATTTGTTTATAGCAGCACATTCTTTCTGAAGCTACTGTTTTCTGTAATAGTCTGGGGCAGCATTACTATGAGCTTTTTATATTGATTTTTAAATGTAGAAAGCTGAGAGGCATATTCAGGGGGCATTTCAATACTTGCTTGTGAATAAAACTATTAGTGAGTGAAAACTACTCATGTATGCTTATTTTTCAGGAAGTAATTTGCTCTCTGAACATGAACCCAAAGCTTCCATGTCCACCAGGAGTTGATTTCAGTGTGATCAAGATTTTGATACGAGAGCTGTGCACTTTGGCGTTTTTAATGCAGACGCTTACTCCTCCTCTTGATATTTCCTCTGGTGTTGGTGGAGAAGTTTTCAATAGGAGCATGTAAGAAATCTTTATATTCAGTTAGACTCTTACCATTAAAGGTTGTGTAGTATACTTGTTTCCTAATTAATATAAAAGTTTGAGATTGGGACAAAAAACCCTGGCCTGTAGTGAATTTGGTATATCTTTTAGGTTTATGATAGTGTATAAATACCAGCATGTATACCAAGCGTTAACAATTTTTTTAGTGAACAGCAGAACGATTCTCTGGATCAACTTCAGTCTCAAGAGCATATTTAATTTATCATTTAAGAAGAAAATGATCATCAGCTTTCCTTGTTTAGTCTCTATCTGCCTTTAAAAAAAAAGTTTGCATCTTTGTTCCTCCTTTCTGGCCTGTTCTGTGAAAGTCATGTTTACTGACATCTGACAGTTGACATGTCTTTTACCAGGACAAGACATGTCATGTCTGTTACCAGGATCATCAACATGTTTGGTGCAACCTCCAGGCTGTGGCTGCTGTACAACACACAAGTATTAATATGCTCCCATCTCTTCTAATTTAAAGCTTAGCAAAAGCAAAACTGCTTCTTAAAAATGGGAATTTTGTTAAAAAAAAATCATACCATGATAATTTTTCTTTTTTCTATAGGATCAGGCTGCTTTTTTTAGCAGGCAGAGAACTGTAGGATGCTTCTGTGTTGTCTAGGAAATTAATGGCATTGATAGGTCATAAAAAATTGCTCTCAAAAGCAAGAAACCTTACGTCACTAAGGAGGTATCTAGTAAAAATTTAGAATAGGATGGAACCCAGGTGGTGAAGAGCTTGAGAAGTCAAGGAGAGAAATCAAGAAGATGAAAGTAGACTCTAGACAGGAGAGTGCAAAGTCGTGCAGGACTGCTCAATGATCCTATCCAAATACTGGACAGTTAGCTTTTGACATTCAAAGCTATTGGCTAAATTAAGAAGCACCAACACTGTGGTATAGTCTTGGGATGCTTTCTCCACCTACTTAGTGTGTATGGCCTTATAAAACCAGATGTAATGTGGTTTACACATTAAAACCACATGCATGTTTTTGCATGCTGCGGGAGACACATACATCTGTCTGTCTGTCTATCAATCTATCTATCTATCTAGGTAAATGTTGCATATGTATATGTTAACATGTGTAGTATGTATACATGGTACACAGAGATGGAGTAAAACTTGTAGAAATTAAAATACCTCTGTTTCTTATGTGTGATACCATTCTATAAAGGGCTAGCCAAACATCATTGTACCCTATGCCTTGCTTCATGCCTCTGGTTACAACATTGTCTCATGTAACTTGCTACTATAATAAATTACTAAAGTATAGATGCATTACTTTTTATATAATTTCTATTATTTGCTATTTGTTCTGAGTTTGAATCCATAAAGCCAGATGTGTTATTTAGCCAATATTCCAGACCTAGAGAGGTAGTTTATATACATTGCATTAATTTTTCATAGCTAAAATGTCATAGTTTCATTATCAATATATGAGGATCTTGCAAATCAAGTTGCCTCGTGTCTCATAAGATACTAGGATGTAACTTAGTAGCTGAGTATTTCTGTAATAACCTTTATAGGGGGCTTGTTTTAGCAAGATATTTCAGGAAGATGGGATGACTGTATCTGCCAAATTGCTGCTCAGAAGGTTTAATCTGTCAGTGGACACAGGGGCCCTGGCTTGTGTGGGTCTTAGGCAACAATTACATTGTGAAGTGTGAGATGGCTTTATTGGAATGTCTGTCAGGATAGGTAATCAGTATGTTCTGCTAAGTCTGTCTTCCAAGTGCATTTCTTTTACAAGATCACCTAAAGAATACTGATTTTTGTGATGTGGAAAGATATTAGAGCTGTAGCTGCTTTTTATCAGCTATGATGATTTGAAGCATTTATCTTTCTGCACTTACATGCAGCCGTTTCTTGTACTGTGTTTCAACAGGTACTATCGGAGTTTTGACTCAGATTTCTCAGCTCCCTTTGTGGCCTATCACGTCTGGCCTGCTCTGATGGAAGATGGTGCTGTAATTTTGAAGGGAGAGGTAGTCACTAAAAAAGTCGTTCGGGTACGTATTTTGTTAAGGAACATGTTAGGGGAAGTCAGTGGATTTCAACACTGTTTTTAAAATTTAAAAAGAAAAGTCTTTAACTGTTCCCTATATGGGTGAAGCAGTATATCAAATATGAATTAGGTTTTAGTGCCTCATCCTGTATTTAGGATGAATAGCTCCATTCTCCTTAATGTATTAATTATGCAGATGTACGGTTGTTTTCAGAGCCTGTTTGAAGGAGAAAGCTCACTGTGTTTCCTCTGTGTCCTCAAAACTTGTCTCCAACCTGGCAAGCCTGCTTGCAGAGTCTGTCTTTATTAAACCATCTCTCTCAAATGAGGTTTGTCTCTTGCAGTGTTCTCACAGAAACAGAATTAGAAGCAGAAGCTGTGCCTGTGGCCGTCGTCTCCTGTCTGGTCAAGTAAGCCACAGCTGAATGTTTGTAGTGTTAACAGCATCAAGTATTTTAACTAGGAATGTAGGCAGCCTATTAAAAATGCTGATGTGCCACATGTATATTTTAACACTGGGAAGAAATGCCTGTGCTTAATGGTCAGGAATGAGGTGAAGCTGAACTGACAGTTATTGCCCGGTGTAATGATCAGCAGAGATACTGTATGAGAAGTAGATCATAGTTATATTCTCAGACTCTGCATTCTGAAATGCTTTCCCCCTACTCCCCTTGCTTTAGTGTCCTTCTGAATAAATAATTGCATCATCTGGAAATGTTTTAGTCATCTACACATAGTTCCTGCCTCCTGGAATCAGTAACCTAAATTTACTCCTGCTTTACTAAATGCATCAAAGGAGCAGAAAATAAGTATAGGGTGAGCAGGAAGGGAAGAACTCAGGTGGTATAAATGAGATATGTGAAACTTTAGCAGAGTTCTGTATATGGTACTATACACAATATTTTTAATTATTTCTGTAAAGAAAATGTGTATTTTTCTAATTGTTAGCCCATCTTATTAAATGGGTATAGGTGCCCTCAACTTAAAATGTGAATATTGAAAATGTGAGAGGCTGTGGGTAGGGTTCCCTTTTTTGTGTGTGTGTAGGCTGTGAAAAAAACCCGGAAAGTTGTTGAACTTGACTTTGTAACAATAGAGCTGCCCTGATTGACATATGCAAATATCTGAATGTTGTTGGGTGCCCAGGTGGCTTTCTTGGGTACAATTCTTTAGCACACCTGATTTTCCTTTTCTGTTTGTCTCGCAGGTGGCTCGAAGCCGCAGTCTTTCAGCAGCGAGGACAAAAAAGTCAAGTAAGTGGGCATATTGGTTCCTAGTGACTCATGGTTTTTCAAATTAAGCCCTTGAATGATTGAACAAAGGAACAAAATAACATGTTGAATGTCTTTGATTCTAAAATACTTACCCAGTGTTATTTTTAAATTGGGTAGCCTTTTTTTTACGTGTGGAAAAATGCTGAGATTTCTGACTTGGAGGAGAGCTTGTTTTTTCACTCTATTCAGACCCCTGTCATGGTTTCTCTCTGCTGGTTGCATTCACTGTGGCCAGTGCTGTAGTAAGTAAAACTTGCTTCCTTCCCTACTCAAGAGACAGTTTGTTGCTGCACACCTGCTGGCTCCCTGCCTTTCAAATTCCAGAGACAGCTAAGTTGTGACAGTGAAGTGAGGGATTTCAGATAGTAGGAATGTGTGCCTACCTTGAAGCCAACACAATTCAGAGATTTAGAAAATACAGTTGCACTGAAATGTACCTTTTTCTCCCGTAGGGCGCTAACTGAACATGTTCCGGTGGTGCAGTACAGATTCAACAACTTTGCTGGTGCCTTTTTTCTTCAGAAATACATCAAATCTCTCAATAATGCGAATGACAATTGTCACTTCAAATGGAGTTTGTGTTCTGTGTGTTTTTTGGAGTTATAGAAGCCTTATTTATAATTTATTTACTCTTTCCAGTATTATAAGTGAAGGTAAAAAGTTATAGCTTTTCCTGGGCTGGCTTAATTGGTAATACTGAACAAAGAGCATCATTAAAGTACCAGCCTGGGATTCATTCTTGAGCATGTCTTGAACCAATGAGTACAGACTGCAAAAGGAAACTTGCTGTGAATACATGATCCTTTTTAATTCCTATTTCTGGTTAATATCTATCTAATGGCTCCATAACTCACTGTTTTTATCAGGGAACCAGCAAAAAGAATTGTGCTGAGATTTACCTTTATTTGCTTACAAAGAAGAAGGTTGACCAGTGCCCAGATGGGGTTACAGCCTGCTGTGATTTTGGTGGGAGAGCCCTTAAAGCCTGTGAGGAGTCAAAAAACACCGACACAGTGGTAGGAGAAGTCTTGTAGAAAATGCTGGAGTCTAAAGCAGGCAGCCTGTTACTGTTTAAACCTGCCTTCTATAGAAGTAAGCTGATATGGGTCCATTAGTTTTCATCTTTACCAAGGAGCCATGCACATGGAGCTCTCTAGATGAAAGAGCCTTGCTTCTGGCACACTTAACACAGCTTGTGGAAAAACCAGATGCATCCTCATTGTTTTCCTTCTGCAGGACAGACGACATTTTAAATGTAAAAAGGTGTCTGGTGCTCTCTGGCTTGTGAGATGTCTGTGTTTTGACTGCAGAAACTGAGGGTAAAAGTCATTAAAAAGAGAGGAGGCACAAAATCAGATAAAATGCTCCAAAAGTATTGACAGGAGGAGCAGGGTTAAGATGTGACTGTTTCGTGTGTGTGTGTGTGTGTGTAACACGTGCAGCAGAGCCGAGGACTCACGGCATGGACTTGGTGAGAGAGGTCTGGCTGGACAACGCAGAGCAGCATTGCTTGCAGCTGGGCTGGGTGCTCTCCCTCCTGCCCATGGGACACTCCTGGCAGGATGCAGGACTTGTGCTTCCTTAGATTGTACCCAAACAGGGGCTGTGGTTTGTAGAACACCTTGGAGCCGAGGAAAAAACCTTACGAAATCTTAACCATAGTGAGTAGAAATGGCTAGTGGGCATTTGAGATGAAAGTTTATGTGTTAGCCTGAGGGAGCCAACTTAGGGGGAAAAAAAAAATAAAATCTCATTTTCTGGAGGAATTGTTTGTCCAAGAAGGGCTCTGGGCTCCTTTGCCTAGCATAGGACACAAAGCTGAATATTTCCCACGAGATGGCACTATTGCCTTAAGAACAGAAAAATCAAATTTTCACTTCCACTGCAGTTTTAAAAGCTGTTGCTGTAGTGAGGTTTGGAAGTAAATGCATAATAGTCACAGATCGGAGCAGTGTCAACAGATGTCAAATGGAGAATTAGCTTGCTGATTGAACTATTGAAGTTTGCTGCCTGATAAAAATATGAAAATCCTGACATGTGTTGTAAGATGAACATCACTATTAATACATTATTGGAGAAACTGTTTGAGTTTAGGTTTTTTTGAGGGGTCAGGTTTTCAAAATTAAATTAATAATAAATCTTTCCAAAGTGAATGGTATTTACCTGATTATATTCTGACTAGTCTTCTTGAAGGACATACATAAAAACAAATCCCAAACTGAAATTCAGATTGAAAATTAACTACTTCTTAACATTTATCCTTTTAAAATTACTTCTAGTTCTTACCTACTTCAAGAAAATGGCAGCTCGCAAAATTGTTATATTCTGTGTGATTTGTCAATTGCGATGGCAGACTGGCAAGTTGCTTCACTCTTCTCTTTGTCTCTGACTGAAATAGATGTTTTTCTAATGAATTCTGCAAAGTCTTTGAATCAGGAACTTACTCTCTGCTTTTAGCTGCACCCTCTGTTCATTTCCTAATCAAAGACAGAGTCAATTGCACCTGCTGAATCCTCGGGATACAGCTGGAGGGAATGCTCCTGTCACAGCTACTGGTTTGGATAATTATGTTCTTTGGCTTATTAATGACTGCTTTAAAATAAAGTTTGTTTAGCACCATGCCCCATCTTTAATTGCAATATTGTTCCAGAATATAATTTCTCTAATTCTTGGAAGTTTTCTTCTGAATCCAGCCCAAATTTATTCATTTTCAGGCTATACTTCTTTGTTCTTCTGAAGTCCTTGTTCCCCCCTTTGGTATTTGCCCTAGTGATGAGAGCAATCATCTTTTCTCCTAGTTTTTGTTTCTCTGAAGTAAAACCATCAAATCTTTCCATCTCCTCCATTGCCTTGATTATCATTTTTGGGTGGCTCCAGTTTCAGTCCATCTTTCTTGAGCAGATAATCATCTGCCCAGTATTCAGGATAAGGCTTGACAAGTGCTTTGCATCATACACTTACCAGTTTCACTGTACCGTTGTAGTGTGTCTGTGGAAAGTGTCTCAGTATCTGTGATCAATTAATAAGCTTTATTATTCTCCATTGTTTCAAACTGATGAGTCTTTTCCCCCTAGAACTTAATTCATCTGCACATATTTTGGTGGACTCTTGATGTCTAAATGCTTTTCATATGAATGGCATGGTGGTTTTAGAAATGCTGAGCTTTGGACATCTATTTGCTCACATACCATGACAGTGGTATCTGTGAAGGTTGTAGTGCATCATGATGTGTTCCTCCTTTGTTGCCAAAACTTACTGCAGGGTGATGCTTTGCATTAATCTGCCTGAACAGATTTTAGTAACCAGCTTTACAAAGTTTAAAAGTAGCTCCCTGGAGCTTGATGATGCAAAGGAAAATATCTTACTTAACTCTATTTATGTACACTTTGCCAAGGGAAGAAATAAATGTGATGAGTGTCACTATAAATGTGTTGAAATATAGGAGACCATTCAATGGACCAGTTTCTGTCAGTATGAACAGAATGAAATACTACAAATTCCTCATGAAAAGAATAGAAGTTATGTACCTGATGGTTTGCAGCAAGAGCTTTAAATAACACTGAAATATTTTATAAGTCATCTAACCTTGCCTTTTGATTTATTGATGATATGACTCTCATTTCTTGAGACATGCTTTTTTTCTTAGTTGTATTTGCCTACCTCTTAAATTTGCCAAGGGCCTTCATAGGCATCTCCACAGTATATGTATGGCTCTTGTCACAGATAATTTACCTTTCTAAAATTATTTTCTGCAATGATTCTGGATTTGTGCTGTTTATCTGTAAGTCCTGGGCCACCCAGAGCTTTGAAGTCTGTTCACTTGGTTGAATGGCACTTTCCCCAGGCTATTTGGTGCCATCACTTCTTGTCTGAATCATGCAACCAGTAACAGGCAAGCAGTTAACATGTATGGGGCTTCCCCTGTCACTGAAATACCCTGTTAATGTGTCTAAATCTCTGTGCACCCACTGGATGTGGTTATTGTTCTCATGATTCTTCCTCCACAATTCATCTATAGTGCAGCTTTCAGACTAAAATCTTTGGGTCAGGAACAGTTTCTTACCTTTGGTGAAGCAAGGCTGGATTTCATGGCTGATGTGTCTGCAAAGCAGATGCAGCCTTACCATTACCTCTGCTTGGTGCAACGTGCTCCCCTAGTCCCATGAGCCATGGACCCATCCACTGTCCTGTTGCACAGCATCAATTACTCTCTGTGCCCAAGTACTGTGCACTTAGAACAGCTCCATCATCTAATTTAAATGAAAACAACCCAGGCATCTGGATGAGTGTTTACATGCACAAATTCCTATGAGTAATAAAGGCAGGGAAGAAGGATTAGAGGGAATATGATCAAAAGGCATATTGCCTCTTACACTAAGAGCCTTCCTAAGTCACCTCTGAAGTATGTGGGCCTTTAAATGTTCTTGAAGGTAATTGTACACATTTCCCTTATTTTTGAACAGGCTTAAAAGTAGCTTCCTCCTTATCTCCCTGGAGCATGGAGTGCACACAAGGAACAAATGTGCTTGGGAGATTCAGCTGGGCCAAAGACAGGAGATTTTTCACAAGGCGAGCTCTTCCCCCTTAGCTGCTGTCTAGGAGACTTCTCAGAATTTGAATAGATAGGCTGTTCTTATAGGGTGCTTTTTGTTGCTGTTGTGGGTTTGGGTTTGGCTTTTTGGTTTTTTTCTAACTCAGCCTTGGAATAATATCAGATAAATGAATACTTCAGCAAATGGTGAAAGTTGCCTGAGAGAAATTGCTTTTGGCAACTGTTCCTCCTAATTAAAATGAAAGTCTGAAAAGCCTCAGTCTTTGGGAACAATTAATCAAATGCCGGCACTAGATAAGATACAGATAATGCTTTGTGCCTATTAACTGCTTTCTACAATTAGCATGTGTGTGTTCAGCCAAATGCAGCCTGACCCTGATGTGGTAGGAAGGAGAGGTTTGGATCGAATGAAGGGCAGCACCTGTCACTTGCCCTGCTGAACCAACCAGTGCCTCCCACTTTCCTACTAACAACAAGAAGAACAATTAATAGAAAGTTTCAGTGCTGAGAGACTGCCGAACTGTCCCCAGGACCCTGCAGCAGGCAGCAAGGGACTTTGTTCTGGTAGCTTAGATGCAGCTGCTACAACATCCCTGTAAGCATTTAGTGGATGGCCAGACAGAAAAAAGAGAAAGGAAGGAGAAATTCTCTCCCTCTGGGGTCCAAGGTACTAATTTCCCTGCTGGGGATTTAAATGCTGATTCAGAGTGGTCACATACAGGTGTGCAGGACCTCCAAGTTGTGTTTAGATCTACTTATTTCTCAGACAGTTACATAATTAGCAGTCATCAAAACCCTGAGGAAATCTGTTCTCTCTGCCCCCTAGAGTGGCAGACTCAAGGCTGGGACACTTGTACAGGGATGGGGCTATTTTAACCCCTGTAGAGGTCGGGACTAGCAGCTGGTGGAGGTTCTAGGGGAGGCTCTGTGCCCTCAGGGACCTCAGAGGTTGTTCCTGAAAAACGTGTTGAGAAAGTGCCGAGCAGGAGTGGCAGAAAAAACCAGTGCGTGCACATGCATGCAGTGTTCAGATGAATCCCCCAGAAAAAAGCATGCAGCCAGAGGCTTTGGGAGACAGTGTTGGATTTATGGCAGCCCAGCAGTAGGAGATGTGACCCCAAAACCTGAGGGATGGTGCTGGGCTGGAAAATGTGCAGGCAGGCGCCTGGAGGAAGGCTCTGGAGGGCAGCCATGGATCCACACATGGGGAAGGGACGCGCTGGAGCCGGTGGGACCCAGATGAGGCAGAGCAAAGAAATGAAGTTTGAGCTTATTATCTTCATATGGAGAATGTATGAGTCAGGGGTGTGGGAGAGCTGAGGATCCACATGTGCATGCATGAAAGGGAGAGGGGCAGGGAGCAGCCAGCCTGCTTGGCTCAGAAACAGCAGAAACAGGCGCTCAAGGGATGCCTCCAAAGTAAACCCAACTATAAGAAGAGTTTCAGACAGTACAGAGTGAGAGTTGAAGATGACAGAGCAATGTCATCATCTCAGCTGGCGCTGCAGACCTCGCCCCTGGCAGATAAAGCATAGCTATAGAAATCAGTGAGCACTTGAGAAAATAAAAGTACAGTACAAGATAAAGGGGCTGGATGACATATCTGTTCTAAGCAGGGCAGAATGTTACTCTGTGCAGAGACATTTAATTGTAGGATAGGGACCACATTCTGGGGATGGCAGCCCCATGAGAAGGCCTGAGCTAGATGCAGAGGAGCTCAGGTGCCATGGGAAATCTTGCCTTGTCATCTGGGTTGTAGCCCAGGCAGATTTCCTCAACTAAGGCTCAGAGATTGTGTGATTAAGCAAGCCACATATAGGAAAGTATTCTCAGAACTTGCTTTAGCCACTGCTACAACCTAATGGTTTCAGAAATGACTGCAAAGTAGTCATGTTGCTCCTCCACTGCTGGGCTTAAATTCATGGGAAAGATTTATACTACAGCTCAGGATGCCTGTGTAAGCCTGTTTTTTCCTTTGCTTTTTGTGCAGGAATGAGGGTCTGGGCCCATGGCTGCTCTCTGACTAGGCTTATTCCCAGAATAACTCCTTTCCCAGCCTCCTCTGCCCCACAAGAAAAACAAGTCTTAAACAAATGTATAAACACTGGCAGCCTTCAGGTTTGTGTTTCTTTCTGAGCCTAATTTAAATGAACAGCAGACATTTTATAGGCTTTTCCGAGAGAACCTACAGGGGCTTATTTGCTCGAGTCTGACTTTCTGACAGCTCTCTACAAGCCTAATCAAAACCAGACTTAGTCTCATGTGAAGCAAAATAATGTATATTAAAGCAGCTACAAAGAACCAGGCTAAATGTAGTAAGTCATAAACCACTACTATGGCAGCAAGCATTCAATCATGTGCATGTACCACACTTGGATTTTGGAACAAGGGGTGCATTTGTTTTGTTCCCATTGTACAAGGAAAGTTGTAGTGGTGAGGAGCTGAGAAAACACGCCTTGCATCTAGAAAATACCCCACTTATGTAACTTGGAGTTTGTTGCTAGTTAGTACAACACAAAGGGTATCTCTTCACTTCTGTCCCCACAGGTGGGAATGCTGAGTTGATATCATATGGTGAGGTTCCCTTAGGGAAGAAGCTGCAGGTGTGGAAGGCACTCCCTTGGAACTGGATAGGACAAATCCTAGGACCAAGCTGGATTTAAAGAAGATTTGTCTATCATCTTTTCAGGTTTTTTCTTCAATACATAGACTGTATTTCTGAAATGTTCCCAAGTCTTTGTTTAGATGAATTCTGGATGGCATAGTTAGAATGAGAAATTTTGCAGAGACATTAAATACTTAAAATGTCTTGACAGACAGTTCAACACTGACCTCTAAAAGAAGACTTTTTTCTATTTCTAATTATCCCACAGTGTTCTCATCCCATAATAGCACCTCTCTCTGTATAAGGATAAGTTCATGTTCAGTTCCTGACATCTGGAAGAAATTTCTCCTTATCTGGCATGTGCATTTTCAAGTGAAATTGTGAAAAGAGGTGCTGAACCGATAAAGCAGGGATGTACCTTTGGGCTGGACCAGATGGTGAGGTGCTGCAAGCAGAAGGCATTCTGCCCAAAACAAGGAGTAAGGGGAAAGAAATCTCTAGGACTGGGCCAAGATGGAGGAATGGTAAAATCCTGTGCTCCTTCAGGAGGTATCAGTCTGTTTAACCTTCCCCTTCTGAAGCTGGAAAGACATCAGGCAGCTTTACATTGTGAGCTTTCCTGTCTAATTTAGATTTCAGTGTTTCCAGTTTCTCTGTTGAACTATTGCGTGACTGAAAATCTTATCTGGTAGCAGACAGCCAGCATTGGCCACAGTGTGTATAATATGGTCCACCTGGTTTCCTTAAACCAGTTGCCTTTCAATAAGGATCAGCTATTCTATGCTGAAGCCACAATTTGGCTCTTGCTGTATTGTCTTAGTGATTTTAGGGTGATGACAATTGCTTTTGCCTCAATGTCCAAAATTGCCTTTTGCAGTTTTTCTAGAGGAGAGATTTCAGCCCATGGGCTGAGATTCCTTCATAGTTCTTGTCCAAAGGGACTATTGACATGAGGGTTTTGACATCCCCTCTTTGTTGTCACCCAGTGATTTGGAAGGAAATGATTCTTTTAAAACAAGCCCAGACAAGTAGTTTTTTGTTTCTAGACAAATAAACATACTCATGTCCATTACCATTGTGCAGAACACATCAAATTGAACTGTTGCAGTTCAGTGTTATGTGAGGTCCATCTGGCACATGAGGCAGGAGAGCATCTCCCACAGGAAACTGTAACAAGACCAAGACATAGAGCTATGCCAAATCCTACACTGCCATGTTTGATAGTTGTAGAGTGATTTGGGTGGGTGTAAAACTGGTATCAAATTCATTTTGGTTTGTTGGTTTTTTTTCTAGTGACTTTCACTGAGTGAACAGTGAAATTTTTCTTCATCTGCATTGATTAGACTGTTTTTTTTCATGGACACTCAGAGCATTCAGATCTGCAATTTTGATTCAGGTCTGTTTAACTGAGATTTTTTGTGGGTTTTATTGCTGTCATTTACTTTATTCTTTTTTTGTTTGTGCTCTTTACTTTGTACAAAGCCAGCACACAGACAAATGTATTAACTGCATGTGCCATGTATTTGGTTTGATGTCATTATTTTTCACTGTTCTCTGCAGAGCATTATCACTGATTTTTTTTTTTAAATATGTTGTAGCCATTTGATAGGTTTTTCAGATTTCATGTCTCTCAGCACAATGCATTGCAGTATAACTTGCTTTTGGAAGGGTGGATGAAAATAGATAAAACATTATCTTGCTTTAAAAGCATGGAGGATCTTTTTATTCTTTTTTTTTATGAGTACTATCCAGTTTTGGCATGGGAACAGCCATGCAGTCAGTATAAATCAAATTCTTTTAGATATTTACCTTTTCATCATTTTCTAAAATGTGGATGTGTTGACGTTTTATGGAACCACCTTTAAAGTATTTTTGGATAGGTGATTTATACTGCATCTTTGTAAGGCTTTTGTTTTGATCTATCAGCCTGTCCAGTTATATAGGTGTCATGGTGACTCTTGGAAACAGAAATTTCTGTTTCTTTATGTTGCTGTTATAAACAGACAAAGTGATACTAATAGTTGGTTGAAAAACATCAGAATTTGGTAGAGGGTTTTTAACCTCTTTATATAGAAGATGAAGCCATTGGAGCCCTCTGGGTGGCTTTTTAGCAAGACTACTTTTCACTGTACTTTTCACAGAAAAAATGACTCAGACAGAAGCAATTATGTTACTCTATTATCACATGGACTTTTAAGGGGTTTAATGATGCCTGTTGCACTGGATTAGAATAAAATGCAAACACTTTTCTAGGAAAGGATTTTTGAAATTGTAATTCTGGATTATGCATGAATTTGGTCAACATTTGAAGAGTGTCACCAGGGACTGATTTGCAGCCTGGCTTATGGTGTCTTCCTGTTGCTCTAGAGGCCAGGGCAGTTCAGAGAGCAGAAGACATTTTATCATCTGAACACCAAATTTTGTATCATGCAGGCTCATGGAGCATGAAAAGCCTATATGAAGAGAAAAGCCATTCTCCAGGGATGTTGGAAAAGTGACACTTGGCAGTCTATCCATAAAAATGGGTGCAAAGGAGAATATTCCACATGTGTGTGCACCTGGCTTCACAGACAATCCCACAGACTTGCGGTCTTTTTTTCTGTACAGGGGAAACAAAAAGGTACATTCTAGCTACTTTCATACAGAAAATAATTGAGTCAATCTTTAAATTGGTGTTTAATGATAAATAAACTGTTTTGCCTGTGCACTTGTATTAATGGTGAGTATTCAACTCCTATGAACAATTGAGGAAGTGGCTTTTTTTCTAAAATTGAATGCCTTGTCTTGTGCAGCATAGTGGAAACCACAGTAATACTATTAAATCAGGTAACACTGAAAAAAGCAGACCTATGTAATTTGGAGAGAGCAGGTTCATTAATGAAGGGCAGAGGCTTAGTAACTCACAAGACCAAATTGGTGAAACCAGAGCCTCCTGAGCTGTATTTAGCTGTTCCCTTACTCAGTTATTTCTCACGGGAAACACAGATCCTACAGAAGAGAGTGCAGCCACATGAATGAAGTGTGAGTCAGTTTGCCCCTTGCCAGCAACAGCAATAATTTCTTTGTCTAATTTGTAGGTGATTTTGAGATCCTGTCTGGGTAGTGTTTTTCCTGCTTGTGTAAATTGTGTTCTATGTTCCCATTGTACCAAATCTGAGCCACAGTATCAGACTCCAAACTCAGTTTTCTTGCACATGGTGCTGGCAGTCTTTTCCATGGCCCCTGATTACTTGTGTGATGTAAATACCACTGGAGTGCTAGATTCATCCACAAATCACAGCCTGGTGAGGACCTCATATGTGAACCCTCTGACTGTGCCTTTCATATAAGGTTGGTTAATGAACAGTAACAGTGAAGGTTTTCCTCTGGACACAGAGCATCAAGGTATGTGTTTTTTGGACCGTGTATGTAGACATACTCCATATGTGTTCCTTGCTGCTTGCTAATCACTGCATTCCCCAGATAACTCTGTGATAATGATAATATTAGCAACATTCTAGTAATAGATGTGCACAGGAACGTTCAAGTATATAAGCATTTCCTGCTTGAAAAAGAAGGAGGTTCAGGTATATTTTTTCTTTATTATCTTACCAGGAGGATTGTCTTACATGTCTTTAAAAGGAGGAAAATGGTGATCCATACATAGACTGTATTTTTGCTGCTTCTCTGATTGCCAGCAGATAACAGCAAAATGGTTTCACTATTGCTATACTATTATTTTTACACCTGGATATTATGTCAAAGTTTTCCTTTCCCTTCTGTCTTTTCTCTTTTTAATTTTTTTAAAGGTAGGGGAAAATTGAAGTTTACTGCTAAGTAATTGCTTGCCAAGCTTTTTCAGCTGCAGGATATAATGGAAGCCAAACTCTTTGGAACTTATTAGGGCTGTCAGTATAATCAAGGGGAATGGCATGGTGATAAAATTACAGATCTATGCCATAGTTCTCATGTGTAATGGATGGCTGTAGACATGTATATGTTTATTATGCCAGGGTGCTGTGGCATAGCTCCATATTTTTCTTCAAGGGCAATTTCTCTGGATTGTTGTATATGGGTGTACATACATGTACACAGAAGAGAGAGAGAAAAAGAAATATCTCCTCCCCTTGTGCTGTCTTTGAAGACAGCATCTGCTCATAATGATACAGTCATTGACAAGCAGATGTTCCAAAGCTGCGTTTAAGAGAAGCATAAATCAAGACTTCAACAATTCCTTTAAATTTTGATATGGCACTTTCAAAACACCATGTATTTTGAATTTATTAAAGACAGAAATATAAATGCTTTCATTTTGTCTCATACCTAAACTGCAGTAGTGTTTTGGGTTCTTTTTCAAATTACAAAATTATTTGTCAGGAGCCATGTTCTACAGCACACCCACAGTTCCTAGTGGAAAATTTGAAAGAAGTCATTTGTTCAGAGCTGAGCTTGTTCAGGCTCTCTCTGCCTTGGCTGGTATGTGAAATGCACCAGCTTCCTTAGAGTAGTTCCCATCAGGATATTTAAGAAGGATTTTGTTTACCAAAGGAAGACATGGCTTTCACTCAAATATAACATATAATGAGTCACATCAGCATTTATGAAAATAATTTTAAAGGTCCTGCTTACAACAAGACATGTCAAGAAATGTGTGTTTGAGTCAGAAAATCCAACTAATGTTCTTATGCCTGTTAGCACTAGAGGGGAGAGAGGGAGTCAAGGTGAAATGTAAAGGGGTTGCAGGAGGACATTGCCTGTGTTATACCATCTTCCCTTTCCCAGTGGGAATCTTCCTCTGAGGATGGTACAAGCAGCAGGTTTCAGGCTGTGAAAAGTGAGAGATCCCTGAGCATTGCTGTTTGCACTGAGCCCTGCCCTGTGACAGCCAGCCAAGTCCTGGCTCTCTGTCTCTTTGGCTTGCCCCTTCCTTGTGTGCTTTGAGGGGAAACTCCTGTCCACAGCTCACCTGGTGCTGGGGTGACATGGGGGATGGACACAGGGATGGACACACAGGCAGAAAACATCTAAGGGACAAATAATGGGTTTTGATAGGATGCAGATGGGCAGCAGGTCTTTCTGTGGGACAGTCTGCTGGCCAAGGACATGCTCTGGCCCAAGGAGACCATGCATTGCATGGGATTGCATGGGATCTCAGACTCCACTCTAAAGTGAAGTAAAGCCAGAAGACTCCCATCATTAAATTGATGTTTCAGGCACTCTTGGGTTTTGACATTTGACTCATAAAGTAACCCCTAACAAGGCAAGAGATTTAACTGTAAGGCTGCTGGAGTTTTCCAGAGCTACAAAGATATATAGAATACAGAACCACTGTGTTACAGCTACATAGAAAACATGGCAAGATTCAGCTGTGTGAGCTCCAAAGCAACAGTTTGTCTCTTATTGATAAGTATCTGTCATAGACAGATGAAGGAAACACCCCTCAACAAATCCTGGTTAGCTTTTCAAGCTGGAAGATGATTTGTCCGTAGTTAAACAGAAGATATTTATAGAGGCATTAGCTGGTTGTACAAAATACTTCAGAAGTTTGTTTAGAAGTGATTGAAATCAGCTGTTGCTAAACTGAAAAACCAGCCACACAAGCTAAGTCTACAGCCCTTTGCCTGTCTGTTGTCTGTTAGCACAGCGCTTTCTTCTTCCAGCAACATTACTAACTCAGGGAAATAACATCAATCTCCTGTCTTTCATTGGTGTGTATTAATAATTCAAGGATTAAACTCATCATTGAAGAGGGCAATTTAAGTGTGTTTTAATGAGAAACTGCTCCAGTTCTTATATGAAAATATATTTAAAATATTTCCATGTTTGAGAAGTCAAGCACTGAAGCATCAGAAAAACCAGTGCAGCCCCCAGCCAAAGCCCCCTTTGCCATCCATTGCAAACCCAGTCAAAAGTGAGTGATGTGGAAGATAACAGAGGGCCCTTTTCTTCCAGAGTCCTGCAGGTCAAAATGTACTACTGCAGTAAGCTACAATTAAGAAAATGCTGGTGTCAGTGCGAATCAGGCTGCTCTGCCCTCATCCAGCCCTGCTGGCTGCCCTGTACAAATGCTGATCCCTTTTGTTCTGACAGCCCTTCTTCTACCCCCCAGCAAGTTGTGGACCCAAGTACAGTGGCATGTTTTGTACAAGCTGAGTAGAACAAAAAAATGGATTAGAGTAATGAACTGAACCTGTCTCATGTGAAAAGGAGCTTTCCAGATGATGAACTTCTCAAGGCAGCTATGCTCCACTGGTGCCCTTCCTCTAGGCCATTTCTGTAGTATATTGCTAAATACCAGCATTGCTTTGACTCCTATAAGATACTCAAACAGATCACTGTTTTCAGGGAAATAACCACTATGTTGATAAGGAAGTCACTGATCTTTTAATTTTTTTGTTTATTTGTTTTTCTTTCTACATATATGTAAGTAGCATTAGTTAAATAGCATGCTTAACTTGATAATATTTAAATAGCCTAGGACAATCCCTCTTATAATATCCTCATTTGTGTGACAGCAATGACACCTCCACAGCTCAACCAGACCTTGGCATTCCTGTCTAACATTTGCACATCTCAGAGCTCTGCTCTTCCTTGGTATATTCCCTGGTGGGAGCATCACAGCCTTGACACCAGGGTTGTCCTATGATTTGATGTCTTCCAGTGGTGGATAGTTTTCTGGAGACATCCTCCTTGATGAATAGCATGAAAAATGCTTCCATAACCAAAAATGCCAGACATGCCTTTCAAAGATTTCAATGCAAGGGGCCTGAATGTGAGGTAAAAGGAAAACTCTCCACATTTAATCTCTAGTTTAGAAGTTTATTGCTGATGTTTACACAGATGCCATGGACTGGAGCCACTGCACATCTGGGGAGTAGGTGGCTAAATCTCCCTTTCAGGTTTTTACTGAAAACATAGTCAGGGGAGGCAGGCTGACAGCATTAATAAATCAACGTGTCCACAGGAAATAAGGAGATAACTGGAATGAAGCATAAATAACGTAATACTAACATGGAGAGATTATTTCATACATCTTTTTCAGAGGACTATAGTGAATGGCTTGCTGGAAAATTTCTGAGAGCGCTGCTCTAAGTGCACAGTTATGAATGATCTCTTCACCTCCATGCAAAAGGCTGGATTAGCAGGACTCCACATGACCACAGACGCAGAGGCAGGGAAAGATGTGGGAGACAGAAGACAAGACAGAAAGATCTTTTGACATATTCTATCCTATCTTTGATAGGGGAGTAAAAGAACAAAGACCTTTTGGTTTAAGCAACATGAAAAAAGTGATTTTGTCTTTTCCATAAAACTTTCCAGATTAAAAGAATGAAGAGGCATGCAGTTTGTTAATTATCTGCTTTTCCCCATAATAGAAGTTTCCATGTCTTATCTTTGAGAAGAATAGAGTTGCTTGCTGAGTAAGAAAATTTAACCACCTATTCCTTCCCAGTATTATTCTTTTCTGAGCAAAAGTTCTGTCTCCACTGTGCCTGCTTGCACTTGGGCATGGAAGGAGAGGTACCAGCCCAAGGGCAGTGTTTGCAAGAAATCTGGTTTGACACTGAAAAACTTGGCTAATGTCAGCAGAACAGATGGTCTGGTGGAGCCAGAAGTGCTACTGAGGGGGTGTCTCAGCAGTCCTGTCAGTCATGGTTGGGTGCAATTTTGCCTTGTGCTCCCACTGGTACCCACTTCGTGCTGGGGTTACACTGCTCACAGCCTTGAAGTCTGCAGAACATCTGGAAGCACTCACTTGCCAGGTACTTGGGGAAGACTCATAGAAGCCCAGAAGACGGTGACTGGAGGGCATGAGCTCCTAAGAAGACTGTTATTTCCTAACATACTCCATCAGGTTCCAGGAAATGAAACCATTCAGGTGATCAGATCTTGGTCCTTGCTGAGCCAGAAGAGGTCCTGGTGTTACCACTTTCAAAGTCCATTGCAAGCCAGCTGTACAGGGATGTTGGTTGGAGAGCTAAATCCCTGAGAAACACTGTTACGGGAAGTTAAAACTCTGATTTGAATTCCATTTGGCTTCCCATTGGATTATGAGCACATTAGTAGGTTTCTGAGGCAAAATGGTTAAAGGAAAAAGAAATAGTGAGATGTTCTGAATCATTATGGTCTTATTTAATACAAAGCATATGCACGGTCCAAGGGAGAACGCACAGAAGACCCTGGCATAGGCACAGCATCTATTAATGAGAATTTTGGCTGCTGACAGGGTCTCTGTTTCCCAATTTGTGTGTTTGAAGCTTTGTTTCTGAAGTAGCTGTGATTGCTGAAAAGCACCAGAGCTGTGCCAAGGGTAATCTATATTCAGATGCTTCTCATGGGTGACATAATTGTTTATCTGCGAGGTCTTAAGTTTTGTTGCACCAGACCAGCATGATTTCATGGGGTATTTTTTGTATACTTGTGTCATAATGCTGTCCCCAAACCATGTGCAGTAGCTTCTCTGTCCAGTGTTAGGATTTAGAGATACAAGAAAAGCCAAGACAAAGGGGGTCAAGAGGGATTCTTAAAATTCCAGAAAATTTTCCTTGCATTCAGGTGAACAGAGAAATATTCTTCTGTTTCCACTAGGTATGTGGGTTTTTTTCTGTAGGTCCTGTAGAAGCTCCAAATGTACTTTCTGTCATGGCAGAGCCCTACAGGACTCTACACATCTGTAAAGCTGGAAATTTGGCTGGTTTTGCAGTCTTATTTTGCTTTTGTTGATGGAAATTCCATCCTTGCTGATTATGTTCTCTGTTGGTTTGGCTTTTTTTAGCATGCAACATGTTGGAATTTCCATTTAGCCAAGATGGTTAGAGAGGTCTGCCAGCTATTTCAAGATCATCTGTGTTCTACAAGCTGTTGCAACCACAGACTTTTCTGTTGACTCAGACTCTGTGCTGTAGGCTTTCCCCCATCTTCTGGGTCCATTTGTCATTGCTTGCTTTTAAAATCCAGCACAGAAAAATAAGTGGGTCCACACCTGCATCCAAGGGTAACATCTGTGTGTGTGCAGAATATGATATTCCTTCATGGTGACTTTTCTGTGGCCAGATCTAGATGGTCTCTGATGTCTTTTTCTTTTGATAAGTGATGGCCAAAGTCTCTGAACAATCTTTAATGGCTTGTAAGATGACTTTGTCCTTTGCAATTACCAAATGATGAGGTGGTTGTTTCCAGAGCCTCTTCCCTCTGCATCAGTCTTTTTTGGACTGATGCTCTGTGATTGATAATATCTGAGATAAGGACAGTTCCTAAACAAAACGTATCTTCAAGCTGTGTTGAAGGCATTAATTTAAGATCCACCCCACGCAGTACTGAACCAAACTGAATCCAAATAAATGCAGGGAACTTCTAGCCTAGAATATTCTTCATTGTTTTATGTCTTTTAGAGTTGGCATCTTCAAGATAGAGACACCTTTTTGTTCATCTTCCCAACAATTTGTATGGCTGGATAACTAACTGAGAGAAATAGGCTTCTTAGCAAATGGTCCTCCTAAACAGCAGATGTTTTCCTTATTTGAACTGAAACAATCTGAACTCTACTTCCTGAATCTGTATCAGCTACAAAAAGGTTGTAGCAAAGTTCTCTGGTGGGTCCAATTCGCTACCCAGGTGGTGACTTTTGACTGAAGTTTTTAACATTAGGTTTTTTGTGAATCTAATGCCTCTTACTGCCATCATTTTATTGTCAGGTCTTTGCTGGCATATGTGCAGAGAAGCCCAGCAGACTGGCAATCTGAGGTTAAATTTGTACTGCAGAGAGAAGCAGGGAGACCAGCAGAGACATGGGCTCAGGAGCAGTGCAGGGAGGTGATGCCCACTGAGTCTGAAGACCAAGGTGTTAGATCTTGCAGTAATGGCTAAACAAAGCCTCAGTCAGTGCAGTCAGGAAAGTCTGATGCACAAAGGCATTTGGGCTGAAGCACAAGAAGACGGAAGATCAGAGCAAAGAGACAATGTCTGGACAGACAGATCACAAGAAGATTCATTTGGCCATTGCTGGCTGGCAGCTGTCATTTTGTGGAAGATTACTCCTTGTATTGAAGGTAGAGAAATGGCTGCCTGAGGTATCAGTCACTCCAGCAAGACTCATGTTAGCAACTTTCAGATCAGTTTAAAATCTCCTGGCCTCTTTTGTTTCTTGGAAAGCCTGTTCCTCAAAAGTTAGGTCATGCCAGTGATTTGAATTTCTCTTCAAGTGTGGAAAGCTACAATGCCTACTTGCCTTACTGCTTTCTCTGGTGAAATCCCCTTATTTTTAAAGGGCCAAAGAGGCTTATTTGCTTTATCATGAAAGTAGTCAAAAACCAGATGTCTGTTTCTTTTTTTACAGTCACAAGACATATTTTATAACACCTATCCCAGAAAACTCTTTGGTGGCTTTCTCCCAGTGTCACTCTGTGACTCTGCCTGTGTTATCTTGGGCAGGCTCAAGAAATGGTTGTGTGGAAATCTCCTGAGATTTAGGAAGCCCAAGAGCAGGGTGCAGTATCTGGGTTCAGGATGTGAGCCTCCTCAGCTGCATGCCTGGGGAAGAGTGGAAGACTGCAGGCCTGATGAAAGGAAGGCTCGTCTGCTCTCTCTGTAACCATGCTTCCAGCAGCTGCTTAAGGAAAGGAAGCATGCTAGAGGTGTGATTCTGCTCCTGTACATCCCTGCAGCCTTTGGGATCTGCTGTTCCAGAGGAGACAAAGCTTTGGGGAGTCAGACCCTTCGGGCCCAAGAAAGGTAAAATTCACAGAATTGCCTACCAGCCCTGGTATTTCCATATTACTGATTTCTCAACCATGGTGTGAGCCAACATCCTACAGGCTGTTTGGTGAATTGACCCTCAATTCATGTTGTTACTGAGTTAAAGTCAGACTCCTACTTGTGTTCTGGGTTGTGGTTTGGTATGGTTTACATGAGTTAGTGACCATAATCCTGATGATGAATTGTTTTCTGGTGGTTTCTGTGCTTGCGTTGACAGTACTGCTCTTGCCCCAGAAACGAACAATAACTTTATGTTAATTTGCTTTGAGGTATTGGCTACAGCTAATAATTCTGCCTTCTCTAGGTTTTTGTTTTCTTTAGAAAACAGTTTAAAGAGTGCATGGTGCTCTTGTTCTGTTTTTGGCCAGACTCCAGCAAAACAAAGTCTAGAAGTTACACTCTAATTAAAACAGTCCTTACTGAGAGCTATCAAGCTATGAAGCATATCAATGTTTTCAACTCTGAACTTCCTTCCTGAGGACATTGTACGTTTTAATGAAAATGAACATGATTTCTTCAGCATTTTTTTCCTCTTCATGAACCACAGAGATAAGGTCTGTCACATATGTTGTGTATCAGAGAAGCACTCAAATGGTTAAGAGAAAACCAAAATATTTCAGTCAGCCTGTTTCATTGTGATGATTTTTTTTATTTCTTTAGCAAAGGGGGAAAAAACTGACATTAGCTGCAGGCCCTGCCAAAACAGGCATTTGTTTTCCATTAGCTGCACATATCCTTTCCTAAGGGCTTACTACGAATTGAGACACAGCTCTGAGCATAGATCTGGTTTATGTAAGGCATTTTTTATAAAGATAAGTAAACTTCACACTCAGAAGTTTCCTGTCTCTTCTTCTAATTCTACATTGATTATCTCTTTACTTAACCCCCAAAGGCTTTGAGCCTGTCTCACCTGGGGAGAGGTGTCCCAGAATAGGAGGGAGTGATGTAGTTAGGTGGCCTTCAAAGGTCCTACAACAAATTAAAGAATAATAAGCTATCTAGAGCTTTGGTGTCATTCTCAAGGCTTAAAATGTGCTCCCCCTGGGCTCAGGTGAGTCTTGTAGAGAAAGGCATAATTCTTCAGCACATCTTAGCAATCTACAGCCATCGGAAGAAAATTTTCTTCCAGACATTTTTTATTTTTAGCTGAAGTGTGGACTGGAAGCAATCCATTGGCTAGCCTGTTACCAGAAATCTAGTCCATGCATGAGTAGTATCTTCTTTTGAAATCAGATTTTCATATGTTCCAGGTGCAAGAAGCAGTTCATGGACAGCCACATGGATGCCAGAGGACTCCAGAAGCACTTATTGCTTATACTTTTAGACTGAAAAATGTTTGAAAGTAAAGGTCACCACAGACTTCAGTTGCTACATTTTCTGTGATGATAGGCAACACAAGTGCCATGAGAGGTCACTGCCTCTCAAGAATCAGATCACTGATTCTTTGGATAGCACAAAACCCAATATAAATATCAAGAAGAAAAAGCAAAATACAGTATTCTTCACAAGCACAACCCCTAAATGAAAGTGAATTGCTGGAAAGCTGAAGCCCAGAAATACCTTGCCAGTTCCCAGGCTGTACTTTTTTCCCCATCATGAAGATCTGGAGGAAACAATAGGGGTTTTTGCCTGTTCTGGAGGTCAGTGGACTTGTGTGTCCTTTGATCAAAGAAGGAGGGAGCCTTGTGTAGCTGAGGGATCTCTGTGAGCTGTGCCTTGCCAGCAAATCCCTCCCAAGAAAGCCCCTGGGATGCTCCTGCTGCTGTCTGGAAAGAAGGCAGAGGAAAGCGAACAGGAAGCGGGTTAGTGCAGTTCAAGGTAGACAACGTGCTTGGGGGGGCTTCTGGCTTTAATCACATCCCCAGCTGGAGGTTAGTAGCCAAGTTTGGGTCTACCAGCTGTGCCTGGCATGGTAAGTGGAGGAACTTCTGCTGTTTCTGTCTGGGTGGTCTCTCCACAGAGGCTTCGGTCTTGGGTTGGAAGGGTGAACATCCGAAAATGAGGTATGAGACTCTGGCTGAAGGGAGACAGGACATCATTATGGAAGTATTCTGTGCAGAAGATGAGCTGGCCAGAAATGCCCTGCTCACTTCAGGAGAGCCTCCACTGTGAGCAGACACATCAGCTTGTGGGCAGCCCTCAGGAACCTCCTTTCACAGAGTGTGAAGAAAATGTAGTGATCAGAACAGGAGTTAATTATTTTCCAATCTTGCAGAGGAGACACCAGGAAGACATACATGACCTCTGTGATGAGAGAAGAGATTAAATAAGAATATTTACCCAGAAAAGTTAAAAGTTCAACAATCTGTAGCTCAGGTTTAATTTTGGACAGTACAGTATGGTGTAAGCAATGCTGGGGTTTGTCGCTGTTTAAAATTTTGGTGAGGCTGATATTTGACATGTTCATGCTGCATGCAGTATAGAGAATGAGGTAAGTTAATGATATCACTGAGATATCACAGTGGCTCCCAAAACAAGAGAGATTCTACCTCAGTGGTATTTTGATTCCTCATTGTTTGTTGGATTGATTATTTTAAATTATCATCACAGTGTGGAAACAAAAATGCCTTCAGCGATCTTAAAACCTGAAATTAAATGAGAATATTGTATTTTCCTAACTGGAATTTAAAATTTTATCTTTTTTCTTTTTTTTTTGTCTTTATCCTGAGGCGGCTTATAGTCATCAGAAATGATTCAGGCTGTGAGATAAATCAAGAGCCATATGTGACTGAAATAAAACAACTAAAGTCTGACAACTTTTTTCCTTCTGTAGAATGTCTGAGATTGAGAGGAGAAGATACTCCTGTTTATATTTGGTTTTGGTTAAACCACTTTGGAAAAAATAGGATATCTGTCCCATCTCGTGAGTGGTCTTAACCATCTAAACAGGTCCCACTTAGACTCTGATGTGCATCAAGGGCCTGTCTGCTCTGGCAGGTGCTGCTCTCTCATTTGGCTGCTCTGGCAGTGGACTTAATCTCCTGTTCCCAAGCACTAGAGCCCACAAAGCTTTTCTCTGTGTGTGCTGGGGCAACCTCCAGTGTCTCAGGGCAGGGAATAGATTCTGGGAGCTTACAACCAGACTAACCTCTGCTAGTTCCATGAGAAAATGTAGAGGACATGTAGAGCAAATTGCAGTTTCTCATGATGAGACTTGGGGATGGGGGGAGATATTTCAGAGGCAAACTTAGAAAAGTATAACTTGACAGGCTCCCCAAGGAAGTGGTCACAGCACCAAACCTGACAGAGTTCAAGAAGCACTTGGACAGTGATCTCAGACACATGGTGTGACTCTTGAGGATGTCCTGTGCAGGGCCAGGAGTTGGACTTGATAAACCTTGAGAGTGCCTTCCAACTCAGCTTATTCTGTGATTCTGGGATAAATGCCTTGGATATGCCTAGCTCTTCAAAAGCAGCTGAAAAAGTGTTTGCTAAACAATGGCAAATGCTTTATTTGGGGGTCCAAATAGGAACAAATCCCCTTTTTTTCATGAAAGGGAGTATTATAAAGACGTACTTTGTTTTCTTCAGTGTTTGTTTAAAAGCTTTAGTCAGCTATATAATTTTTGCCAAAATAAGTAATGGATATAAATTCTCTAACATCTGAGTTCTTTTAGCTTAAGGAATTTTATTTCATCTTTCAATACGATTTTTTGGCAAATTATGTTTTCCACCTATATTCAGTAGCAAAGACTTTCTGCTTTCCAGGGCAGTAACTCACATAAGATGGTCCAAATGAGATCATGAAGTTTTTATCTATGCCTTTTTATTTTCTAGGTGCATATGTTACCTTTCCTAAAACATATTCCTTCTGAGTAACTTATGCCAGCTCATCTTCTGGTCAAAATGAATAGAGCAAAAACTATTTTGAGACTTTCACTTTAAAAAAAAAAAATTAACCTTGCTTTTAGGTTGCAGAAAAAGATATATTTTATAATTTAAAAAATGCATGTGGAGACTTCATTTATACAAACTTGGGCTTAAATCAAGTATTATTTTAGCTCAGCCCTCAGTTGTGCCTGTTTTTCCATGAGGTGTAGTTTCACCAGTGTCCCAGTGCTGGTGAGGGCATCGGGGCTGGAATTTTAGAAGCCCTGTCTGGTGTTTGCTCCTTAGGCCACCTTCCTGAGCATGTCCCAGGCTGCCACTGCTGTGTGTGGGGATGATGCTGTGGCCAGCTTGTCAGCCCTGTCATGTCCCCTTGCCAGCGTGGCAGGCGTGACACAGGGCAAGAGTTTTGTGGGTGATGTAGTCCTAGAGACTGACGTTGTCAGAGGGAGACCTGACACAATGACTGCTTTATCTGAGTCAATACTGGGATCTCCTAAACCTGAAGGAAAGAGGTGCAACATTTTTAGAGGGACCGCTGGAGTCCTACACTTTGGCAATCCAAGCAGGATAGGGGCAAAGCCAGGTCACAGTGCTAGGACCAGGTCTTGTTCTCAAGCTTGTACTGACATCCTTTCCCAGCATGAACCCTTTTTTTTTGAACACACAGCACTTGTAGACTGTGCATGGGTCTCAGGTTGCATACAGAACCTACCTGTGTCTACCTGTAAGCCCACCTGGATGCTATCAGGTGAGAGTGGATGGTCTCTGTTGGACAGCAAAGGTGGAATTCTTCAATGCTTGCCCATGGTGGAGAGCAATAAGCTGGCCATTCCCTCCTGCACGTGCCTGGGGAGCAGGGCAGAGGAGCAGATGGCAACACTCAGGACCTCCCTTCTGCTGCAGAAGGGAGTCAGGATGGCTGCTGCCTGGAAGGAAAATGGGAATGGGGACCCTCAGGGGTGTCTGCAGAGCAGTGGGCCTGGCATGGGGTCAGCACACTCAGCAGCTTGTGGGTGCAGTGTATTGCCAGCTACCAAGCTAACAATTCCCATGTCTTTGCCAACCAGCCATCTGGGCAAGCTGGGCATCTTGCTGCCTGAGTTCACTGGCTCCTAAGCTGTTCCAACAGATGGAATTACCTTTAGCAGATGGATGAGGAAACATCTACGATGTTGTCTGCCTTTCTGGAGGGTTATCTCCCAAGGAAATCCCTTGGTGGATCTGGGTAATGAGGAGGGTGCTGGATGTGGAGGCTGAGAGAGGATCCTGGCAGTGATTTTATTCTTTGCTTTTGCCTTTATGGGGTGGGGTGTTACAGCCACAAATGTACATTTGTGATGATAGAGACTTGATGAATTGTGTGGTGAGCCCCAGTGGACTGGTGCTAATTTTGTTATGCTGTAAATTCTGCAGAACACCTAGAGGCTGGGACACTGTGCCATCACCTTTTGGTCCTCATTGCCTTTAAAGGCCAGATCACCACATAGGCTGTCGTTCTCAGGGTTATCTGCCTCAGACTCATCTCATATGGATGTCCTAGAAGGCTGACAGACTCAGAGGGGTTCCAGGAGGCCACCAGTGTGGGAGAGGTCTGTCTAAAAGGGGGATGGGCTGGACTGTATTTCTTTTGGCCAGCAGAGATAAGCGAGCTTGCTGTGAGCATATGTGCCCAGCTGTATAGACATCACCTCAGTGTTTAAATTTGCATCTAATCTGACTTTGGTGAATAAGTGTGACTCCAGCCAAGGACTTGAGCCCTGGCTCCAGTATAGAGGACCAGCTGTTTACCAGTAGCCCTGGTGCAAGAGCTGACACCCGAGACTCATTTGCTTCCTGGTCTCTGAGGCAGGTGGTCCCCATGGTGTTGGGAAGTGTGGAGTGACTGCCTGGACTCATGCCTTGCCAGGAGTCTGTATGCAAGGCCCCTGTGGCTGCTTTCATTTACCAACATAAAAAGGTGTTTGCAGCAGTCAGCATTAGGTATTTTTGTGGTTTATCTTGTTGTGATTTAACTTGTATCTGTTCTCTGGGTGAGTTCTCGAGGTGTGTTTAGATGTGTTATGCCCTTACTGCCTACGGACTGCAGGTTTCAACTCACCTTTGTTCAGCCTCTGCATGGCAGCATATTCACATATCCAAGGGCAAATGAGTAGCTTGTGGGGGAAGCAGGCAGCCTCTGAGAGACTGGGGAATGACCTGGGAGGTTTGGGATTCAGAGTAGCTGGGAGCTGGCCCCTGACCCTTTGGCTACAGAGCCCCTTTGTTCTTCCCTCACTTGGTTGCACCTGCAAATATGTTAGGCAGAATGTTCAGATGTGTGCATGTCCTTCCTGGCACAGCCCTGTTGGTGGGAAGTCTCACTCCAAGAGATGTCTTTGTCTCCCTGAAAGGGTGCATCAACACAGGTTTTCTGAGGAAAGTTAGCAAAAGAAGGAACAGTCCCCAGTTCTATGCAGCATCTCCCATCATTTTTGCCAAGAGGTGGGAAGCACAGGAGGCTTGCTGTGACTGACAGGAGATTTCTGTATCGGAAGATGGTTTTCACAGAATCACAGATTGTTCTGAGTTGAAAGGGGACCCACAGGGGTCATTGAGTCCAGCTCTTAAGTGAATGGCTCGTTTGGGGATCAATCCCACTACCTGGGTGATATTAGCACCACACTCTGACCAACTGAGATAAAACAGCAGCCCAGAACACCCCATGGGTGCCCAATGGGACAGTGACCAAGGGAACGAGGAGAAAGGGGCAACTAAAGAAACTGATGGAGGAAGAGGGGACATTTGACAAGAAAATTGATCTAGGATATTTCTGGGATATTCCTGTTCAGATGAGGTGAGACGAAAAATGGGAGTGCTTGCAGCAAACAATGAAGATCTAAAGGATGGAAATAGCTTGTGAATGATTTGAAACTTTGCAAAAGTAGTTAAGGAAAGTACTAAGGAGTAGGCCTTCACAGGACTGAAGGAGCTTTGGGTTTTGGAAGTTCCCCAGAAAGACCAGATAAAATACTTCCAGGCACAATAAAACCATTTTTTTTTTTGTGAAGGAACAGTTGGCTAGATGAGAAGTGCAGTTGTGACACCTCAGGCTTACCAAGATGAACTGATGAAGTGATCAGCATCCTGGCTGCCATGGACAGGAAGCTTTTTTAGCAAAATAAGATCAAGTTGGCTCTGGCCAATTTAGAGCTTGTCAGCCAATGTGAACAAAGAGTACAAGAGCCAAAATGTCAGCTACACACTGAAAGAGTCAAAGACTAAAGAAGAAACATGTTCTGTGGACATGGAATATAGCCTGCTAAAGGACTTAGGTAAGACATGAAACTTTTATATATTTCCTACTCTATTTATAACCTTGCGTGCTGCAGAGAGAAGAATTCATATAGTTACAGCTCATAACTCCTTAACAGGTTTTCTTAACTAGAGTGCTAGAGCTCAAATAAATGTGTAGGAGGATGCTGATTTTTTGAGCAGTGAATGTGACTCGCAGAAGGAACCTGCAGGAGAACATGGCTCTGCAGAGATGACCTCAGTTCTCCAAAGAGAGGCAGAAATTTCCAGAACAAAAATGGGTTTTTGAACTCACCACTCCAGGAGAGGCTGCCTGGGGGGGATCTCCCAGGGGGCAGAGAAAACTCACTCAAGGTGAATCCTGGATCACTGCTATTTAAAAAAAGTCAGTTATTTTCAAAAAAATAACTTTTTTGTCCTTTCTGAAGTAATACCTCCTTTGTTCAGGAAATTAACAAATTTGGTGTCTTCATCCTAGTTAGGGAGGAAAACTTAAAAGATGTTTTTTATTTTCAACAAACTGGAAATCTCCTTCCTTGTGCTACAAGACTGCTCATAAGGTAGAAACCAAAGTCTTCTTTTGTCTTTTTTTGTCTTGTTGAGGTTCCTCTGGATGGCATCCCTTTCCTCCAGCATGATGACCACACAGCTTGGTGTCATCAGCAAACTTGCTGAGGGTGCACTCAGTCCCACTGCCCGTGTGTCTGACAAAGGGCAGATTCCCTGCCTCTTTGTGTTCTCAGACAAAGCAAGGTGCTCTGATAGTGCCTTGTTTGCTTAGGATTTGTGAGCCCTTCAACCATGAACTGGGTGGTGTGACTTGCTCAGGGGACCTGGGAGTACTTCTGCACTATGTACAGTATCTGTTAAATACAAGAATCTGTTAAAAACAAGTCAAAATGAAAATATGGAGCCAGCTGACAAAATCCAACACAGGTTCTTTGATCCTTGTGATTGTGTCCTGGAAGCTTGTGTATGGTGTGTAGCTGTCTGGCTTGGGCCCTTGCCAAACCTTAGCCCTTGAAGAAAATTTTAAATCAGTGAAAAGTAACTAGTTATTATGAGACTGAGTGTGCATACCTAACTTTTTTAAAATCACCAAAAAGCAGAAATTTCCAGGATACTATTGAAACTCCTGTTATAATAATAATTATTATTATTCTAGTCTCCTTTCCTATTTTTGGCACAGATCATTTGGATTTCCATAGCATCTGGCATGCAGTTTCCAGTGAAATAAGAACTATAAAGGGCCTTATTTCCCTTAGGAACTCACATACAAATTAAACCTGTACTAAGACACCTGATCTGAGCCAGATGAAATCAAAGCTTTGAGTCTATACACCTTAACTTTGAATGGCTTTAATTCTCAGGGACTGGATCAATTTGAAGGCTTCAGAAGCCAGCTGTGGCTCTTTAGAAGTTGTAAAAGGTGAAGAAAATATATGATTTATGCCTGCTGAACAAACCACAAACCGACTTGGAGTTTTCCAGCTGTCATCCATTTCTGAAGCTGTTTTCAAAGCACTGGTACATCTACCAGTCTCCTCGCTCCTTTTTAAGAGCTGTGTGTTTGTCCTTACTATTTTCCATACCAGTCATATGTTGTGATCATCGTGTTCTTTAGGACGTATTGCTCCTTTAAGTTCTCATTCTTAGTGCTGCAGACAACTGGCAGCAGAAATATTTCTAGATGATGCAAGAAGTTATGGTTTGTCTGGTTGCACTTGGCATCCTTCATTAGGAAGGGTTCATAATTTCTCACAAACCAGAGGTTTTGAACTTTGAACTGTAATTCTAGTGGATAAAGTCTACATACCTATTTGGAGAAATAAACCTCTGCAGATTTATTTTGGTTAGCAACTGTTCCACAGTCCCCTCTAACCACACCTGGACACCATTTGATCCTGAGGAGCAGATGTGCCTATTACATTGTGCTGCAGCTATAATCCAGTACTCTTGCAGAGTGACCTGCTGAACTGACATCCAGAGCCATCTCATCAGAGAGACAAGATCAAATACTTTGAATGACTTGCATAGTGCAGGGTTGACCAAGCAAACTGTGTTTTGTGGAGTTGAAAAAGCCTTAACACTTCTCTGTTGGGCTGCCACAAAATCTTGCTGCTGCTCTTCCAATGTGCAGGTAGGAAAGATTCACATGATGTCTTGCAGGTAACTTTGGAAAGCCTTAAGAGGAGTGATGTTTGAAACACATTCACAGTGCATTTTCTGAATATTGTTCCCTTTGAAAGGAAAAGATAGGCAGAAATGTCATAACATGGAACTGTTAATAATAGGGCTGTATTTTAATTTGATATTAGAAGGTAACAGGAAGAAAAAGTAATGAGAGAGCTTGAGAAATAAGATGGATAGTTTATTCTGTGGGTGGAAAAGCACATTGAAATGTAGTCCAGTTTAGGGACAGCTGCAGCAGTCTGACTTCAGCACACACTGAGCATAAACCACACTGGAAATAGACCCTTGGTTGTGTCAGCCATTTTCTCTATGAAAGTGCATCCTAGCACTGTGGTTTTGAATGTCTTTTAAGAAATGCTTAGAGTAGAGGTTTGGTAACAAAATCTTCCATGCTCTGTCCTGCTCCTTATTTGCATGAAGCTGAAAGTTCTTTCACTTCAGTAGATTATTTTCCTATATATAAAATTGTAGTAATGAATACCTCTACTTCCCACATTGAGCATATGTTTTGATATACAGAAAATCATGGCAATTCCTGAAGCCTGAACTAATGATACCAAAAGTATCATTAATATTTCATCCCTGGGCCAAGCCAGTGCAAAGGATTTGCTGAAAGCTGTTTCAAGTGCTGATGTACATTATTTAATCCCATTTTGGATTTTAGGTTTAGCTTAAGTCTTGAAATGAAGAATGTATTTGTGTAAAATATTTAATGGCTCTAACTAAATAGGTAAGTAAAGGAAGTTCTGGCCCTTCGTATAAATGTCTAGCTTTTTGAATCTTGCTAATTTCTTGGCCACAAATTCTGAAGCTGTATTATGCAATATATGAACCAGGATTCTTTGGTTTTTTACAAATTTTCATCATTTAACTTGACTGAAATGCCACTGTGTTCTTTTATTCACACATGTTCTTTAGCAACCCTCAGATAAGTAGCCTAAAAGTGTACAAGAACACTTCTGATGCTATATCCCAAGCAGTGTGTTGGACTTCACATTGCAAACCTGCAGAGGTATTATGCTTAGAGCTGTTATTTTTGGGGATATGGGGGAGAGAGGATGTGACAAAGATGCAGGAAAGAGGAGAGGAGGATTTGAATCATACCTAAGTGTGAAAGATTGTTTTGGAGATATCCAGCTGGACTATATACTGGACCTGCTTTAAAGTGTGTCTGTAACTACTGTGCTGCTTCTGCTTCCTAAGGGTCATACTTTGAGATGACAGATGTCTCATGGGGCTTTGCTGGAAAGCCAAAATTTATCTTGTGTTTTGTCTCTTTAATGCTAGCAGACAGTGGCAGAAAGAAAGGGTGGTCATGATCTGTCAAGGTCTTGAAAGGCAGGCTCTATCTGTCTGTTCAGCCAGTGACATTCAGATGGGCTGTCAAACTGCATGGAGATCCAAGGGAGATTTTGTGACTAATGAACTTAATAAGCATGACATGCAAATTTAATCTGAAACAGCCTTCTCAACTACTTGTTACTGCTTGATAATACTGAAGTGATTATATTCTGTGAAATAGTTGATCTTCTGACAGTGTGGCTTTTGTTACATCTTCCTTTGTTAGATTCTGGGATTATTCTTGGCTTTGCAAAAGACAAGGTAATATTTCTTAAGCTGCAAGCATCTGTAACTGAGCTCTGCTTCCCTGGGGACTGGTTCTCTTCAAGCTGTCTGCCTGGTTTTCCCTCCCTTGGAAAAGGGAGATTTCTGCTTAGTCCTGTTCCATTCCCTCCTGCCCTGTGGCTTCTGGCTAGAGCACGGCTCTGATATCTGTGAAGAGCTGCTGGTTCTCATCAAAGGATGCAGCCTTTGTAAACAAATGAGGGGCACTTTCATTTTGAGTATTTGGATTGATAAACTGAAACATGACTAACTTAATAGAAAAGTTAATTTTGATGCAGCGTTCTCTAGGAGACTCCTGCAAACATCTTGTACAAATCTCATCAAAAGCTGGAATTACAGGTCTCGGTTACTTTCCTCAGGCAAAGCAGAATCATAATATTAATTTGCTTAGTCACAGGAGTCAAAACAAAGCACTAAAATTGGGGTATGGTAAAAAGAAAACAAAGTTATTAACCTGTCAGTGTCTTGGTTGATCAAGTGCTACAAAGGGGAGAAACAAAACTGTGGAGCCATGCAGAAAAATTATGCAATGTTCTGAAACAGATGTGGAAGAACTGATTAAATGCACATATCCTTTGTACTTGAAAATTATTTCTGGAAGCTTCCAACCCTAGTTGTGGCATATGGCAACTTAAGCATCATACATCTGAGATCTAAATATAGTGAGCCAGAATCTCATGCTGCTGGATCAGTATCTAGAGATCAAAATTGACAAAGAACCTGCTGGGCATTAGGATACTCATTTCTGCCTGTTCCCTCTATCCAGTGCCTTGTGAATTACTTATTTAATGATATTTAATCACTGATTAAGGTTATTTGAAAGTCTGTTTATATTGGTATCTAGCCAACCTGCAAACATATCTGGGTTTCAGATGTCGCTTGTTAAGTGATTGCCTTGCATGAGGAATCACTAACACCATCAGTCAAGGGCAATGCACTTTTGTTTTGTAGGAGGGAGACTTCCCTGGAGGGGGCTGACGGTTTTCCAGCACAGTCCCCACTGCCATTAAGATGCAGAGACACAGCTCCTGCTGGAAACTCCACAGGTTCAGGTGTACTTTCATGACAGACCCAGCATCCTAATGAGAGACACTCCAGGAGCAGCAGGTTGTCAGACAACAAAATGATTCCAGCTATCTAGGGTCTTCTATGACATACCTGTCACCCCTAAGTAAGGCTGGGTGGGGAGAAGCCATTCAGCTGTGGGCTCTGTGGCCTTGCAATAACAGCACTGAGGGTCATGCCTGAATCAGGTCATAGGCCCCTTCCCACTGGGAGGATGACAAACAGGGGACTTTAGTACCCTTTTTAATACAAAGTACAGAGAAGGAATTTTATGTAATATTTTCCTCTGGAGTGACATATTTGTGGCTATACAAAAAGGGACAAGTTTTGCATGGTATCTCAGTGTGTAAGGGATGGAGCACCAATGCTCCCCCTTGGCTAAGGGTTATGGATGAACTGTCTCCACAGCTGAAATGCCTTGGACCAGCTGGTGGTTCTCTAAGACAAGATGTTGAGAGGTACTTATGACTGTATACAATATAGTACATTTAATGTGGAAAAAAGGCAAAATAAGAAGTCCTATGCCACTCTGAATGTGTGGCCCCTTGGGGTATGAAATCAAGGAGATAACTGTGCTCTTGCTTATTGGTTCTCAAGGCAATGAACATTGGAACAGCTTTGGTTTCCACTTAGGCTGAAGGTGTGGAAGCACTTCTTAATAAAGCACTTTATTCTAGGTGCAGCTGGATGTCTGCTTGAAGCAGGAGAATTTCCGCTGAAGTCCATCCTCTGTTTTGAATCTACAGTCACTGCAAGTCTTGCCTAAATGGTTACTTTTCAGAAAAAAGGCTACATATAAAATTTATTCTTATGTGAACAGTACTATTGAGTGACCTAACTGGATAATTAATAGGATGTCTTGCTGTTTGGGGTTTTTTGTTTGTTTATTTTGTTGTTGATTTGGTTTTGGTTTATAAGATGTTGAGATATTCAAGTCAAGCACAGGCAGAGCCAAAATAAATGTAAAAAACAAACAAAAAACCAAACAAAAAACAAAACCAAAAAACCCACTCAAAACCTTGGGAAGGACTAAACTTGCAATTATAAAAGCTGGGCATTGACTGGATGAGGAGGAAGCTGGGCATGAGGAGCGGTGTTCTCTTGCAGCAGAGAGTGGCATCAGCATCCTGGGCTCCATCAACAGGAGCATAGCCTAAATCCAGGAAGGGAATTATTTCCCTGTTCAGCACTTGACTGACCCAGTCTAGGTTTGTTTCTCCTTTCAGGTCCCCAGCCAATACAGAAGAAAATATTAGTAAGCTGGAACAAGTCCAAAGGAGACCCACCAAACTGGTCATGCAGGGGCACTTGCCCTGTGAGAAGAGGCTGGCAAATGAGAGCTTGTTCAGCCTGGAGGAGAGGGAGTTTCAGAGGGAGCCATCTGCAGACCCACAGTGCCTGTGAGGAGGTTGGCTGAATGGATACAAGACATCCCATGGGAACAGGAAAGGACTGGATGGGTAGACACCATCACTGGAGTTTTGAAAGCCCAATTGGACCAAGCCCTGAGCAGTCTGCTCTAAACTCACAGCTGGCTCTGCCTGAGCAGGAGGCTGGGCTAGAGACCTCCTGTGCATCCTCCCAACTCGAGTTACCCCATGGTCATATGGTCAGCCTATGCTTTATTTTATCATCTGTAACACCTCCAAGTCAGTGACATCTGGATATTTTGCCAGATCTTTGCATGATGGATTTAAGCCCTTCAGGTGCAGTATATTTCTTGGGATGATGGCAGTGCTGTCTGAGGTGACAAGTATGAAGCCCAGCCAGCCAGTCCCTGAGAGGAAATCAGTGCTCCTACAGTTAAAGAGCCATGAGAATATTCTTACTGACTACTTCTCTCTATAAAACCCTCTTCAATTGGACACAATGAACTGCAGTGGGTGGGAGCAACTAGAGTGTAGTCTTGGCAGAAGGGATGGTGTTTTTTCCCTTTGATGTGAAAAGCTCTATTTGATCAAAGAAATTCATACTTCTTAAATGGTTTAAATGTGCACGAAAAATCAAACAAGACCTTGACTCAGAGAAGAAAAATGCTTCAGTTTTTTGAAAGGCAGAAGCTGCTGTTAAATTAGCTGCAATGACAGTAATCCTGTTGTTTGTCATGAGTTATGATACAATCAAGAAGGAAGATAACCTCCCTGTAGTGCCAGCTTTATTAATATGGCTTACCTCAGCTTTCATGTCTGACACACCACTTTTACTCAGCTACCTTGTTTCAAGGTTTCCTGAAAAAAGAGGAAGGGGCAAGAATTGAGATGGCTTGTTTAGGTTGCAATGTTTACAGTCCCAACAGATACCAATCCCTTCATGGAAGTATCCAACTAGTATTATACTAGTAGTAAGTATTTAATATTGTGGACTCCGTAAGTGCATACACATAGTAACCCCTATTTAAAAAAAATCTCCAAACCCATCATAAAATGTTGATGATTCTGGATCTAGGCATATTACCAGTCTGAAGGTACTTGGAGACTGCATGAAATCTCTCTGCCCAAATGGTCGTGTAGCAAAATGTTGTGAAACAAGACATAAAAAAGCACCTGATGTCCTGGTGCCAACTCACTTAGCTTCCAAATTAACCTGGCTTCATTAACTTAGGAAGTAACATAGGATAGAGAACCTTCAGCAGCTTTTGAGAGTGTGACTTTTTTTTTCACATATCTTGTGAGGCTTATTTTGACCACAGTTCAATGTCATTAACTTAAAGTATGATCTTTTGTGCTGTCTATGCTGATTTGACTTTTAGTCTCTATATTTTTCTTCTTCTTGCTTGTAATTTAAACCAAAACAGTCTTGGTAGCCTAGCACATCTGCCAGGGCTCTGTCACTTCCTTGCCATTCACACTGTCTTTTAGGCTGTCATAAGATGGATGCTTTCCCAAGTTTTATAAGCTACTTTTTTTTCTTGACTGTACTAATATCAATACTATGGACATACAAAATCTCGTTCTCATTCACTACATTTCCTTGCCATAGGCAAGTAAAAAGTTGCTTGCAGAATGTCTCACATATGAGGTCTCCTTCACATGGTTTTCTTCTGTGTATCCCAAGTTTGTAACTTGTTTTTCCTTCATTTGAAGTTTTGTTTATAAAAAACCAAAGTGCATGGACACACACATGCTCCCAAACTCCAGCCAGTTTATCTACCTATTTCAAACGCTTTCCTTAAGTTACCTGATACCTTATCTGTGTTTGGGATGTGTCTGTGAAAAAATTATTGAGTTTTATCAGCCCATTGCTCTTGTTCTAGGCAGAGTAGGTTCTCCTAATTATTATTCAATATCCTGCATATTCTCTATCAAATGCTGTTCTACCATTAACTAGTTTGTCTTCAGAAATAGCATTTGCATATGTAGTGACCTTACACATTTCAGACAAGTAACAGGATCTGACATCACGTCCTTGATGATGTTCCTGATGCTGTCAGTGGGCTGAGGTCACTCTTGGAACATTCCTGAGAGTTTCCAGTGCCATGCTTTCAGATGGCTGCTGTGGTTACCATTGCCCATGGCAGTGTTCTTTTCACCTGATGCTGTTGTGACTCAGTAATGTTCTCATCACCAGGGGAAAGACATAGCTGTTGAATACTTTTTTTCCCTCTTCATCTCTCTAGGGGCAGGAATCTGATTTTTCTGCTCCCTTTTCTGCATCTTTGTTTTATTTCTTTTCCACTATCCTGACTTTCTAACTTTACTTACCTGCAGGAAACTGTTCTCTTCTGCCATCCTGCTCAAGCTTCAAAGGTTAAAAGTAAGGCAGCATGAGACAATCAGATTATGTTCCTTCCTCTCTATGTACTTTCTTAAGGCCTCCATTCAAATGCTCACATGTAGTCCTGAATCTCTAGCTGGTCAGACATAGAAAAGTGTCAGGCCAGTAATGATGAGCAAATATGGGAACATTGAAGGAATGGACCAGTTTGTTATACCTATGGACTTTATTTCACCCTTCTCTCTCTGCTCTTTCTCCTTGCTGCCTGCAGACTACTCAGTGCCAGTGAGGCTGAAATAACAATAAAAAGGATATTGTTTATTCCAAACCTTCCTTAGGAAAGTAAATGAGGAAATGGAGGGAATCTGATCTGCCTGGCTTTGGTCCTTGACATTTGCGCTACTTCATTAGCCTTAGCTGTTAGAGCTGAGGAGGGGACAGACACCAGACAGCCCCCTCCTCCAGCTGTGGGGAAGCCTCACACAGACACGTCACTTCTCCCTGTGTGGATGGGCAGAGGTGCCTGCCTTCTGCTCCCTGGCAATGCTTGGATTTGAGACACCTCCCGAGGCTGCCCTGGCTCTTCTGAGGAAGAGATCCAGCTCTCAGTTTACAGTGTAGGGAACTGTAAAATTTGGCCTATGTCTGTCCTGAGGGGAGCCAGGCCATGTGCTGGTGAGGTTACTGTTGGTCTCTAGTGTATTGTTCCACTGGTCACAGAAACTGAAGGCTTCTCTCTTCAGCTGACCCCAAAGTGAATTAAATCTGTCTCCCCTCCTAGCTGCCCTGATCACCAGGACACGGTGAAGTGCTGCTCAGGTGTCTGTCTGCCTTGGACTGGTTTGCAAGTATTTTCAGGCAAGAGGCAAATGTCTCCAAGATAGCTAATGCATTTAGTCACCTCCACAATTGTGCAGGGATTTTTAGAGAGACAGACTGTTGTTTAGGATGTTGACAAAAGTAACTAAAACCTATCCTGTCATAGTTGTTATTTAGATGTCCTGAATCCTTCCCCATAAGCTTAAATTGCTGGGTAATACTGCTGTGTTCAACAGCAATTCACCTAACATTCAATTTTGTCAGCTATATTTGAGTTTGATGTAGTTGTTCAGTTACTACTGCTTCTTTTAGATTGATGAATTTAATTTACAGGCAGCTTCAACAGTAAAGACGCAGGAATTAATCCTGTGCTTAAACAAAGAGGAAATAGTAAATATTAACCAACTACTTTCAGTCTTGAAGTCCTGATCAAATGTCATGTATAAGAACTGAACTGTGGCCTGCATAAATAACCTTAATTTGAAACTTTATCAGTTTCATCATTAGCAGAGAAAGTTAAATACAAATTCCTAAAGCTTTCTTGGCATTGAAAAATGATGTCGTCCTGCCAGACAGTTACATCAAATGATAAACTACATAACTCTCCCTCCTCCCATCTCCCTGCTGTGACTAGACCATTAATGATAACCACCTAATTCTACCAAAGGGGATTTAGTTGTCAGCAAACAAACCTGGTCAAGGCCAAAACCCCCCAAAATTAATATAAATTTAATTTATCTAGTTTTCTTTCTGTCTATCCCACCAACCTCTAAGTCCAGACAGAAGTTTCTCTGAATAGAAAGTAAATAAGAACCTAGATTTTTTGTCCTATAACAATAAAAATCTAGAGATTAACACTTTGCTTCTTCTAGACGATCACAATTTTGTTTCCTATCTGTTCTGTTGAAGCAAGGGAGAACTACAAATGTTTAGAACTGAAGCCCATTATCATAAATCTGCAGGTAACAGTATATCAGTAATAATGTATTAATCCTTTAAGTTTTCAAGTGGTTTTACATTACAGAATTGGCTTGAAGTTATCCATCTTCATGGTCTTCCATATCCCTGCTCAGCACAGCTGTGTCTGGCCCTGTTTATTCTGCTTCTCCCTGTTTCCATGCTGTTCTGAGTGTGCAAAGGAGCTCTTCAGTAATTTTTTTTGTGGTTTGGTTTGTTTGTTTGTTTGTTTGTTTTCTATTTACAGTTGAATTTACAGTCAGAGCTGCCAGCATGCTTTGCTCTTGTGATGCATTCAAAGCACTCACATCACCCTGGATATTTCAGTGGCAGCTGCTGACTCTTGCCCTGTCTTAGTAGTTGTTATCAGGTGTTGAGCTCCTTCAGTAAACATAAAAGGTATCAGCCAGTCCCTCAGCTTGCTAGGGTTGCTTTAGCAGTGGTCCTGGGGGGAGTAACCTATTTGTTTCCAAAATGGCCTGCTGGTTGCCCTTGGCTGGTATTCACAGGGACAGTGACAGCCTGAGAGAAGGATTTAAGAGAAGCTGAGCCTTTTCTGGGTCTGAACTCAGTAAGGATCAGGAGCTCCTGTTTGCAAGCTGTTGTCAATGAAACCATACATGTAAGAATCCATATACACTTCTGTCCCCATTATGGACTTAAAACTGATTTTTTCAGGCTCACACAGTTATTTCAGACTGTGGTGTGGGCCATTGTACAGTGCTAAGGTTTCTCTCAACAACAGATATTCAGGTATATATCTGATCACAAGCTTCTCTGCTGAGATCTTAACTGAGACTTACTGATTTTCTTCTGAAAAAGAATTCTCTAAAATTAAAGAATTCTCTGAAATTAGAAACCCGAAATATTTCCAACAATGTTGTCTCCCTATTATTAGAAAATCTGAATGTCTGAGCTGGTTTTTCATGATTAAAAGCATTTATATGAATTCTCCTAGTCACAATTACTGTGACTAGGTAAGAGAAATGTCTGCTCAGCAGTTTGCTAAGTTAGATATAACCTTCACGTAGCATGGGATTTTTTTCATTTTGTTAAATTTCTAATCACTTCCGTATCTTCTTCTGAATTTTCTGCACAAATTTGCTCTGTGCCCAGTAGGAGCCCTTGCCTGGGTTGCTGCAGGAGCCTGTAACAATCTGCAGAAACGAAATATTAAGGCATTGTTTCTAACATAAGTTGTAAATTGTGGTAACTTATTTCTGTATTAACTAGCAGGATATGTGGAGCCAATCTTCCTTTTTATTGATGTGGACAATCTAGACATTGGGCTGAGTTCCAGGTAATTTGAAGCAAATTAATTGATTGTTAAAATGAACCTCTTCAAATGAAAGAAGGCTGTGCAATAAAAACAAGCTCAGAGTCTGTACTCTTTTCAAACTGCCACCAGATGACAGTGTTCCATCAGATTTTAAATCTATGGCTTCAGCCTCAGTTGCCACTGAGGGGCTGTTCTGCTGCATTGTATTCCTCTCTATGCTGTCAATCATTTTGTAACAGACATCTTACTTAAGATTCCATTAAAATTTCCACTGCAGCCCCCTTTAATCACACCTTGGTTTATTTTAAAAGAATTATCAACCTAAGAATATTTTAAGAGTTATTTAAGAGTTTAAGTGTTATTTTGTGTTGCTGTTTCATCCAGAGATTCAATATAATCAATATAAGTAATAATTGTTCAAATACTCACAGGTCTACCAATGCTATTGGTATCAGTCTTGGGAGCAGGCTCTCTTGAAGATGACTGTCACAGGAAGAAAGAACAGTGCCTCTGGATGCTGTTTGAAGTTATTGGGAAATTTAGCAGGACATACCCAGATAAGTTGTAGATCAAAGTGCTGATCTTGCCCCATAGAAAAAGAGATTTCAGCCTCCTGAATTATTTAGTACCAATATTTATACACATACTAGTGTTACTTGAAATCATCAATTTATGAACAGGATATTTGCACCAAGTTGGGAAAGAATGTAGAAGCTGTTGGTTTTGTCTTGGTGCAGGAGTATGGATTGATTAGAATTATGGTCTGTCATTCATGGGCTTGTGGTCAATGAAGTATCAAAGGTGGAACATGAAAGCGTTGTCATGAATTGAATACTTCAGTCATAATCAGCCATTAGAGAGAAGCAGCTTTGAGAGCACCATTAAAATATTCACATTAATTGTATTTGTAATCTTATTTAGAGGAATGAAAACATAACTGTAAAACAGCTCATTAGTCTTTACTGTGCAATGGTCTTTCCTGACAAATGTTAAACAATATCATATGTCAATCAATTTGAATAAATCAGTCAATCATTTGATTGATCATGCTCTCCCCATTCCAAAATGTCAGTCAATTCGCTTAAAAAATAGATCATGTCTTAGATGACCTCTAGAATGTTCTTTCATCTTTATTTTATTTGCCACTATGACACTTTATTAATTAGCAAAGAATATGAACTAAAACATAAACAGCAAGAATTAGTGGAAAGCCAAGATGATGGAAATTAAAGTTAACCATAAACATACGAATATTTGTACTAACCTGATGATGAAACATCATTGCTATTATTTTTACTTCCAGTAGAACATGCATGCTCTTATTTTCCTGACCTCTAGTCTAAAATAACACACTGAAAACCTTCAGTAAGCCCATTATGAAATGGGTAAAAATCCTGAATCATAAATTGTAGCACAATCTTTAGCACTGCTAAGTGCTGCTTACCTTTCCTTTCTAAATGGGTAGATTACTGGCTTTAATTATTTTATGCCCCCTTCATACTAGACTATCAGCTGATGTCTACTGTGATTTACTGAGACAGGCTTGACATGCCTGGATAACTATAGAATGACACACTCAATTCCCTTGGTCTCTTCCTTCCTTCTTTGAGACCTAATTTACAGAAGGTTCCTGTTTCAGCTGAAAAGGCAATGGATATTTTTGAATGTTTTCCAAAGATTTGTGTAGCATAAAGTCAATCATAACTGAGCCTAAAAAATCTAACAAAGGCTGTGTATAAAGCATATTTTTATTAACACAGCCCTCCACGCCTTAGAGTACAAGCCATGCAATGATGTCTGCAATATCAATTCACAGTGTCAAGGAAAAGTGGTTGGAATAGCACTCAGGCATACATTTATTTATAATCCTATCTTTAACAACCACCCAAACTAAAAATAATACAGTCCAGTAAATGACTCGTGAGTATTAGAGGAAATGGCTGATTTTCCAGTGAAAGTAAGCTGTCCAGTGAGGGCATTTCTACTTTTCCCCAAGCATTTTCCTCCTTTATTTTACCTACAGCAAATTCTCCAATGACAAATTACAGATGGTTGAAACTCTCCAGGGGGAAACCAGCCTGAAGCACTAAAGACAAGCTCCCTGAGAATAGTTGGCTAAAATATATCAGAAGGTCTATGAGGAACACTTTGTCTCAGCTGACCAGAGCTGTCCAGCTACAGCTCAGCTTTCTGTGCACATGGTAACAATGGACATGGTTTCTTGTTACCCTTTTCCTGGGCTTTACAGCACTGCCAGAGAAGGACTTAGCAGGCATATCACAGCCATCTGCAACCCTCCCTTCCAGGCTTTCTCACTCATAGGCTTTCATATGTTGTCAGAAGTTGTCACTATGCAATGGTTACAATTAATTGTTTGACTGTTTTAGTTCCTGACACCTGTCCTGGCTGCTGCCTGTGGGTAGTACATCTTTCTCTAACCTAATCCTGCAGTCCTCAAAAACCTGACATCAAGTTGGTTCTTGTCATTAAAACCAGTGTTAATTTGGTACAAGGAAAGACTGATCCCCAGCATCTGTATCTGTCTCCAGAAACTTCACTAACAAAAGTTGAGGAACAGTTTTGGACCTAAACCATTAAGTTTTGAATGATAAAAGTGAAAAAAATATTATTCTTCTGTGAGAAAGGCAAAAGAAACACAGATTGCTGTTGTCATAACATATCACCTGGGCTCCTGCCTTTCTCTGCTTTGAGCCACCCCCACAATTTGCTGAGATGGAAAGAGTGGGCAGCTTTCTCTCACTCTCCCAGAGACTTACCAGCTTGATGAGAGTTGACCTCTGGCAGCAGGAGAGCTTACAGTTAAAGGGCTGCAATATTTTATATTGGAATTGCCAAAATGTACTCTTCAGACAGACAAAAGACAGTCAACATCACTAATGCATGTCTGAGTGTGAATAAATAAAACATCTTCCTTGCTTTCCTGTCTGCTTTTCTTCATGGTCAGTGTTTATGCCATCCCTTAGACAATGGATCTTAACTATCCTTTGCCATGCTTGAAATAATTTGGGTAGATGTGTGTTCCTCTAGGCATACAAAGCTCTTGATTCTCCTGTTTATCTATAGTTCTCACCATTTAGAAACCAGGACTGAAATTAAACCTTTATAGGACGGCCAGTGACTGCTATCCTGCTGCTGCATGAAGTCAGTCCCCTGGAAGAGAGCCAGGCAGTATTTTTGGCAGTGTTCCTGAAACAGCAAGAGGACTTGCTGACCCTGACATCTGGTGCACCTTATGAAATCCAAGCAATTAATCGTGATCCAAGGTAGAATCTCTCTAGACTGGCTAAGAATGTCTGTTTAGCAGAAACCTTGTGGTATTCATTAAGGCCCTTCCAGATAATTTCCAACAGGTAATTCTCCCAGTCTTGTACAGCATTAGGTAATATGTTATCCAGAACCCATTCTAACATTCATCTCTGGTTTTTTGGAAGGTAAACCAGTGATTATTTACCAGGGGATATGACTGACAGAAAACAAGATTGAGAATAGAAAACAATCTTCGTGCCATTGTCTGAGATTTCTTCAAGGTTAAAAGTGTTGTGCAACAATGTGGGTCTTAGTAGCACTTTCCTGCTGGAAAATGGGTCTTGCCCCTCATTGTGAGTCACACTGGGTATATGGTCACTGTCACACTGTCACCAGTTTGCTGGGAACGGGGCACAGAAAACTTTTCAGCACAACTATTAAACTTTGGTGGTAGCGGGTTATGCTCTTGATAAAGATGAACAAAAAAGAACAAATGCAAATTATACGTCCTTCAGTGTGAATCTGCTTCCCTACTCCAAGCTGCTCAGGTAGATGTATAATGCTCCAGCAAACTACTTATTTTGAATGGACATGGCATGTACATGCCTTGCCTAGAAAAAAACCAAGAAGCCACAGGGGAAATTTAGCCCCAGTGTAAGCAGATAACAAGCCAGGTGAGGTTAAAAGAGTTCATCTTATTTACACTAAAATTGGGTATACTGTCCCAGACCTACCTCAAATGGTGCCATGTTGCAAGATATTGTCAAAAAATATAACTTTATAAGTACATTTATAACATTATTTTAATTATCTTACATTGGCACTGAGGTTAATTTGCTCTTGTTTTTTTGGCCAGTGTTTACAGGAATATCTTAAAAGGCATAATTGGTTGACTTTATACCTGTCCACATAAGACTTTTGACTCCTAACTCCCAGATGGCACTTACATCATTCAGAGATGGTGTAAATATGAACTTTTAAATAATATCTGGCTCCTTAAAAGTAGGATCAGAACTAAATGGAATTGATTATTGCACAGTTTGTGCTTCAAATAATTGTCAATACCCAGAAATTAAGCAAAACTTGCTCTGATCAGGTTTGGAGATCTTGCAGTGCAGGTGCTTTCTTAACCCAATTGCTACGCTGGGAATCATGAAATCTCAGTTAATGTGTGCAAAACCAACTCATCATGCAAAGAAAATTCCCAGTTTGTAATAAAGCATGGATTTTCCAGCATTTGAGGTTAAATTGTTCTCAGAAGGATACTAAGGAAAAAAAAGGTCTTGGAAAAAGTGTTTAAATTTCCTGTCCATTTCAAATAGGTGCCATTTCACAGTCCTGAAGTTAATGGAAGGCATATTTCTTAGCACCGTGGTTTTAGCAGTAAGGTGGGCTTTAAACTTGCTTTCTCTTGCAGAGAGTAAGCTGATACTTTAAGGAAGGGCCATGCATAAAACCTGAACACATTTAGATCCCATTCAGCCAAATGAGCTAAGGGAACCCAACACTTGAAAAATATTGCCCTGTACCCTCAGATACATAGTTTAGTACAAAACAGTGTCCTCTTTCAGCCACGTTCTCTTTGTCTGGATAAAAATGCTTACTCTTTCTCCCCTATTACCACTTCCAGGCTGTTCTGTTCATTTATTAATCCACTTACAAGTGACTTGGTTTGGTACAATACTAGAATAGACATAGAAGACCACAGCAGTAGCCAATACAGTTTTGGAAATGGGGAGAAGGTAGCTCCCATTTTCCTGTTTGTATGTAAGGTACTTCTGTCACAGCTTGGGGCATAAATTAATTTCTTGTTGCTTACAACAGGGACAGCTACACTGACTGGAGAAGGGTCTGTAAGGATGTTCAAGCCCAAGAGATAACTGTGATTCTCATTGAAACGAAGTTGAACTGGAGGAGCTGCAGGCTTGGCAGTTAACTCTTTTTTGTTTTGAAGAAAAGTATCGCAGCTCTGATTTTGAAAATGTCACTTTAACACCAGGGACTTCAGGTGAGTCTCTCCTGCCTTGTGCTGTTACAAGGCACAGCACTGTATGAAAAATAAAACAGGATGTTGCCTTCAGTGTACCTGCAGGACTCCTTACATGTTCTGTGTTTAAGTGGTGTTGCAGACATTCGTGCAATACAGACAATACATCTTTGTCAAGGTGACAGGTCTCTTTTGGAAAGGATATTTCTTCTCCTTCCCTCTGTGAAGTACTGTATGTTCTGTATTTAATGTGCACAACGCTGTCTGAATTCTTAAGCTTTTAATTCCCTATGCACCATCTGTAGGTCTTGTTGGAGGATGGGATGCTGAGGAAAACTCTCCTGTGCTTTGCATCTGCCAAAATGGTACCTTTAAATCATCACCTCTTTAGAAAGAAGGTGATTCTTGGTGCTCTGTCTCATTGCAAGCCTCACATCAGTATTGCTCTGAAAAATAATTCTAATGCTATAGTTGGTCTGTCAGGCACTCCACAGCTGCATATGGGTGGAAGGTTCTTCCAGATGATAAAAGAATTATGATGCAAACAGAATATTTTTTGGGGAAAATGAACCCTAATGTGAATTTGTCATGTATTTCTGTGTTGAGAGAAATAAAAAATTAAAAAGAATTTATTATGTGCAAAGCTAGAAGCCAGCAGAAGAAATGGGAGAAATTAGGGAGAGTATTTTAAAGATAAGACTTTATTTCTACATCTACAGCTTTTAAATATTTTGCATTAACAATTCTGTTGACTACAGGGGGACTGCTTAAGAGACCCAGAATCTATTTTTAATTCTGCCTAAAAACACATAGATATGAGTAGTAACTGCTGAGTTACAGAGGAGCAGATTGCTTCTCTGTTTTGTTTTGTAAAGGAAGCTCGAAGTGAAGCTGGTAGAAAAGGTCAGGGAGAGAGGAATGGGAACTAGAAAGGCAGAGTTATGTGCCTGCCAAGGTCATTGAGGAGGACAGGACAGAGACACAGCGAGACACAAGTATGTGTAAAGCTGGGCTACAGTTTTGCTCAGGGAATTCGAAGTCACCATTTATCTTACTACTTGGCAGTGATGTGCATAATGAGGGCCATCTTTCTGGGAATGTGCAGTCTCACAGTCACTTTTGCCTTTCAATCTTTCTTTATCCACAGTGGTTTTTTTTTTCTAACGGAAGGAATAACTTTTTCTGTTCTTTCTGTTGAAGAGCTATGGCTTCAGTCTAATTTTATTTAATCCATAGAATTTAAGGCATTTTGCAGAGCAGGTTGATACAGAGGCAGAAGCACAAGCAGCTGTGTGTGACCAGAGACAGGATATGCACAGGAGGAACACAGGTGGCTCACCCTCCTGGCATGTTACAAGCAGATGAGTGATGTTCAGGGAAGAAAAGTGCTCATGCATGAAGAAGTTAGAGTAAAATACATCTACATTACCATTTTAGCCTCAAAGTATGCAAACTGCACCCCTTTGGGGAGAAGGAGTGGGGAAGTGTGCGTGAGGGGAGCACTTCTTGTGCTGCAGCCACTGGTGGCTGTCCTGTCCGTGCAGCTGGACTGCTGGGCCTTCTCTGAGGGGGTCCCCCATGAACTGGGGACTGTATGGATGTTGTATCCTTGGGACCAGCTATTTCACTTTACAGGTCTGTTTCTGTAGTGCAGCTTTACTTACTCATGTATACAAAGTCCCAGTGAAGTCACTGGGTTCAAACCATGAGAAATGCGTGGAACACAGAATTGTTAAATCTTAAAGATGAAGAACTTCTTTGTGGTCATTTTCACATTCCCCAAGCAACTTCTGTTGATACAGTGAATTAATCCAAGAACTTCTAGTGGGCTGCATTTCAATAGTTCTTTTTTTTTTAAATGTCTGGGCAATTACTGAGCATTAGGAACCCAAGGAATAATTTTTTAAGGTGATTGTTCACTGCCTTAAGATGTGCTTCCAGGAGAAAGGAAAATCCACTCAGTTTCTTTGCAATAATTGCACATTACTGGAAAGACTTAGAACTCACATGCAGCCAGTTCTGTGAAAGATTTATGTCTTTCTCTAACCATCCAACAACAGCTGAGGAAAAGTTCTCCAGAGCAATAGCTTTTTAAGTGAGGTGCTCACAGAGACTAGCTGCAGCATCTCTTAAAGATGGGAGGAGAAGCCCCCAAGCCATGTCAGAGCTTGCATCTGGAAAGAAAGCATTCATAAGGCCTGCAGAAAGAGCCCTAATATCTTCTAGATTTGATGCTTTGCCTCATGGGTCCTCAGTACACATTGTAACAAATGTGTTCTTCAGGGGAAGACATGGGGCCTGGCTAGGATTTTCCTATACAATTTGCTTTTTTGAAGGCTTTGTCCTGCCAAAAATTCCTGGGAGGAAGTAAATGAATTCTAAACTTTCTGTTAAGTAGAAAAACTCCACAGTTATTTGCCACTAGATGTCAGAAAAACTACGTGGTTCAGCTGGAGTAGGAGATCTAACTGAGGGGTTTTGTTGGCTGTTTAAGCACTTGCATAACACTTTGGACCGGTCCCAAGGAAAATAATTAGACATTTGAGTTTATTTTTGTTTGCGTGAAATAGTAAATATGCTATTGGGTCAGACTCTCCTCTCATTGCCCCCAGAGGAAACTGGAAATAAACTTTTTGTCAATAGTTATACCACCCTGGAAAACAGAACCGCTTTTGGTCTCGTCAGCAAAACCTTCTCATCTAGAGTGCTGTGGTTTTCTGTTCTTTGTTTAAAGCTGGTCTCTGAGTTTTAGGCAACTCTTGCAGAACTGTGGTGGAAGGTGAGTGGGTTGGTCCTGATTCAGCAGAAATAGAAGTTGTTGTGGTTGGGATGCTTGTGCATGTGGAGTAAACATCAAATGAAATGTTTCTCCATATAAGAATATACTTAATTCTTAGTTCCTTAGGATGAAATTTATGTAAATTGAAAGCATTTGTTATGAAAAATAATGCCTGAAGCCTCCTACAGAATTGTAATGAAGTGTATGCAGATTCACCTAGAACTGTGTCCTTAACTCCACAACACAGTTCAGCTTTAAGAGGACAGTTTGCTCTTTATAGCTGCTGTTCTGCTGCTTTATTGATGCAGCTGCAAAGTTTGGTTTGTACATCTGGCTGCAATTCAATACATAAACGAGTGGTCAAAATTATATTAGCAAGTTGCCTATAATGTGAATAGACAGGACATTGTTTTGCACATAAATGCACATGTATCTAAATGTTTTACAGGCTAAAATCTACTTTGGAGACAGCACAGAAATTCACACTCAGTGTATTGATTTTATATTCTAATGTGTGCATTTCTCTCTGGGAGAAAAGCATATTCCAAATGAAAAAACAATATAGCTTGTCAAACATGAATATTTGCGAAGCAGTTCCACATTTCTAAGCTCTTGATGTTTACTAGACATGCACAGTGTTCAGTATTAAGGATCAGACTGTAACCTTTGAAGGAACATTGCCAGAAAAACTAGAAGGATATTAGGCCAAAAAGAAAGAGTCTGAGACACCCAATTTACTTAATGTTGATCTTCTAGCTAAATGAAAAAATAGAGTAGCCAGTGCCAGGGAGAAGTGTGAAGGCAGAGGATGCTGTCCTACACCTTCCCCAGTGCAGCTGCCAACCTACAGGAGGGATGTGCATCTCAGACACCTCTTCAGGGACCCTTTTTTCCCCCAGGAGCCTGGAAACAGCAATTGATTGGCTGTAGTTTAGCACAGGAGAATAAATAGCACCTCAAAAGCATAACCTGGGACCAAGGATTCTCACTGGGTCTAAAATTCAGGTAGCCACACACAAAATCTAAACTGCACTGAAATCTGCTTGGGGTTAATTCCCCAGGAGGCTTCTCTTTGGGCTTTCTTCTCATCAGTGCAGAGCTGAGGTCAAGACTCAGCCAACCTTAGAATAGTCTCACATTTATTTCCTCCCTGAAAACTCTGTGTGCGAGGCACAGTGTGGTATTTACACTCAGCTATTGACTCATACACTGACATTTCTAGTTGTATTTTAGGGCAGAAGAATTGTATTTAAGCTTCTGCCTCTCACTTTGAGGTTTTTTGGTTTGGTTTTTTTTGGTTTGTTTTTTATTTCTCATGTGCTCTGCTACCCTCTGTCTCTTGCACAGAAAGATCAGGGAACAGTTTCCTATTCCACATGCATTTGCAGTGCACAGCTTTTGCATATCTAGAAGCAGCAGTCAGGTAATTACCTCCTCTACTGCATAGCAGGGAAAGGCATCAGCAACTTGGGCATCTCACCCAAGTGAAACTGGAGTCATCTGGTGTCCATGCCACTGTTGGTTGAAGAAAAGGAATTTATTGAGGTGTAGATGGATATATTGCTAAGCCTAGGGCTATTACAGAAAGCTCTCAAGTTGTAAGCAAATTTTGGATGGAGTGAGTTTTTCAGTCCAGAAATTATTAGTAATTGTATGTGATAATATTTTAATACAGAAACTGCAGTCTTCTGACTCTTGTGATCTCCAGACAGGCTCAGTCTTTTCTGCCTGATGTTGCTGCATGACAAAAAACCTCACTGATGATTTACAGTGACTGCTTGATTAAATAATTTCTTTTTTGTTATGTCTTGCCTACATTATTACTTTCTTAATATAATTTTAATGACACTGTCATTGTGGCTCCTCTGTTCTAACATTTTGCTAGAAGGCTTTTTCCCACTGTTGTATAGATTTTTTTAATGAGAAACCTGCACTAGCTTTGCAACAATATATTTAGAAATGCAGTTTTACACAGAGGCGTTTGGGGATGGACTAGAGAATCAAATTTTAAGCATCTAATCGGAGTGCTCATAAATACCTCTCACTTTCCATTTTCCATTCAGACCTTCTACATTTTGAGGTTTGCCCAAAACCTGCAACATGAAAGCCTTCTTTTGAGAACCACAAATGTATTATGATGAATACACAGGGAGATGTTCTGTATGGTTTAAATGAGAAAGCTTCAAAACCTGTGTAGCAGTAACTTCTCTGACAGAATGGAATTACTTCTATTCCTAAGAGCTCTGATTTTCATCTGGAGATTTTTCCTATTCCATGATGTTGTGGAAAAAAAAGATTTTCTTCTTTTGTGTCACTATACCCATTAAATCCTAACCAGCAGCAGTGTTTTGGGTAGGAAATAAACTGCTGCATTTAGAGTTCCTTTGCACTAAAACAGATGTTTCTTCTTGGGAGTTTTTAATTTGTAAGGACAGTGTTCTGAACCTATTATTAGGATCTAGATCCAGTTGGCAGATGGTTATGTGAAGTGTCATTTTGAAAACCATCTTGCAGAAGTTCAGTGTCACATTTCTGGAGCGTGAGTGCGCATGTACTTGTATATAGACACATGCGTGCACCTGCATACTTTTTATTTGTACATAAAACCTCTTGTTCTTCCTAACTAGCTCTTCACTGTGCACAAGTGACCTGACTAAAGTAAAAATTAACAGTTCCCTTGTATTAATATCCATAGGAAAAAAGAGGAAAGCTAGAGGAAGCTGTTGTGTGATACTTCTATTCGTTAAGAAGGTCTGTTGAGGATATCTAGGAGGAACATACTCCAACTCTTGAGTTGCAAATTGGATTCTTGTCATGATTTTTTGTCTAAGGACAGAAAGGATGAAGAAAAGTGTAGTTTGATTCCTTATGTCACCCAAATAGAATTTGAATGCATTGAGTAAGCACTTCTTGTTAGAAGATGTCAGTAAAAAGGTGATCTCTTTCAAGATGAGAAGCACACTTCTTGTGCATCTTTTTCCAAACCAACTCAAAGAAGCCAAAGTCACATAGATGGAAGATAACCACAACAGTCTGTAGCGATTTTCAGGAAGAGCTTTGGGGAATAACAAGCATGCCTAAATCTAAAGCCAGAAACAGTTGTCAATCTCCTCCATCAGGTACAATAAGAGTCTAAGGTTTGGTAGTTGCAAGACTACCCCTGAATTCTTTTATGGGAGCTGGCTTCTAGAGGATTCTCCCCTAAAATTCTCCTCTGTGGGAATAAATAAATTCTTAGCTATCCTCATAATGAATGCCATACAACATGATGTGCTGCCCAGAGACCATGCACGTCTTGTTTAGCACTAAACTTACTCTCTTCTGTATCTTCTGATGTTGTAGCTGTATAATAGCCAGTGATTGAATGCAGATTCCTTAGTACTGTTAATCTTGTAAGTATAATGATGAAAAATGGAAAAAATAGTGCAAAATGGTGAGATCCATGCCCCAACTTCCTCTGAAGATGCTAATAAAAGGGATGTCAGAATTACTAAGGCATACAAAATCAGTCCAGGAAAACAATGCTGCCAGTAGCTATTCCTGTGTTAGGATTCTAGACAGTCCCTAGAGATGGTAGAGAAAAAAATTCTGCTACGATTGGGAAAAGAACAATAACTGAATAAAACCAAGTGATTGCCACTTTCTTTCTTCAGTTTATTTTGTACCTGAGTCAAAATTCTAAATTTCCCCTTTATGTCTCTGTGTATAGAAGAGCATCTCACATAAATCTATTTTGGCAGATACCTAAAATTTATTCACAAGCTTTGTTCAACATACAAAATTTAATTAGATCTTGTAATAGTTGTACTTGTTATAAATTCCATTATGCAGAACATTCACTGAACCATGTACCTATAGAATTTAATTTTGTCAGCTATTATTAAATTGTGGAATGGGAAAGGAATGCATAAAGATTTCCTTCATGTTATCAAGGAGACCAGTGGTGACAAAGTTGCAAACTTTACCCTTGCAATGTCTTTGTATTATGTTGGCATATAATGGAGCCAATAATTCCTGACAATGTTCAAAACACTATTTCCTCAGACCTTACAGTTCTATAGCTGCAGGATTTTTGTGAATGAAGGAAACCTAAGAGAAGACATTTAATGCACTCACACATCCTTCACGTGCTAAGAGGCCTTGGTGTAACTATCCCAGTTGTAACCTGAATCCCTATCTAGACAGCAAATCATTCACTCCCTTGAAGAGGAAAAAAGAAAAAAACACTATGGCTGAAGACAAAAGAGAGGAGACAAACATGTAGGCTGGGGAATAGGAACAAATCAGAGAAGTGACCATGTCTATCAGATTCCCTGAAGTGGCTGCACTGCACATTTTCTTGGGTACCTCTGTGTGACTGTGACTTCATGGGTGCTCTCAGACACCATGTCTGGAAGCTGCTCTCTTAGTCAGCTCTTCTAACCTGCCAGGAGAATGAATGCAGGGTTTCCTTCCAGCAGAGGTGGATAAGGTTTGCTGCCTTCCTGCCATACTTTTATGGATGCTGTGCATGGCTTTTTGTCAGCCTTGACAAATGTTTCTCCTTGCACTGGTTGCCAGTGCATTCAGGGTTAGTTCACATGGCTGTTCCATGCGTTGAGATTAGGACTGGAACTGCCAGTGTGAACAGAAATGTAAATGCAACTCCTCCAGCAGGTTCAGAAGACACCCCTTGCTAACAGGCTAGAACACCTTGTCAGCACTTTCTGGTGTGTTCAATAACACTCGTTTGCTACTGCCAGCACGAAAACATAGGTACAGGAGATCTACTTAAAAAAGGAAGGAAAAAGAGGAAAAAGAATGTGTAAAGAATGTACCTGAATCCAGGAAAGTAGCACCAGTGGAAAGGATGGTACAAAGGAAGGTGGTTACATGCTGGAATTCAGTAAATTGCTATCAAGTAAAATACAGTATAATTATCTGGGATGCAAAGCAAAACACTATAATGAAGAACAAATTACTATAAATAATTTGCTTCTTCCCCTCTATGCCAGAATAAGTAAACATGAAGCAATATGCCAACTTGTTCCTACCATATGTTTTCACAAGTGCATTTCTGTTTGGTATGGAAGAGAGACTTTTCCATAGTGTGATCTGACTTTTATACTACTGTATGAGACTTTAACCTAAGATCTGATTACTTCTTGGAAAAAGAAAATTAGGTTAATAGACTGTGTCCTTTGTGGAAACAGAGAGGACACTGTTCTTGGGTTCTTCAATTGCTCCTGTAAAGGGTTTTGCTAACCCTTTGAGGTCCATACCTTCCTTCTGCCACCCCTTGGAACTGTCCTGATCTTTGTTCACCCTCTTAAGCAGTGGAAGTGGTCTTTTGGCTCACATGAAAGATTGATCTATGTAGATCAAATGTTTCTGCTAGGTCTGTTTAGCTCATTGTAATAATAAACCACAAAAGGGGTCCAAAAAAAAGTGCCTTGCATTTCAATTTGTTTTCTTTTATCATAACTTAAGAGATCAGAATGTAAGATGAAACACAAATCTGCTTTTGTTGGCCTGCATCCTGGGTGTATTATGACAAGTGAATTATTGCAGGCTTTGTGGGAATACATTATGAGGTATATTATGGCCCTGAGAATCTGTAGAGGTCTGGGGGAAGAAAGAGATGTAGCTTTTTATTCTATGAGTCGTGTCGGGACGCGCCGCTTGTGGTGTACAGTGTCTTCTGAGAGGAAGTGCAGGGACCTCAGTGACATATGAGCTCCTTCCTGGCCTCATGCTGCTGGCCTGAAATATTAGATTACTGCAAATGAAAGCTGTCAGACAAGTCCTGGTATCACCAGCATCTGCTGCTCTGCAGTGGGTGATGGTCTCCTCCCAAACCAATGACTACTGAATGCACAGGTCCCAGTCCCTAGGCTGATGGGGGCCTGGGAGGGCAAACTTGCACGAGTCTGAGCTCACACAGGCAGGGAAACCTGTGGGTTTGGGTGCAAGGATAGCAGGAGCCCACCACAGGGAGAGGTACAGCTAGAGAGGTACAGCTACCCTGCCACCGTAACCCCGGTTATTTCACTGGGATTTTAGGTGGGATGGCAGCCCTGTTGCCCAAGCTGCTTATTATTTCCCACAGTCAAACTCTGGCTTTTGTTTACCACAACATGTAGGAGATTTTTCCATGCCTTGGGCAGGTTTTTGTTTCTGAAAACATCAGTCAAAGCAGTTCTGCTTCTTATGAGAACAAAGGCACAGGGTAAACAATGCACTGGTTTCCAAAGCTAAAAAAGGTTAAGTAACCTTTTCCTTAGGAAGTTCAAGTGCCTTGGAGCTTTGCAGTAGAGGCTCTTGGTTTGGCACTAGAGCTGTCTTTCTGTTGGGGATGTGTTTTTCAATCCTTTAGGGAAAACCCAGTCATGCTTTGCCAAGTCATAAACAGTTGACAAATTGCAATTTATTCGTACTCAGAAGAATTTAGCTATGGAAATCTTTGTGGTGTGCTGGAATGTCTACAGCTTCCTGTGCTGGACAGACCTGGCATTGCATGCTTCAGGCTCAGGCTTCAGGGATGCTGCCAGAAGGTTTTTGTGATGCCCATTTCTCACTGTTGGGTCTGTATGTGGTCAGGAGGGGTAGCACACCTGTCTTTCTTGTGAGTCCTCTGTGCTTTGCACCCAGGCAGGCTGGAAGAAGAGCAATGATATAGACAGAGAGACTGAAGGAGGCTGACTTGCCAGGATGTAGGGTGAGAAAGGGACTTGCTGGACATGGTGATTTGGATGAAATGCTGGAGAAGGAAGGATGCTGAGGAGGTACTGGATCTTGAAGTCAGGTGCAAGGGTATGTGTCTGTGGGAGATGTCTATTTGTACTACTATGCAGACACATTTTTTTCAAGAGAGCACATCGTGCTATATTCCATCCAGAAGTTCATGTTCCTGTTTGATGTCAGTTTGAAAAGCAATATCTAGATAATACTGTACTGTTGTTTTGCTATTTATTATTTTAATTCTCCTATTACTGGTAGTCCATGAGTATTCCTGAAGGTACAGTAGCCAAGGTTTTTTATTACTATCTATCACTGACACATGTGACTTACATGACAGGCATAGCATCCTCTCTTGTTTTGGCCCCTTTTGGGAGGGTGAGATTACATTCATACATGTCTTACTTGGCTTATAATTAACCACTTATAACAACCATATTCACTGCTGCAAGAGCATCACCAAAGAGCAAAGTTAACAAGCAGAGTGTATGGGATCTGTATGTATATTGTTTACACAGGCACACATTCCAAGAGGGAGAATGAACAAGACACTGCACATGCTTTGCAAATACTTTTGTGAATTTATAGCAATGTGGATTCTCCTCCCACCCTCACATTTCCTCAGGACACCTGCACACTGCTATGTTTGTTTTGTGTAGGTGCTAAAGGCTCAGACTTGTTGCTCAGTGTTGTGTTTCACAGGGCTGTTCTAGCAATCCCTACACTTTGGTCTTTGGAAAGACACCTCCAGTCTCTTCTGCTTTGCCATTCTGCGCCTCCTATAGCTCTTAATGTCTGTTTGTCAGCCTTCTCTTGGCTACTAGAAAGCCACACTCCCAGCTCTGGGCAATGCTCTGCTGGTTTGGCAAGGCTTCCCTCAGGGCTGGTGGGGGCCCTGTGGGAGAAGCAATGGCTGGCTGCTGGAGAGCAGGAGCAGGCCCGGGCGGGACGCGCTGACATCAGCGGCACCGAGGGGAGCTGTCTGTGGGCAAACTGAACTGGCACGTTGCTTACAAGTCTCTGGGGCTATGTTCAGTCAAAACAGAGCCTCTGCCAAACTGCTAATTGTAGCTCTATTTTCTTGCCTCCTGCCTTCACAGGTTAGGAATGGAAATTAATCCCTTTGCAGAGCGCCTGCCTTCCTGTAGCTCTGGGGGGACTCTAATCCGCTACCACTTCCTGTGGTGCCTGGCTAGCTGGCTGACAGTTTTCAGCATCACTTTTAAAGACATTTTTCTTTTTTTCAAATGCTTCCCTTACCTTAGCCTGACATATGTTTTTGCTTTAAGAGCAAAATGGTTTCCATAGGCAGCTGGTGAGGTCCCTGAACACATGTTCCTCCAAAATACAAAACCCTAGAAGACATCAATTCCCAGTAGAAAGGTTACTTACATACAGCTGCAGAGCACTGCTCAAAAGTTTTTTGGGAAATAATACTGTAGTCAGCTGATGTCATTTAGTCACTTTGATTAGTTTCTTGTGCCTGATTACCAAATGATCTGAATAAAGACAAATGAGGCTTCTTCGAAGATCACTTCTATATGCACTTAAGTAACGACTAGAAAATAAATCATCATTTGTTTCAGAGCTACAACCAGGGAAAATGGCCCCAGGATATAACCAGATTAGCTGGGCAGTATTTAAAACAAATGTAATTACAAAATACATGTATTGTAGCCAAAAGTATTGTTTGAAATGAAGATTCTTCTATGCTTTCCAGTCTTAAGTAAAGCAGGGAAACTGTTCTTTCTGAAAAGGAAATAAGGGAATTAAGGAGACAAAGGCTAGCTTAGGAAACAAAACCACATCCATTCACCCACAAGTTTTCTTTTTTTTTGAGTGCCTGTGGAAGAATGGGCAGGTTGTAAAACCAGAAGAGAGGAAAGTGTTCCTTCCTGAGAACAGGCACTGGATTTGGGTAGACTGATCCAATTTCTGGGTCTATAGACAGAAACTTACTCTTTTCTTTAGGAGCACTGTGGCTTCCTCTTGTACCATGCCCAGCTGTAGAGTCCATTAGCCTCACAGCAGATGTTGTGTTTTGCCAGACACAGAGCTGACCTTCAGCAGTAGAGGGTGGAGGGGCAACACCAGCTCTGCTCTGGCACTTGGCTTGGGACATCTCGGGAGCATGCTGCAGGATCCTTTCTCTAAGGGAATATCTGACCCAGCTATTTTAAAAATCTCTGTTTTTCATTCTTCCCCTGCATCAAATAGAGCATTTGGGACAGTCTACTCACATGCTGTGTCTCTCCTGTCCCAGTTGTATTTTTAAGTGACTGCTTGGGCCAGCCAGCTCTGTTCCTTTTCAAGAGCAGGACTTTTGGTTTTCCTGTTCAGTTTCTTGTGGTCTTCAGTGTTTGCACTCATAGTATAGAGCTGAGTCCCCAATTAGGGCTGTAAAAAAAAGGAAAGAAAAAAAGAAAAGTGTTCCCTGGATTGCAGTCCTTTCTGAGAGAGCACCCCAAAGGACAGGAGGCCACTTTGGGTATGCGCTCTTCCTGCCTGCAAGGTAGGATGTAACTTGTAATAACCTGAATTTCCACATTGGCAAAGCAGGTCAGACCAACAAATTACAGCTACAGTGCTTGTGAGGAGGCTTCCTGACAGCATGCTTTGCTCCTTTCTTTTCTCCTGCACTCTCTGGTGCTGGAGAATGAGGGAGGTATGTGGCTGTGCTTTCACAGTGGGTCAAAGCAGCAACTGCTTTGGGCCATCAGGAAATGTAGGACATCCATGCTTGGCTTCCTCACTTCTCACTTCTTTTCCTCTTTTCTGTGCTATCCTGGATGGAATCAGAAGTCATTCATAAGTTAGTGTGTTTGAATTCCTGTCTCACTCTCTCCAGGGTCTTCTCAGCTAAATAAGCAACAGCAAAGTTGTGCCAACTTTTTTTAATCATGTGCTTTTCCATCTACTATTTTTTTCTTTCAGGTTACTGCTGGTGGGAAGACTGAGAGCAGCTCTAGCTCAGATCAGAACTACGCTGGGATGATATTTCAATCTGTGACAGAAACTATAACCTAGAGGTCTACACACTCAACCGTGAGAGCTCATAAATGCAGGTTCATACCATTGGGGTAATACCTTATGCTTGAAGTTAAAGATTTTGCTCAAGAGGCTGTGTCCATTGATGGAAACAAGTGGTTAGGAGCATCTATAAAGGTGTAATACATTTTTTTTATTATGCTACAGCTGATTTGGATTTAAAAAGAAGCTATGAGAAAGCAGAGTAGTATTTTTTTTAGCCTTCCACTACATGAGCTTCTTTTTCTTTAAAGCATTCCTTTTAAATCAACAGAATGTGGGTTTGTTTTATCTGAAGATAATTTAGGAGTATTAGCAAAGATTTGCTTGGAATTTTGATATTTGCAATTTGGTATTAAATTGCATGAGGTCATTTTACTTTTAATGCCAAAGTTTCATGTATTTATCTTTAACATGCCTACAAGCTGGACAGTAATTTTTGCCATGGGCACAGGCAGCATGTGCACAGCCCAATGATTCATTTCAGAAAAACAGATTTTCTGCCCTTATTTTAACAAGAATATGGATCTGCTTGACTCCTTCTATTAAACAGGAGCCAAGGTTGTGGAGGAAATAGCTAGCAGTTTAGTATTTTAAAATATTAGATTATGCTAATCCAATGTCAGTTTACCTTAAAATAGGAATACATCACAACATATCTTTTTGACAAAATGGCAGATCCTGATTAATTCAAGGATAATGTTTCTCCTCAGTGGTATCAAACCTGGGTTCCTTAAGACTCTTGTTGAAAGCACTGAGATATGTAAAGAAAAATAACAGGTAAAATGCACCTCAGTTTATCAAAATGAAAATCTCCAAAGAACAACTCAATGGCTTTAAAAACCTCTGTAAGGGAAAATTGTCAGCCACTCTGGACTGAATATTGTGTTTTAATCTTATAAATGAGATTGCAAGGTGATAAAATCTGCAGGATGATTTTCAGACAGAAAGCTGAAATTCTTGCATCTGAAGTGCTAAAATGTGACAACCATTGCATGTATTTTTAAAATAGGTGTGAAAAATCACAGCTATCTGCTTTCAATAAAGAAAGAGCAGGAAATCCACAATAAAGCAATAAAACCATAAACCTTAAAATATGCACGTGCAGCAGGTGCTGATATGCACAACAATATTTGAGTGCAATAAAACGTCTCACTGTTGTCCAAAAAGAACTGCTGCCAAGGTACAGTTTTGGCTATATTCTGCCCTTGACTAGAATTATTTCAGATATCCAAAGCTAGCATGTGTTAGATAAAGAGAGGAAATTCTTCAGGAAAGAAAATGGGAAGTGTGTTCTGGTTCAAGTCTCTTGCTTTACTCTGTCGAGAGGTCTCCAATTTTTTGTGAGGTTGTAGGTCTTTTTTTCCTAATGGGTGATTCAACTGAAATGTGATTTTTTCAGCCTTTCATTCCCAAAATTTTTGTGACTGTGACTAGCTCCCAGAGCTGCGAGTGAGGTGAGGACTGTGTGCATCTCACCTGCCATACAAAGCAGTGGAAGCAAACAGGCTTTGGTTTCCCTGTCTGTGTGAGCTCTTCCTCTCTTTCTTTTCTGCTCTGCTCCTCTATAGGGCTTGCTTGCTTTCCTGGCATGAGCAGCAGTTGAGAGCAGAGCTTGGCACATCTTCTGACCTTCTTTTCTGGGACAGAGAATGAGTAGTGTGAGAGCACAGAGGAGATCCACCCAGTGAGCATCCAGGTCTGTGATCATCCAGCTGCTGAGACCTGGACTTGGAGGGATGAACATCTGAACCCTCCTTGTATCTCTCTCTGAATTTGGATTAGTATGTAGCTGAAGGGAATATATTATGGACCCTGAGTAAAACCCAAAGGAAAACTGAAAAAGGAGTCTCTTGCTATCCAGGCTGATTAGTTACCACAAAAACAAAGTGTGACTGCAATCTTCAAACTGTCCTTTGTACTTTTTCTTCATGGTACTGCTCAATGAAAAACAAGTTCTTTGCCCACACCCGAATTTTCTGGTCTAACTGTGAAAATCTGTGAAAATGTTTTTGGTTTTAGAAATAATGCTGGTGTCAACCAGATATTCTCCAGCAGATTTCTAATCTAGACTGCTCAATTTCTCAGATTTATCAGCTGGTGTGATGTTCAGGTGAATAGCAACCCAGGATTGGATCAAATGTTGGAGCGGTGTGCAGCTCTGCACATGGGGTTGGAGCAATTACAAAGCTTTTGTTTGTAGATTTATATGGATTTACTGTATATTTGCCTTTAGAAAACCTCAGTTGTGTTTTAGGCTGTGGATTCATCTAGATCCCCTAGACATGGTGTCCAATCCCTTTCTCTATAACTCATTCTGCATTCCTAGGCTTGCCTTCTGGGCTGTAGATGGGGGGATATCACCACCTCAAGTATAACCAGACACATAGAACAATCAGCCTTTATAGCCTCTTGGTCTTGGGTGAAGCAACAGCCTACTCACGATCACCTGTGTAATTCCAGATGGGGGCAGTGCCAAAATGTTCACACGAGTACTTCAGTCCATGTCCCACCTGCACGTGAGGCTCCAGCCCATTTGTCCTCCTGTGCCTGCACCCTTCATTTCCCTTGACCCTGAGTAAAACAAGGCTTTCAGAACCCTTTGCATTGAGTTGTTTCAGTGGCATGTGGATAAAGCAGTTTACTCAGATGCAGCTATAATAGCTCTTATGCCTTCTCACAGTTTTTGGTGGGATGCCATGCTCGTCTGAGCATTGGTACTGTGATAAAACAGCAGCTGCACTGGAAATTTTTGCCAGCATGATTATGCAAGGCAGCAGGACCTCTCTGTTGCATGCTATAAATAAGACCCATATTATAAACAGATTGAGAACCACCGCAGACTTCTCCCCTCCCATGGATTTATTCATTGTTTCTCCATTACAATTGCCAAACCACTGACTGTAAAACTTCCTTCAGTCCCTGCTTTATTTTCATGGTGGGCCCCACAGCCTTATCAACATGTGTGATATGCACAATGGCAGTCACTACTGTGTTTTTTGCCATTCCCTACTCTTCTGCTACTGAAATCCAAGTGTTCCACTCTGTACAGGAGCAGATCTATGTTTATTTTCAAATCAGCAAAAAGCAAGGATTTTTAAAGAGAAAAATCTGTGTGAGAAAGGAAGGGATGTGACACCTTATTAAGAAAAGATCTTGAGCTGAGGACAAAAGTCTCAAATTTCCATTATTCCTTAAATACATCCCAAAGAGTTGGCACTAGCTTTGTCAGCAGTGAAGCATCACTCATTACATTGGACTCCTCTCCAAAGGCTGCAACAGATTTGTTTTCTTTTTCCTTTAAAATGTTAATGTAACTGGTGCTTTATTTTACAAGAGTTAGAGTGGCATTGCTGTTTTGGAGCAACGAGCTGGGAAGTGCAATGGTGTGAAGCAACAGCCAGTACCTCTGCTGTGGGGTGGGTTTTGAATAGGGAGTGTGATGCACATCTGGTCTGCAGCTCCTCTCTGGGAACAATTCTAGTCACACTTTTTACACTTGGCCTGTGTTGACTTTGAAGCTCATTTGACATGCATGTTTGAAAGGCAACACTGCTGAAAAGGGCAGGGCACACTTTAAATTTAAAAAAAAACCAAACAAAACCAAAAAACAGAAAGGCATTTTTTTTGCCTATATTTTTTTGACATTGTCAAAGAACATATATGTTGGCTAACTAATTTGAAATAAAAGTATTAGGAAAGCTGATGCTGTACAAATCAGTGAAGCTAACAGCAGATCATACTCACAGCTTTCCAAAATCAGCAAGCATAGGTGATACATTTTCAGAAAACAGGTCTATGATGTTTACATATAATTTTCCATATTTTCTTCCTTTGTCTTCTATCATTCCTGGCATTCTAGTTTTGACATCTCTTTAATTTCTTCCCACAAACATCTGCTGCTTTCTATGCTAGTTTTGTAACAAATTTCCTACATGTATAGCTCTTATAAAATGAAAGTTTACTCTTAGGCATAGAGGAGCAGGCTTCCCTCAGTTACAAACTGGAATGTCCCCACTTCAATGGATACTGAGAAAGTGTTTAAATTTCCTGGTCTGTAATGTTAGAGACTGATAAACCTATGTTCATCTAAGTAACACCAGTGAATGTGCAAGACTCTAATTTTACATATAAACTTTACTTTATTTTCTCTATATTTTTATTTTTTTGTCTGGGGAAGAAGAGATTTTTCAAGAAGAAGATTGGATGAGTAAGTTTGGGGGAAATGAATTGCACAAAGTGCTGCTCTATTCCTCTCTCAAAAAGGAGGGAAACCAATTTCTTTCTCTTAAAGAAGAGGGACATAGACAAAATTCTAGGTGTTACAGTATGCATGGTCATTGAGAAGCTGAATTTAAAAGAAAATACTGGGTTTTCACAATCAGTTTCACTGTCAGCCTTTATTCACTGCAGCCGGCCCTATGTCCTATTCATCAAATAATTTTTCTGGCCTTGTTGACTGCTCATTCTGGGGAGAGGCTATTGGCTACAGAGCCACTGAATTACTAGCATTTGATTTACAAAATACATAAGTGCTGAGTTCACACTTGGGATTATTTTAGAGGACACCACCTTTTCATGCAGCTAATTTTGCCCATAAATGTGATGGGGCATTGCATCAATGATTGCATGATGGAGCTCTGAGGATGGTTTCTGGCTTCTGACACTTTAAAATTTTTTGTTCTCTCCCAAGAAATAATTCACCATGGTGGACTCTCTTAGGTAATAAGGAGGAAAGAATCTGCTGTACAAGTGCAGCTTTTTTTACTCCCTTTACTATTCCTAGTATTTCCAGTGGTCTCTTTTGCATATTTCCCCATGAACACTTGCAATGAATACTGAGAGGATGGAAACAAGCTCTGAGTTTTGTCTGCTGGTTTAGTTTCTGTCAAAATTCGTCTCTCCATCCCATTTGCTTTGTTCAACTTCCCATGTCATGTCCAGTTCTTTCTCCCCTCCTACACATACATGGGAGCTGTTGTTGCAGCTTGTTTGTTCTTTCTCTGGGGTGAGTGTGTGTGTTTATGTGGTGTGTTTCCTTTCAAGCCCACCTCCACTCTTTAAAAGGTAGATATTTGGTCTCCCTCTTACTGGCAGCCATCCTTCCAAAACTCCATTCTTCCCATCCTAGTACAGGAATGGTGAGCCAGGCTTTGCAGATAGAAAGCCATTTGAATCCCACTCCACATGCCTCTGCTTGACCTTGGGTTTTGGATATTGTGTGGTGGCAACCAATGCCCTTTGCCTGGACTGGAACCCTCCTGGCCCCCCTTGCTCCTTTGTGACTCTGCTTCTGTGAAGTTCAGTTCTGTCTCCTTCTCATGTTGTCCATTTGTATTGGATTTGCATGGCAAAGTCTTGATAGCAGGGGGGTACAGGGGTGACTTCTCTAAAAAACTGCCAGAAACTTCCCCTGTGTCCAACAAAGGCAATGCCTGAGGGCTCCAAGACAGACTTTCCAAGGCCAAGGCTGAGCCCATCACTGATGGTGGTACTGGGATAATATATTTAAGAAGGGGGGAAATGTTATTGTGCAGAAGGAATTGCACAGAGGGAAGCAACTCTGCAGACACCAAGGTCAGTACAGAAGGAGGGGCAGGAGGTGCTCACTGATCATGATTTTAGTGGGATTATGATAAATCTGTAGCAGGAATATGCATCAGCACAATCCTATGGATCAAGACTTGAGGAAAACTACAACATATTGAAAAAACTTCCATCTGACTGAACAGAGACATCAGAAAACCCATAAGGGTGAGAAATTTAAAGAGCTGGTTTCTCTGCTGATTTGTAAGAATGACTCTGTATCACATTATAAAATGTAAACCCTGACAGAAGATGTTAGAGGTTGGACCAGTTGCAATAATCTTCTTGTCTTGGGATGCTCCAGGTTATGCTGGGGGGTCATCCTTACAGCATTCATTTTTCTCTCTGTGAGAGGTCAGAGAGGGATTTCCTCCTGTGGTTGGCTTCTGCCTCCCACCAGCTACCAACAACACCATTCTTGTACTGGCTAACAAGGTCAGACCTATTGGTACAGGGTAAGGTGGAAGGGTTACCTCACAGAAACAGGCAGACAAGCAAGCTGAACAGGATTCCTTAGGAAACTAGGCTGAAAAAATAAGAATGACAATAAAGTGATCTATCTCCAGCACTTTGATTTGTGTACAATTATTTTGTGTGCTGCCTTCTTAGTATAAACTTCTTGAAACAGAAATGTCCACTTATAATTCCACAGAGCATAGCAGAATCTTTGCACTCATTAAACAAATGGAAATATAGCAAAGTTAAATATTGGTAATTTTCAAGTATGAGGATTTCCAGTTAAATGTGGGACACCAAACAGTTTAAGGTCAAAGTTAATATAAAATCCCTTTTTTCTTTAAAATTTTAAACTTCTTAAAACAATTATTGACAGTTTAGAATTACATTTGTGTTGGATTTCAGTTTTTAGTTCTGTGCTCCAGATCTTGGACTTGGAACAACTCACTTTGATTAGTCACCAATGTTATTCTGAAACATATTTTGTCCACTTTCTCCTCTGTCAATGTTATGAAGTCTTCACATCTCATAAATGATGGGCTTGATATCTTCAAATAAAAAATATTTTAAATGCCGGGTATAGTAGCAAGAAATGCAGGTATGGTGAATATCAAATATTCAGAAAGTCTAACTTTCAGTCTTTAATAACCTAAAAACATCTGCTAGTTGAAATGACTGATGGTCCTTGTCTGAGAAAGTGTATCATGTCTCACACCCACTGAGTTCAAAATATTACAGCCAGCTACCTCCCAGCTGGACAAGTCCTTGAACAATAGTGCAATAAATCATGGGAAAAAGCCCAGCTTTTCTGGAGGATTTTTTTTAGGTATTTCTTTCCTTGTGCAGAATTAAGAAGCAGGTCATGGGGGCAGGATGTACTTGACTGAGTGGCAGGATTGCATCCTGCAGGCCAATGGGATTTCTCATTGCAAAGGGTCATTCTCCTTGTTCAAATTTGGTTCTGTATGGGTTTCAAATGCACAATGTGGCTGGTGACAGAGGTTCCTTCTGAAAGAGGTTTCTTTCTAAGGAACATTGGGAAAGAGTGGAAACAATTTCCTAATGACTGTGTTAAGTCAAAGAAATCCTGTGAAGAGCATGGGTCCTGATGGAATCAAATCACAACTTACTCATCAAAGCTAATGGTCATTTTAGGAATCTACTGAAAAGAAAAGCCTTAAGAAATTATGTCATAATGGTCATAATACATAATAATATTTCATATTCTGTTTTAGATGATGGGCAGAGACTTAGTCAAATTTTTCTTGCTTTGCAAACAGTTTCTATCACTGGGATATAAACTAAGAGAAGTTTAGGGGGAAACTGCCTTGAGTTCATGTCTTAAAATTGTATTTGGGGGACTTTACTTTTGAAAGAAAGGAGCAAAATTGTTTACTTTCACTTAAGAGGAGCTCTTTACATAAATTACAAAATTACAGAGTTGCAGTATGTTTCTGCTTCCAAATTCTGATTTAATCAGGGAGTAGCTGAACTTTTTTCATGTTTACACTAAGGTAAATGATAATTACATAATAACACTCTTCTGTTTGGTCATTGTTATATGTACCGCCATCTTTTTTTGTTTATTTGTAATACATCCTTATATGCAACTCCACTACTGTCCTGAATCTAAGGGTATGGGTTCTTATTTCAGGCTTAAAGTATTAATGTGTTAATCTAGGTTTACTACATTTATTTGCTTGGGCTTTAAGCCTAAGGTTACTACAACTCTTTTATGATCATATAATTTTGAGAAAATCATTTGATAAAACAACAACTATTGATTAGACAGTTGCAAGTGAAAATGATGAAATGAAAAGTCATATTTTCAATTTGAATCCTGTATCATTTGCACAGGCAAATTGTCCCCTTTTTCCCCATGCATTATCCTACCAAAACTACAGATGAAAATATATACAACTTAAATAATAAAACTGTGAACCTTTTACAACTAAGTCTATTTAGCGTTACTACAGTGCATCAAATTGCCTCAGTAAAACTACCAATAAAAATCTATGCTGCTATAAACCTACTGCTGTGGACACTTGCAAGTCTCTTGTTCATAACAATCCAGGAGAAAAGGCACATGGGGGTCAGACAGGTAGACAAATGAGACTGTCTCTGAATTAGGTGATTAGTACTTTTATCACTAACTTTCCCTGCCCCCAAAAATCTGTCAGATCTTGTCTTTGAATTCTGATCTGCAGGCACGAAATGGATACTTCCTCTCCCAATAAATCCTTTTATATTCAAACAAACTGGAGCCTGAATGAGGAGATACAGTCTCTTGCAACAATAAAACCATTAGCCCTGCCATATTTCTGCTGGCTCAACAAACAGCTGAGTTGGATTTATTTGCTGGCAGATGGAAGTGACTAATGATATAAGCAGAACTTTTTGCATGGGCAAGTTCAGCTAAATGATGCCTAGCAGAATAGCCAAGGAGTATCAGATCCACATGTTAAAAAAGTACCATTTTTTCTAGTTTAGTGCTCTTCTCAACGGTTTGTTCTATTTTTAAAATTTTTGTTTTAGTCTTTTTTCTTTATTGATTTTTTTGAGGGGGCTGGGTTTTTTTGTTTTGCTCATTTTAGAGGTTTTGTTTGGTTTTTGGGGGATTTTGTTTATTTGTTTTGGTGGGTTTTTTTGGGGGGAGGGTTGTTTTTTTTGGGGGGGGGGTGCTGTTTTATTTTTGGTTTGGTTTGGTTTGGTTTGGTTTGGTTTTTTTGTTTGGTGGGGGGGGAGTTGACTGGGACCTAGACACATCCCTTTAGGAAAAGTGTCTGCTTAGCACAAATTCAGTGGCATGTATCCATCCCCAGTAAAGCTGTAGGCAGTTACTCTGAGAACAAAAGGGAGAATGTTCTGATGAAGTAGATCTTACTTGGTTTGGCTGAAAGGTCCAGAATACATTACAGAGACCACCAAGTTTTATTGACTGTACTAATCCTGCTCAGTTCAACCCCTTGCATGAGACTTGCATCACAAAACAGAACACAGTAAAGTTTCCTGTGGTGATCAGACATGTTCACACAGAACTTGAAACCTCTAAAATGAGTCAATCTCCATGAATTGTGCTGTTTGAACCCATAGTGAAGACCCCACAGCCTTCTTATCTGGTATTTGATTCTGAGGCTCAAGCTGGCTCTGCTTTATAATTATTTTTGGAGACTCTGGAAGCTTTTAGTCTATAATTCAGAACCTTTATTCTTTCTGCCAGCAGATGCCAAGCACTTTCCTCAGGGATGTCCCATTTTCTCACATGATCAAACCATGCTTTGAATGTTCCCCTGGAGAAACCCATTCTTCTGAGAAACTGCCCATATCCTCTGGAAGAGCACGTTGCTATTCTTCAAAGGTGCAGTTGATTTGTCACTCTTCAAAGGCCATTTCACTGAAATCATCCCCAGGGCATGCAGGGCTCCTCTGTGCTGGGGAGGCCACCCCGTCCCTGTCTGTGGGGATCTGCAGCACTGGGACAGTGGGAATGAGAGCTCCAGGAATACAGTCCCATGGCAGGGCTGTGGCTCATCATTTTCTGGTAGTGAGCAGCCACCCTGATCTGTACACTGACCAGTGTAATAACCCTTTAATGTTTAGGGATTTTGGAAACAGAAAAATTGTGTCAAATCTGAGGTGTAACTGTGTGTTGTGTACTTGCTTACTGCGGTGATGGTAAGAACTGCAAATAATTTCATTAGGACTAACATTAATGGTGCTCATGTACTTTATTTCTGCCCTTCTTGAATGTGAGCATAATGTCTATTGCTGATGCTTCACACAGTCCAAACCATTGTTTTTATTGGTTCTGACCTTCTTTAGTTTCCTTGTTTTTGAGCTCTCCATTAATATGGTTTAAGATAACTGTAATCAGTTCTATTAACATGTTGAAAGCACTTACATTGCAGTGAGTTTTGCCTTGTGGCTCAGCTCCTGTGTCCTGAACTAACTTTTGTGCATTGCTGATGTAACAGATGCTCTGTAGGATGATCCCTGTATTTTTCAGCACCTATGTGTGCAGCTGAAAATGTACTTTGATATTCTTGATTATTGTGCTCTCAGTATTTTCTTGATTAGGAGATTAGGGAACATAAATCTACACACATATTTGTATTTTTGTCATGTCCTTATGAGGGAAATAAATCCTCCCTGCACAGACTGAGGATAGATTTTAAAAATACCCCCCTGTTCTTTCTCCTTGCATCATTTATCAGGATGCTTGTCATCATAAAGTGTCTGTCATCATTAGACATTTTATTCTATCAATGTTAATTTATGATTTGGATTTTCTGTAAAGGATAATTTGGCAGATTAACCATTCCTTGTTAATTTTGAACTGGGATTCATATCAGTCTAATTTTTTGTACCCAAATCACAATTAGGTTTGCCCAAGTACCTTCCCTTCCTCAATTCTCCTTGGCAAATTATTTGTAGTGTCCTGTAATCACTGGCTAAAGAGTCTTAGTTGAGGTGAAACAGCATCAATGATTTTGTTTGGGTTTTTTTTGCCATATACTTTTCTGTCCTCAAGCTGTGTCTCAAGTTCTGCAGAAATTCTGCCCTGAAATGATGGAAGAACTTTGTTTGATTATACAAATTTGAATTCCTATCTAGAAAAAATGTACAGGTACTTGAAGCGTATTGAATTTGATAAGTATCTTTCCATTTCCATTGCATTTTTGATCCAGCTGTGAGACACAGATGGGAATCTTTGAAGTTAATTTCAATCATTTCCCCATGTATCTGCATTTTCTCTTTAGGCTTATAAACCTGAGGAAAATAAGGTCATATCTGGTATATTTTTTTATTTGAGGAAATAGTTGAAAACCTTTGACTTTTTTATAGCTCCTCCTCATAAACTGACCCAGTCATGTGTCATCTGAAAGTGAACCCTTCCTAAAACAAATACCCCAAGTGATGACTTTGGAGAAATAAGCATATGACAACACAATGAGAATTTTGTAAATTTTATTTGCCCTGGAAAGCAAGTTTTTAATGAGTCAGAATCCTCCTTCCCAATTTATTTCTTTAGACATTTGTGGTATTCCTAGAATGACACTATTTGATAAACCTTTAACTTTCTTCCTTTAAGTCAGACCAGTGGACTTAAATTAGAACAAAATCCAGGCTATTTTAAGCGAGCACAGCCCAGCCAGCAGACGTGAACACAGCAGCCTTTTAGTGCAGCCCTGGGCTGTTACCTCCCTAGCTCTGGCTCTGATGACAGCCCCTCAGTCTCCCATAGTGATGCTCTCTCAGGGAAGATTTCTTATTGACAAGGTAGAGGATGGCACTGTGGCCTTTTCTGGGGAACCCAGAAAAGAACTGTGCTCAGTGTAATGGATTAGGCAGCCAGGGCACTACACAAGGACATAAAATACCCCATGAAATTTGCTGGAAGCAACATTTTGCTGCACTGCTAGACTTGTTTACCTTTCTGTCTGATGTGAGTGAAGTGTTTTCTTCTTTTGTTTCAAGGAAAGTGGAAAATCACCACTGGGCAAGTGCATAGTACTCTAATAATAGTCTAATTTCGTTTTTATGTGAAAATTTCAGCTGCTTCCAATGATACTATTGGCCCTAGCCCTAAATTTCTTGTAGAAATTAAATGCAGAGAGAACAATTCAAGCAGCCTCTCTTCCAGTGCAGAGCTTTAAGTATCCTGAGGGTCCTGAGAGCAGCAGGAATAACTCAGTGAGTAAGGCTGGAAGCACCCTGGCAGACCTGATGTGTCTGGGGAGGAGGTCCATGGCTCCAGCACTTCTGAAACATAAAAACGCACATTTTGTTCTGTGTAATGTTTTGGGGTAAAGAGATGGACCTAAATCTCTGCTGTGCCCCATGCTCTGGTTAATCTGCTCTGTCTCAGGCCAGTGCCAAATCAGTAACCCTGAAGGTACAGAAATTCTTTAGGGCAATTGTAATCTGTCTGCTGCTCATTTGCAAATGCACAAAGGAAGGGCAGGGGTGCAATGAGGCAGACCAGAGCAGGAAGGGCAGGGGTCCTTTACAGCCCTGAAAGAATTTTGTTGAGAGAGAGAGACTCAGGGCCAAGTCCTCAGCTGGAGAAAGACTGAGATCCATGGGAGAGATCCATGCTGTTGCAGGGAAGTGGAATGACCATGGATGCCAACAAGGCTGCCTTGCCCAAATGGCATGTGTCCAGCTCTGCTGCTGCCTCCAGCCACAAGGCACAACTTTGATGAATGCCATGGACTCCAAAATAATTTGCTTTGTTTCCATATCACTTGAAATCAGTGACATCTCCTCCTCAATTGATTCTGCAGAAAGGAGGCAAAAACAGTGAGTCAGAATATAGGGCTGAATAAAATAAGGACAAAATTTACCTTTGGGCCTCAGGTAAACATTTTAAGGCCCAAAGGCCCAAGTAACAAACAGTTGCAGATAAAGGTTTGCATGAGACTTTAGAATCTTCAGAGTTAAAGTAGAAGACATCCACAACAACAAAAAAGAAAATCAGCACTTATTGAGTGGATACTGTCAAAATATAAGGAATGGTTCCTTAGCTTGTGTTGATTTTACCTCTTTCCTATTGCAGATTTCAGACACAGGTCTACATGGCTTTGCTGTAGCAGATATGCTCAATGTTCAGAGGGGCTGGGTTTTTATGGTTGCTGCCCTAGTCACTGCGTTGTCAGGAGTTTCTAGATTTATTTGGCATGTTTTGCAGTTTGAGGAGCTTATACATACATGTGGGATTTAAGGGCTTTGTTTAAAACCTTCAATGTCATTTAAACAAAGGTCTTGTACACTGAAAAGTATAAATAGCTTTTTGAGCTCCAGGTGTTTCCTGAGGGAGGTAGTGAGAACCTAGCAATGTGAGATTGCACACACCCACAAACCCCAGTATTGCACCTGGGCATGTTTTCTGCATGGTGGTAAGTATATTTTAATTCTGTTTTAAAATCCATCCTTCATAGAAGCTTCTTATTCTGAACACATGCCTGGCCTTACAGTTGAAAAGTAGTGCTGGGGTGATGCACAGAAAACACACTAATTGCTGAAGTGAGGGCTCAATAACTGGATTACAGAAATAGAGGTAGAGCTGATAGAGATATTATAAGAAAAGAACCCCAACAATTAAAGATCTCATCACAGAATATGTTAGAAAACCTGAACCATCTTCATTTTGAACATTCTCTCTATCAATGGAAATTAATTAAACTAAACCATCAAAAATAAAATTACTAAATTCACTTATTAAACCATATAAACAATAATATTGCAGTAGGTCTGCCTTATAAAATTGTTACAGATTCCTGCATAGGAGCTAACTATTTTTGAACTTAGAGAAGTGGTTGTCATTGTTTTCCAGCTGACTGTAGGCCCTTGTTCAGTGTTCCTGACTAAATGAAAGCTTTAGGGCAGAAATCTCAAAGTGTCTTGCCCCAAATCAGTATTTTCCCTGCTCAGCTGTTGGAAGTAGGACTGTGGAGGAATTAGGTCACTTGGCCAAGATCTCAGAGGTCTCAATAGCATTGCTAGGAATAGAAATGAGATCTTCTGGTTCATTCTGGTACTAATTTTTATGGGTTTCTGTGTGGCTGTTATAGAAGAGTGATGTCTTCACTGTTTTTATAGCAGTGGAATGCACTGACAGAGCAGCCAAGGCAACTTTATCCCACAGCAGCTCTTAGCTTTGGTGCACCTGTGTTTAAGCTCATATAAAACCAAAATGAATAAAACCTACATTTTGAGTGCTTGATCTGAGACACATCAGTACTTTGTTATCTTTATGAGCCTCAAAGTGTCCCAACTTGTGCACCCGAAGGGATAACTGGAAAGAGTTGGGGAAATGGTGCAGAAAGAAGTCCTATCACCTGCAGGCCAAATTTCATCAGTGCTTTTTCACATTCAATGAACTGTAGCATTGGTGAATAGAATAGCAAAAACTAATTGTAGGATACTAAGCTAGGAAAACTCCAGTGAGGCATGGAGTTGAAAACAACAGTATATACCAACATTAAAGATTAAGATTTATTAAAAGAAATCTTTTATGCTAATTAGAATTAAGTTGTGGATCTGCCAGATCTGCCACGTTTACTTATGTGTGACAAGCTGTAGCTGAGCTAAAGACCCTTGAGCAGTGTACAAAAGAATAATTGATATTTTTGTTTAAAGAAAAGTAGTCCAAACCTGAACTCTTTGGGAATCCAACATCGGTTTTGAAAAGGGGCTGAAGAGGTTGCCCCCCAACCTTGTCCCCTGCAGGTTGGGACAGGAGAGGAAAACAGGAAATTTTATTCATCTTAGTCTCTCAGTTTTCCAAGTTATAGTCTCCAGCTGTTTCCATCAACTTTGTTTTCTAAAAAGAGAGAGAGAGAGAGAGAGAGAAAGACTTCTATAGAGTTTTTTAGCTATCTTTAAGTGACTCTTTGTTGAAACCTGCATTGCATTTTTCAATAATTCCAGAGTAGTTTTCTTTCTTCTTTTCCCAAAACAAACATCTCTTACCCAGCTTCTCCTCAGCCTGAAAAAAAAAGAAATAAAAGCAAAATAAAAGCAGCAGGCTAGGGGTGAAGGGAGAAGAATGGTGTCTACAGCAAGAAATGTGGCCATGCAAAGTCAGTCATGAGTCTGTCGCAAGTGGCAAGTGAAAGCCTGCCTGCAGGCAAAGAGCAAGGGTACCTTCCACTTTGCCTAAAATCAACATTTTACATAACATTTCCAGGTAAAGGCTGACCATAGCACTTAGCAGTGAGGGATTGATGGGCTGGTATTTTAAGTGGCACTCATCACATACTCTTTATCCCACTCGCAGGGCAAGTTCTCCCAGAAGGGCCTTAACCCGCATGGACTGTAACATGTAGAAACTGGCTGCTCCCATTACTTGACCCCTTTTATTTGGGAGCAGGGGCAGGCACCCCTGTAAATCCTGGGGCTCCAAGAGCCACCCTTGATGAGGTGGTTGAAATAATGACCACTGTTCCTTCCTCTCTTTCTTTGCAGCTCAGGGAAGTGAAACTATTGGGTGTTTTTCAGCAGGTGTCTGGAAGTCACTCTCTGAACTAGACAGGGATGCTCCGTGGAGGTGCCTCTTTGTTTTGCAAGTCCAGCACAGGTACTGGGACAATGTAGCAGGATACAGAGCAACAAATCATATTTATATGCAACTGATATTCCAGTGTTAAGATAAAATTATGAATAGCCTTGGGTAAAAATTTTAATACAGTCTTTAATGCTTCATCTTGTGTTGTTTTGTTGTTTTCTGTTTGTTTGTTTTTTAATGCTTCATATTAGTGTGACTATCATCTGTACAGGGTGTTTGCACTGTTGGAGATATAATGCCAGGTTTTCTAAAATAATATATAATGCCAGGTTTCATTCATATTGGAGATAGACCTATTCTTCTCACCTGAAACATTTCCTGGTTTTCAGTCACTTAAAATTTTGTGAAACATTTAGCATTTCAATGGTAAGCATCTGCTTTAGTCTGATTTCTCCTGGAAAACTTCTGTAAAATTTTTAGATGCCTGATGGGAGAAATTATATGTGACTGAATGAGTAGCTATAGGTCTGCAAAGGGTACTATATCTATATGAGAAGAAATGGGATTGGCCAGAGGGAAAGATAAAGACTTAACAAGGCTGAGAGAATAAGAAGAGGCTGGCTGAGAAATGAACCAGGCATCACCATGCGTGTTCCAGCTCCCTGGTACTGGTGTCTGACACCTATAACCATTTTCTGCCATGCCATTAGCCAAACTGCAGAGGTCTGTGCAGTGCCTTTTAAAGGCCCCATCTACCTCCTGGCAGCCCTTGTGAGTGGCAGGACAATGTCAAATATGGGGATTTGTTCCTGTTTCTGAGAAACAAGCAAAATACATGCCAATCAATTAAAGTACTATCAAGGATGAGAACTTTGGTACTTCTCATGTTTATGCAAAGTTGTCTTTCATGACAAGGTTCATTCTATAATCAGGACAGAGAGTTCCAGGAACTGAACATGGTTAAAGACACCATAAGACCTGTTCCCATTTTATTGGTCCCAGAAATGGGAAAGAGTATAGAGAATGAGACAGAATTTAGCAAGAGAACATATGGCAAGGGGGTGATGTTCTACCATGGAGAATTGGACACTCTCCCTTTTTCTGTCAAACAGCTCCCATGTGGTGATAGCTGAGTCACTCAAGCCAATCTTTTCGGAAGCTGTCAATAACTTTACATTGCTTTTATTCTTAGTGCAGGGCTTGTAGGCGTGCTGAACTTTCTCAGCTGCAGCTGAAGTCAGGGAAGCCATGCTCCAAACACAAAGTAGTACACAAGAAAATCTAGTTTTGGGAATTTAAAATCATGTCCAACATGGTAATGTTTGGCCTTACTCTTGCTGGGACTCTCCAGTTTTCAATATGAAGGGATACAGCCAAGCACTCTCACTTTGAAGTGACACTGTGCAGGAAGTTCACTGTGAAGCTCTGTTACAGCAATGGGGGATACTCTCTTCAGAGCAGGTTTTGAACACTGTGCAGGAAACCAGGCAAGCATGACTTATGCTGAGCTGCAGGAAGAAAACAACTCACTCATCTCACCAGCTTGCCATCCCACTTTCTACAGCTGCCTGAAAGGAGGTTGCAGCCATGGGGGAGTTGGTCTCTTCTCCTGGTTAACAAGTGACAGGATGAGGGGAAACCTTGTGCCAGACTCGTATTGGATATTAGGAAAAATTTCTCCACTGAAAGGGTTGTCAAGCATTGGAACAGGCTGTCCAGGGAAGTGTGGAGTGATTACCCCTGGAGGTATTTAAATGATCTGTAGCTATGGCACTTGAGAACATGGTTTAATGGTGGTGCTGCACTGACAGTTGGAATTAATGATCTTAAAGGTATTTTCCAACCTTTACAATTCAGTTATTCTATGATTGTATGCCTTGCCATCTATAAATTACTCCAAATGCTCATCTCACTTACTGTATTACACGAACATTTAGTAGATTAGAAGGAGTATAAATGAGGAAACAGACAGTTTCCCCAGTTTGGTCAATCTCCTGAATGGGAAGACAACATCTTTTTCACTTGCATTTCAAAAAATCAGACTGTCAGTATTAGGGTAAGTGGTCTCAGTTCTTTCCCAGGTCTGACAGTGCCAATATTTTCTCATTTTGACAAAAACCAAGGCAAGTACAAGAAAGAAGCCACTGAAAAAACACACCCACCAGCACTATGCCCTGCACTATTGACTCCTGTCCCATTATATAACCACTTCATGAGCCTCTCTGAAACACTCCTGAACTGCAGGTCTTTCATTTTAACAGCAATGGGCATGTTAGAAACATAATTGACTGACTGCTGAGCTGGGTGTGCACTTTTAGGGGTAAATAGAGCAAAAATATTGCTTTCCAAGTTGGCTGTGTGTAAACTTGTGTGAGCTGGGTAAAAATTTAAATAAAACCCCTGGGTCATAGGGGGTTCCAGCCAGAAGAAATTTATGTTTTCTGAAATGAGGTTTCTCTTATGCAATCCCATTTAATTGCAAAGAAAGTACAAAGCCCTCTTTCTCTTCACACAGCAAGAATTGCAGAAAAGGCATGGCCTGTGTTTACAGCTCAAGTCTATTTTCCATTAAACACTCTAAAAGCTCTTTTTCCCTTTTTCTCTTAGCTTTTCTCAGAGGCACATTCCTGGCCCTTGTTATGTCTGTGTTGTTGGCTTTTTCCTTGACACCATCTGTCTCTTCCTTTGATCTTTTTGTGTCTCTCTCATAGACACCCAACTGATCACAAAACAATGTCCAGTAAAACCCTTCCACCCATGTGTCTTGCAGGTGCTCTTTTTTTGGACAGGGATGTGTTCTGGTGGTTGGAAGGAAAGCTGTGATACTTCCACCTATCTGCTCCCATAATGAACTCAACTGTTTTTTACAACTGACCATTATATAGGTAACATTCACCCTGATTTAGAGATATTTTACCCCAAGGGCTAATGAAACTGTTGATGAGAAATCAGACTGTTTCTCAGCAGCATTGAGAAACACTGAAAGCACAGTGCTTAAGGCTGTACCAGAGAGAACAAAGGTTCTTTCATCTTCTTCTGGTTACAGTCTCTGTGCTTCATCTAGTTAGAAACTTGATGCTTTTTCTCAAAGCTGTTCTGACTTAAAAGTTTGAAGAAATGCACTTCATACATTTAAGCATTACCGTACTTATTTTTCATTCATTGCAAAGTTAAATGTCACTTGCCTCTCTGTGAGTTGTCTGAGAAAACAATATCTTGGTGTGATATATAGTTTGTCATCATCACTACTTTTCCTAGGTGTCTCCTGAAGTTTATCCAGTGAATTATGGAGTCACAGAATTGCTGGCTAGAACTTCTTCTGGGGTTCTCTGGTTCAGCCTCATACTCACAGCAGGTGTGTTGCTGAAGTGAAAGCAGGTCAGCCACGGGTTTGTCTACTGAGCTTTAAAAACTGTCAAATACAGAGAATCCTTGGCTTCCCTGGGCAGCCTTTTCCAGAGCTGCTCTGCCCTCCTCCTGGAGAAACTTCTCCTAAGCTCCTGCTGGGTGCAGCAGACCCCGTGTCCCTGGGTACCCTTGCACAGCAGGTGTGAGGCTCTGGGGTGGGGCTGAGCAATGACAAGGATGATGGAGCATGGAGGCGTCGCTGAGGTTAAGGAGGAGCATGCCCTTCATCAAAACCACTTCCACAGAGAAAAAGACAGGTCATGGTCAGAGGAGACTCTCTGAAGGGAAACACAAGGCCCAATGTGCACACCTGACCCACTTAGTGAAGTCTGTTCCCCCCATGGGGCCCGGGTTGAGGATGTGAAGAGAAAGCTTCCTGCCCTGGTATGGCCCTCTGAAATTATTGATTTCTTAGGTAGGCAGTGATGAAGTTACAACAAGAAATCTGAAGGCAAAGAAGATGAACTTGAGAGCCTTGGGATGTCTATAAGTAATGTGATTGTTGTACAGGTAATGTTTGCAAAGTTTCTTGCTGGGCTAAGCAGGGAGTAACCCACACATGACACTGTTTTGTTGACTTTTACAATACAGATAGAAAATGGCCAGCTCATTCTAGCACTGGTCATGAGTGAGGACAAGTACAGAACAAAAATAAGTCTTTATAAAGCTCACTACAGTATTTTGTATTTTGTTGAAACATTCTAGAGTTTTAAAAATTTTGTAAAGTAAAAAATGTATAATGTTAGACCCTTTCAAAGACAAGATAGATAAAACTCATTCTGTTGCAACACCAGCACAAATTACTAACCTGAAAAGAAAGGCTGTATTCTCTGTTTGAAGAACATACAGTAATAACCAAAATTAAGACTTCTTCACCTCCTCAAAATAGAAAAGCTACACTGTTAATAATTAGATTTTTCTTTGGACTAGCCTAGCATCCAATACTTTCATCCCAGTAGATTTAGCAGATTCTTTCTTTCCATTTAAGTTTGAAAGTTTCAGCAGCCTTAGTTTCTTATTTGAGACCAAATCACTCCTGGCATTTGTTTGCTTTTATATAAGAATATAAGAATCTCATCTTTGATTGGAAAGAACAAAACAAAACACAGCTGTGATGAAGATTTCAATACATTTCTTTTAAATAAGGGCTTTAATTCCACCAAGAGCTGATTCTTCATGTACAAATAGAGAGTACTGCAGTACCCTTCTGCAACTTCAGGGCTTAGGGTTCTGCTGGGAATTGGGCTTTTAGGCCAAAGTCAGGATGTTTTAGGGCAAAACTGGTTTTATTATTTTTCTGGTTTAGAAAATTTGACTTCTTCTGGAGTCTACATTTTTCAAAATGAACATTGTCAAATTGGAAGTTTCTTGGAAGAAAAATGCAAGAATGATTCAGTCTGTAAAGTTTTCCTTATCCTGAGGGATTGAAGAAAAAGTTAACAGATTTCTAGCTTGGTCTCAAAATACTTATGCAAGGAAATTATTTTTTTCTGGGAGTCGATGACAAGTTATACAACAGCAGCAGGATTTCAGCTCTGGAATCCAATCCTAGAGAAAATTATGCTGGGAAAATGGTGCATGTTTTTAATAGCAACATTCATGTGCTGAATCCCTATTACTGGTGTCTTAGACATTGAGAATTAATGTATTTTCAACAATTGCACACTAGCAGCTGTGGGTAGGGCTAGGTATAGGAATGACTGGTAAATACTTTGGCCAGGAAATCAAACTAATGAGGCAGTTGCTGACAGCTTTTGCAGACTGACTTTCCTGCTGCTGCATTGTCTTGTCCTTCCTCTTACGTTTTACCACCTGCCAGCTCCAGTTACTGCCTCTTGCATTGCTTCCTTGGCAACATCATCCTTCATTTCTGCTCTGGCTTTGCCTCCTCACCTCCTGCACTGCCACGACTGCCTTTGAGGAACCCCAATGGCTTCTATTAGTGTGTGTGCTGCTCTGGAATGCTCCTCGAGCTGCAGTGTGAGATGTCCCACATTGCTGCAGGAACTGGCAGCTCAGAGGATCTCAGACAAACTGTTCCCTGTCCATCTGAAGGCACAGAACAGTCCTAATGGCAGGATTTAAACTACATCATCACTTCCTGTAGCCTTTTTCTACCATCACTTTCAGACTGCATCTGAACAGTGTGTGGAAAACACCTCCTATTTGGTTCTGAGTTAGATATGAACAATTTGTGGGCATGTGTGGATTAGATGGATAGATAGATAGATGGACAGATAGATAGATAGATAGATAGATAGATAGATAGATAGATAGATAGATAGATAGATAGATAGATAGATAGATAGATAGATAATAACTAACAGTATCTGTGGCTGAAGATCAGTGGAGGTGGTTTAAGGCTATGGCTGTATTTTCCAGCTGTCTATGGCCATTTAGAAAATGCCACAAAATTACCCTTCAGAAATCTGTTTGTGGAAAATAGGAAGGGTATCCAGGCACAGAAACGTAATATGTTCTGCCATATCTAGTGCAAAGTAAGGTTTTCTTCCGCTTTTATTTTAAACAATGAAACACTGAAAACCAATGGATACAAGAGAAGAAATTGTACCCTCTGTGAGGTTTGATAAACCACATCAGAGAATCCAGATCTTTCACCATCTAGCAAGACCTGATACACCTTCAAAATTTTCACTGGTGTTTTAGACAAAAAAAAATCAAGAATTAAGGCCTTGACAATACAAATACTGAAAATATGTGTGTTATTAGCATGAGAGTGCTTTTGGCAGGCCTGTTTTTAGTATGCATGCTCTGGTGTTTTACTGGCTCTCTGCTGCTGTAAACAAATCTGAAGGGGGAGGAGAATTTAGAAGTTAACTAATGAGTGTGAACACTGCAGAAAGGAAATGAAGACAAGTGACTATTGGCCCTGTTCTCTCTTATTAGACAGCAATTAATTTTTCAGTTGAGAAAACTGCTTCATCCTATCTGAACCTCGTGGTGGAATTAGGCAGTGTACCCACAGGGCAAGTCTTTTCCAGCCATCCTTGAGCCTTGTCTGGCTTTCTCCATCCTGGATTCCTCTGCTGTGGTCTTAGGATCAGCCTTTCTCTTAAATTGCCCACCTGGGTGACACAGAAGGATGTTGGCACTTTCGTAGGCTCTGTGCAATTTTGAGATAAAGTGGAAGGCTGTGTCTTGGAGCCAAAACTGCATGAAGTGGATTTTCACCTCCAGAACAGCATTGCAACTGATTTCCATGATATAAGGTAGTGCAATCACAACGTCGTGTATGCTTTGTCTGAAGTCGATCCTCCAGCTGTTGAAACAGTATCTTTTTTCATTAAATCAAACCAAACCGTAGCCAGCATCAACATCAAGCTCCAAAAATGCAGTACTTAAGTCTTTTAGGTCAGATGCTGATCTCTGAAACACTGGTGTGAGGCTAGAGGAATTACAGTTTTACACTAATGTATATGAAATCAACAAGCTTATTTTAGGCCAGTGATCTGCTTTCACAGGTGTGCCTTATTTTAAGATGCCATCAAAGTAATTTCTCCCCATCATTCCAAAGCTGTTGAAGATTAAAGATAAGCTTTACTGGTAAACAGAGAAACAAAGAAAAAGATGTGGAACAAAGATTTGCTTTGTGTCTCAGTTAAATGCTAGTTAAGGAAAAAAACATTTCTGGAATGCTTCCTTTTTATCAATCATAGCAAAATTTAAATAAGCTGGCAGAGTACAACTAAAAATGCTGTTTCTTAAACAGAAAAACATTCACAAAAGTTCAATGATAAAAGGTCAAAGAACTGTGTTATGTTCACTCTCTTTTTTTTTTTTTT
>VZRX01010808.1:146177-241101 GCA_013398075.1 Notiomystis cincta
CTTTGTTATTTTCCCTCTCTTTTTTTTTTTTTTTGGCCATTGTGTGTAAAACTGCAGGTTTTATTGAAGACAACTGATGTAGGATTTGTTCCATTGCACTCCCTGTTACCTTAGCTTGGCTTTGCTATGGGAAGTCCTTGGGGGAGTGGTGAGAAACTATAGTTATGGTGGGTTTTTTTTGGTCACAGACACTCAGCAACTGAGGGGAGAGAAAAAGAATTAAATTGAAAAAAGTGTGTATGGAAGGAGTGGAGGGCTCTGTTTTACACTGCCACACCTCAAAAATAGCTGAAGGGAGTTTTCCAACAATTTCCGCATACCATGCACAGTTCATCCCGGGACTGAGACCAAATATATAAAGGATAATTCCCCAAAGGAGAATTGGGGAGGGGGGCATTTAAATAAAAAGGAGAGAGATAATGGAAATCTGCCCATAAACAGAACTTTTGCATCCTCTGTTGAAGGACACAGTGCCTTAAGCAGTGTTTTTCAGTGTGCAATAGCATGTAAAGTGAAGTAGCCAGGCAGCACTGTGCCTGCCCCGTGTCCTCTGGGTTTGCACCGAGCCCAAAGTTCCCACAGGCGTGGGCTTGGCTCTTTTGGAGCTGCACCAACCCAGCTGTGATTCCCAGGCATGTGCTGGCTGCTGGAACCATCCTGGGGAGGCACATCTGAAGCATGGTACAGCACTATGAAAGAATGTGTGGTCCAGCCTTGGCTTGCTTTCACCACCCAAGCTGTAGATCACTGGCCAAGAGTGTCACCCCTTCCTGCTGTCCAAGATGTGCTGAGGCACTGCCTGTGTGATCATCACCTTTTGCAGCAGGCATTTCAAGCTTTATTGCCAGTTTGCCAAAGCTTGATGAAAAGAGCAAAAGTCCCATGCACAAATTTTCTTAGCTGAGTACTGGGCTAAGAAAAGTGTATTCATATGTCCACACTCCGAAAATAAATTTATCCACTTCAGCTGGGGAGGCTTGGGAAAAAGAAAAAAAAACAACCCAAAACCCCATTTTCCTACTAGAGTCTCATCAGTACAGTGACATAACATGATTATGTATTTATGCATCAGCTTTTCCATTTTCTGTCATTTCAATAAAAACAAGCAAACAATGGAATCACTTAAGCCGTTAGTATTTGTAATTTAGTAACTCTTGCAGACAAGTCCCAGCATGTTGCAAGTCTCAGCTTCATGTTTTGCCTTGATGATTTCTTTTACTTCTTAAATGGTGTGAATTTTATCAGTTTCATAGCATGAGAAAAAGAGGAACTCATGTCTCTTCTCATTTCTTTCCACCCCAAAATCTTTTCTTACCTTTTAATTTAGCAACATGATATGAAATACATTAGTCTCAAATCCAAAAGCAGTCTCATTGCTTTTATCATGAATTATGCATTGCAGGTTTATAAGTATAAATAGCAATACTAAAACCAAATTGCTTTCTGAGCCAAAACCCCTTAAGCAACAGAATGAATATGGTCTGTCATAAAACAGCCCAGAATAACATGATATTAGAAATTCAAGCTGAAATACCTTTCCACATGCATTACAAAATTTACTTGTTAAAATAAATTACTCCCTATGTCACCTTTATTCTGTTTTATTACCTTTCTAGTAATGCTGTAAATAGATACCTTGGCTAACCTCATTCTTGTTTCATAGAGATGCACATGCCAAGAAGACCTGGCTGTAAGTAAATTCTGCACAGCAGCTTCCCCTCATCGGTGGGAATAGCTGGCCAGCTGGTGATCTCAGTGATTCATGTGCAAATGTCAGTGGCTCTGCCTGGGCCCAGTGCTCTCTTTGCAATATTCTTTTCTTGCATATTTTCATACAGAGTCCCTCTTGCCTGGGCTAAACAAACACAACAGCACACTCCAGAAGCAATAGGAAACTCAGACTGAAGAATGAGACTGCACATAAAACAAACTCTAATGAAAAGTAACACATCAAGGTAGTATTTTTAACTTAAATATTTATCATGTACTTGTATTGTAGCATTGCTTAAAGGCCAGGGCTAGTCTGTGCTAGCTATTATTCAGGCTTTAAAAAAGCACCTAAGCTCCAAAGGCAGGCCTGTCTGTCTCTACATTTACATTTACTGGTTTTATTTTGCTCATTTGACTTCAGAGTATCAAAGCTTTAGAGGAAATCTCATCCACCTCCCTTCCTTTCAGACCCAAAATGCCAAGAGCACCAATTCAAATCTTCTGCTGTATATTTATTGCTTACTAAATGAGATACAGGAAAGGATTATAACTCAGGCTGCAAAATTCTACCTTCAAAAGTGAGGAAATGCCAGATTAAATATGTAATAGCAATTCAGTTCTCTTAGGTATTATAAACATTATGATATAAGGTGTAATTTTTTCTTTCCCCTGACAACCTTGCCTCATTCACTGCTGGCAAATGCATCAATGAGCCATGGCCCAATATTGCCTCTGATTAAGGTGGCTGAGTGTATGTCATATGCCTCCTTCCCTGCATGCTAGTCAATATCCTGGGTGAAAACTGGACATTTTTCTCAGTTTCCTGAGGTGCTTCTTGAACATTTCAAAGTTGGTTTTGTATTTGTTTTGTTTTCAGAAAATCCCTTTTTACATTACAGGCAAAAAGTGATATATGAGCTGGGAAACTTCTCTTGCCAGATATGCACATAGTGGCTACTTTCATCAGAGAAACAGAGATATTGGGGAAACTGAGCTTTCCAGCTTTCCAGGATCTGAAGGCAAGTATACCCTCAGAGCACATGCTTTTTTCTCTTCCATGAAGCTTCTTCACCCGTCTTCTTGAATTTCAGTTTTAACCCACATTCCTCTCTTTGTTTCTCCCATCTTCCTTCATCAGGTATTTCATGATGGTACATGCACTCTTTTCTGAGCTCACAGTCCAGGTGACAAATCATCCTCCTCACCACCCAATCTCTCGGCTGTAATTGATATCTGCAGGAAAAAAATGTGAGTGGAATTTTGGCAGGAGGGCTCCAGCACCTTGAGGGCTGCACCCAATTTCCTGTAATGCCTTTAAAATCAAGCTCTGGGGACGAAAGTAGTTTATTGGCATCCAACTAACACTCCAGGACAGGAGTGGCCTTCTTGCAGGTATTCTTTCCTCCTTGTAAAACTCCCACCTTTTCTGAGGAATGCCTGAGAACAAACAGTCAAAGAACAAGCTGTCAACACTCTTCAGTGTTGTAAAATAAATATTTCCTTGCCCTAAACCACTTTAGAGAATTATATCAGGGCCTACTCCAAGTTTTGAGAAAAAAAAAAGGCAGTTTTCTAGATTATTTCATAAGAGTTAGAGGTGCGTCATCTGTGTTTGAGAGTGTTTTAGTGTGTGGTGATCTGCAGGTGCTGCTGTAAGATATGCAGTTAGAAATACCAAATGCTTATTTTCACAGTTAGAAATACCAATGAGGTGGTATATATAATAGAGGAGCAGCAGTGGGAAGCCTGTGAGGGAGACTGTCCACCTGGGCATGCTGTAGCTCTACTCACAATCCACCACTAACATGTTTTTTTTCTATCTAGAAAAACCCTGACACAATTAAGTAGCAGATGAAAATAATGTATTTAGAGCTGCAAATGCACCAAGACTTTCAGTGCTACCTGTATCTTCTGCAGGACAGGCTGGCCCAATAGTGCTTTGTAATACATGTAACAGAGCAGGCATCAAAATGAGCATTTAATGAAACACAGATCTTGTTGTGGAGTAACCCAGACCTTCATGCAAGTCCTTGTTAAAGAAGTGTGAAGAAGTGGCACCTGAAGCAAATGTGAGGGAATGAGCCAAGAGTGTGCTCTGCTTGTGGTTGCCCTGAGCTGTTCTCTTCTGCATCTCAGTGTCTGCTGGGTGCAGTGACTCTAAGCAACATCCTGGGGTGGCCAGAGGAGCAAGAGAGCTCACACTGGGCCCACAGGTGTTCAAAGAGATGGTCTTTCAGTACATGCACACATTTGGAAAAGTGTCTGAGAAATATCACTGAAGTCTCGACTCTGCTCTGGCTAGAGGTTTGTTACTGCAGAAAGAGTGTGTTTTTAGAAAGAGGTGGCTGACCCAAGAGACCCAGCACAGTGAATTAATGTAATAGTCAGATTGCCTTTGATTACTATTGCTAAAGATAAAAGTATTGTGAACTGAACTTTTTTGATTTACTTATATGCTACGCTGGAACATCTGAAACCATTGCAATTATGATGTAGATTTTTATATGAAAAGCCGAGACCCTCCAGGCCCCTTGGCTGCGGTGTGTTCTCCCCTTCCAGGTCACTGCACAGGACCGATGCCCTGCACAGCAGCCTGTTGTCCCACACCAACACAGCACGAGTGGATTCCCACAGCGGAGAAGCTTCAGAGCTGTTTCCCAGCGATCATGTTTACAAGCTCTGTGCCTGGTTTCCCCTGGTGCTCTCGGCTGTGGGGTTTCCCCCGGCCGATTTCGGCGCTCCGCAGTGACCGGCCCTGCGCGGCCCCGCAGCGCGCCCCGAGCCGCCCGCCGTGCGACAGCAGAGGGCAGCAAGAGGCAAAGAAGCGTCTCGTAAATTGGGTCAAATTCCATTCTCTGACATTTGCTCCTGGAACGCAGCGCCTGCAAAGGCTGCCCGCGGTTGCTCGGCTGGAGCCCCAGCGGGCGGGGCTCGGGGCTCGGCGCTCGGGGCTCGGCTCCAGGGCCCGGGGCTCGGGGCTCGGCTCCAGGGCTCGGGGCTCGGCTCCAGGGCTCGGCTCCAGGGCTCGGGGCTCGGGGCTCGGGGCTCGGCTCCGGGGCCGTGCCGGGCAGGGCGATGCTCTCCCCCCGGGGCCGCCGCGAGCAGAGATGGGGCCTTGCTCGTGTGCCCCTCACCAAGTGGGTTGGAAAGGGAATCATGCTGATTTTGGAGACTTTGCCCAGTTACAAGAGTGCCATATGGCATTTTAGCATGCTTGTGTTGAAAAGCTATAAAAATCTGAAATTAGCTATGCTTAGCTTTCACCACACAGCAAAATGTAGCACTTACTTTAACTATGAATAAATAATTTCTTATATAATGATGAGAGCTGCTGGGCCGCATTCCTTTCCCTGTATTCTGCAAATCTCTAAAGAGAAGTGCATGTTCAGAAAGTGTTTTGTAGTGAAGGACAAAGCAAAAGGGTTGTTGCTACTATGTGATTTTTAAGAAATGTTATTTTTTTTTTACTACAGGCTCATAAAATACACATTTTTGCTTTCTTCAATAGTGTTTAGGTAAAAAATTCTGCAGAAATACAGCTTTCCCTTCACTCTTCTGCCAGTCTGTGCCCAGACCAGGTGGTTTTGGTACCCAGCTGCAGGTGTCCTCTCAGGTGACAGCATGGACAAAGGTGGCAGCCAGGTTCCCTGGGGGTGAGAGTAGCTGCCTGCAAATGCAGGAACTGAAACTGCTGCCACAGTGGGTCTTCATGCCTACCTGTAACTCAGCAGGTTGGTAACATGTAAACATAGTGTGCATGACTTCAGGCAGGTACAAATGAGCTCTGTGACCTGGAATGAGCCAGTGCAGCTGGGTGGTTCCTCTCTTGCTTGCCCCTGGCCCAACAGCAAGAATATCCAGCTTTGCAGAATCACGGAATCACAGGGTAAGGCAGAGGTGGAAGGGACCCTCCAAGATCCTCGAGCCCAGCTCCTGGCCCTGCACAGAACCATCCCCAACTTGTATGTTGTCTTCAGTAATGGTCTCATTAACTGAAAACTGAATGGCCTTAAGCTCTTCACATCATTAATCTTCTCTGAACAGATGATTTATTTCCACGATGAACAAACATTTGCAAAATTCAGCACAATCTGCATGGTAGATAAACTTCTTACATCGACAGAATAATTGTGGATGTTTCCTCCTACACAGTGAAAAGAGCAGTTGAGCTCACAGCCTCCAAAAATCTCTGTTTCTCCATTGTAGGGACAGAGATGTTAAAGAAACATGGCAAGTGGTTTGGATGGATTTGAGAAATGTGTATGTGGGTAATAGGAGACAGAATATAAAGAACAATCTGAAGGCACCCTCTCTTTTAATAAAAATATGTTTCAGAATAAAATAGCATTTAGATTTGGTTGTGGTTTTAATTTATTTTCAATATTTTAAACTGAGACAGAGCATTCACAGAGTGAAGCTGTCTGGTTTTGTTTCACTGAAACTTCAAAAAGTTCATCCTAGTTCAGATTCTCATTAATCTACCTAACATTGTTCCCACTGTGTAATCATAAGTGTGCTATAGTACATGTTTTATTTTTGCAGCTGTCAAGAAGTGTGCACCTCTGCCAAGCATGAGGCCAAACCCTGGCATTTCTTCCTTGCTGTCACTGGCTGGCAAAGTGTTGAGACTACTCAGCATGGCAGAGCACATTTTGATGTGATACAGCAAATTAGGCAGACCTCCAGATTCATGCAGTTAAAATATTCTTATGTTCTTATGTAATGTACTCCTAACACTTTTTTGTTTGTTTGTTTTGCTTAAACATCTTCTGTTTGGACCATTTTCCACGTTAATTCCATATTCCAATGTTAAATTAAGTTGTCTGATAGAATTAGTTGTATTCAGTGCTGCTATAATCTGAGAGCATTATAAAAGAGGATTGGTTTCTGACTAAAAGAATTCTATTTTATTTTTTTTCAATTCAAAAGGAGCAAGATTTGAGCCTAAAATTCAGGGCAGTCTCCATGTTGAAGTCAAAGCAATGACAATCTTTTCATAAACAGGCTGTGGTTGCCTATATTCCACAGTAATTGACACCATACAAAAATCACAGATGGACACAACTTCAGGAGGCAAAAATAATGAAACTCTGTGTGACAAACACCACTCTGCTGTGCAGAGCAGCCCATTATTCCTCTCCAGGGGCTCTTTTTAACAAATTTTTACATAATGGTCAAAGCAATGTCCTGTATGCTGCTATTTTTTAGTTCAATGATGCTGTCAACTGAGAACTTTTCAAGTGGATTTTAGAAGCACTCCATCATCTAAGAAAAAACTCAGTGTAGATTGGGTTTGTTGGCCAAAACCCCACATCATGGAAGCACATTCCACTTTATATTATTTAATTTAGTTGTGATTTTCCAAAGACTTTTAAGATTTAAATATACAGTTTAAATTAAATGTAGTTTTAAGTTAAATTTAACAGTTCTAACATAAAACAGGTAATACTGAAATTTCTATTCCTTTAATTTTTACAGCGGAAAGTGAATGCTTCTCATAAATTTGGAAAAAAGGTTGTGGGTTAAATTACATATCTTGTAATATCTATAAAAAATAATATCTGGTAATACCGAAACACATGTATAGAGCCTAAAGATGAAAATTTCATTCTTTATCCCTGTCCTGCTACAGATTAGAAATCTGTCCCTAAATGAATTTTCACAGAATTTAACCCGCTCTAATGTAGAAATCCATGAAAAATACTGCAGAATATATTTTGCCAGAATGACATATTTCTCTGTTGATATTTTCCTTGACTGTTTTCTCCCTGTTTCCTCCCTGGAGTACCTGCATGGTGAAAGCTCCTGCATTCAGCTTGTTCCTGAGTTGGAAGGAGTGCTGTGTACCCTTGCCTTTAGGCACAACACTGTAACATCATCCTGTGCAATTAACTGCTTACAAAATGTTTCTTTCTCTCACTGTTCACGGCACATATTATGGATTACTTGCTGAAATTTGTCTTCTCACCTAGGGCAGGAATCTGCTGCATGGCAAATTTCCAGAGCACATCACCCCGGCATCCAGATAGGCTTACAGTCCTTAGATGAAAAATCCTTCTCCCCACCTGGAATTTCACAGTGATTGATTTCCTACAAAGCACCTCACTCCAAAGTGAATTCAGGACTGGACTCACCTCCTTCCTGCTTCAGGGACCAGGAGCATTTCAATAGCCAAATTCTTGTGCTAAGCTGAGTTTCTCCCAGAAGTCTCAGGCTGAGTCCACTGAGCGTGGTGGCTCTGTGGAGGTGTGGCCTTGAGTTCTGGTTTTAATCCTTTGCTCACTCACACACTATGTGGGCTTGATCAAATAATTTGGGACAATGTTTTTAAACTTTCCTTCATTTTGACATTTCCCACAACTGACATTTACTTAATAAACCTTTTCTTCTTTGCCCCTGCTGCTCTGTACAGGGCTGTTTTCAGAAGTGCTCGGTGAATCTTGTAGGTATCAGCAAACAACTCTGTAAATCAGGTTGTCATTCACCTCTAATCCCCCATTCTAAACAAGACTGAAAGTCCTTTCCAGTTTTCTAGCCTCACTGGCCCAATCAATGTTTTTTTTTTCAAAATTCTAATTTGTCTCCCAGTAAAATAAGTTGATTTCTGCAATAAAACTGCCCAAGTATTGTTTTTTTCTGCAATCTGTTAACATCATGAGAAGAGACCTTTCCAAACATTTGTTAGAGATGCTCATTCTTCTTATAACTATTTAGCTAAGAAAAATTAATAGCCTCTCCTAGATTTATTTTGTTAATGATGCCTAGTTACAGTGCTATAGGGTACATAGGAAATTAATTTCAATAGAATTTGCCTGGAGAATTCATTTGGAAAAAACCTGAAATGTTTTAGAGATGAAGGTGTCATCACAAACTCTTCTTATTTCAAGTATAAGGCATTTTCCATCTGGCTTAATACCTCAATGCTACATTTCAGTCTGAGTTTGTTAAAAAGCAAACAGAAAATGCTTGAATGAAACTTTACAGAGGAATTATTTAATGCATTTATTTATTTTAGCAGGTGAAGGGGATTTGAAGCCTGAGAACACACAGTAAATGGCATAGGAGGGGCAATTAGAATGACAGCCTGGCACATGGGATAGGCATTCAGGGTTTGAAAAATATTGCCAAAATCTCGGTATTATAAAATCCTTTTTTGACTCAAGTGCCTAACCAATAATACAAGTCCCATAAGATGTTCCTCTTGGCAGGGAGAAGACACTGTGGGATCTAGACAATTTCTCTGATGCAGAATTTATGAACTGAGTATGGGATCAAATAAGGAAATATTTCTTTACAGAGAAAAGTTCCTGGTCCAAGAGTTCAAAGAATGACAGAAACTCATCTGGTCAGCTGTGTCTGGGGCCTGAACCACAGACTTAGCCTTTGCTGTGCTGCTTTTCTTTATCTCAGACACACCAACAGGGGCTTCTTGCACCTCTGCAGCATTCTCCCTGGTCATTCCCCTGTGCCCACTTTTGTCTACACACTCATTTATGATTTATAGCTTTTGTGACACAAATGTTTCTAAAGAAGGTTTTTATTTCAACAGCGTGAGGACAGTAAGGATCTAAACAAAATATTTGCTTGTACGTCCAGCCCCTTTTTTCTCAAAACATGAGATTAAAGCTGCCCTCCTTCTCTGTGGAAATCAGCTTCAGTAAAGGCCTTGTCTGGGTGATCTGGCAGCCAGTCACCATCTTACCAGGACACAATTTTTTTTCTTTCTATCCTCCCTTTTGGTTTTTTCCATAGGAACAGGAAATTGTCAGAGTTTCTGTGTGTCTACAGTACTGATCCAGTACTGGGTTGTGTAATTTTTCCTCACATTTCTTTGGTGCTACAGAACAGCCTGGAGCTATTTCACAATCAGCATCATCTAAAACAACCTGACTGTAGAAATACATTGACATTCACAAATCAATCACAGCTAGCCCTTAATCCTAAAGATTTCTGTCAGCATTTATACCAGATGACACTCTACATCTGTTTGTATCTGGTGTGTCTTTCCTGCCTTCCTCCTTTGGTATTTCTGACTCTCTTATCATGCACATGTGAAACTGTTGAGAAGTAGAGCCATGAGTTTTCCTTGGGAGACCCATGCCTGCTCTGAGCTTTTTGGGGAATGCTGATACATGTCTGGTTTTGGCAAACTCCTATTGTTTCAGCTGCCTGGTTCTGAAGTGGAGTTTCATGACACTTTGAAATCCTTGTATTTATTATTGTTCTTGTAGCACTAGTGCCTGCTATAATGAGATCTCTTTCCCTCTTTCCATATCCCATCTCCTCTTACATGAGCAGATCTGAATCGAGGGGCTCAGTGCTGAGGGTTCCAAGCATTGCTTTGTCTGTTTTACAGTCATTTTTGGACATCCCCTCAATGGGATTGTTTAATCACTGCAGTGTGCCCTAAATTCCACTGACACAAAATGGGGCTGCAAGGTTTGCCATCTGTTGTTCTGTTAGCATCTCAAAGAAGCCAGAAACTAGAAAGAGAAAAGTACTGGGACAACACACTTTTCATGTATTAAAGCGCAGGCAATTCCCATTGCATGTTGCATTAAAGAGAATTTTTTAATAAATATTTTGAAAAATCCAAAGATTAAGTATTAAATATTGAATTTTCTCTTTCTTCCCTACCTCTGGGAATACGTATATCATTCAAAAAGTCCACAGAGCTGAGGATCAGTGTGCTCTTTGGGATGCAAGACTGTTTTAGGGAAATAAAACACTGGGGCAATTCACAAAGCATTTCAACAAAGCTCTTTGGCTCCTACATGGCATTCCAGTGCAGGCAGTGAGCTGTGGGGAACATACCAGGTAATTCATACCCAAAAGAATTCAAAAGGGAGGCATAAAAATCTATTTTTCCGAAGAGCAGAAGTTCTAATCCTAAAATAAAAGAAGGAAATTATGCAAACAGGATTTGGCCATAAGAAAATCACATGCCTTGGGTGTGCTGAGGGGTTTGTCCCACGGCCCATCTGCATTACAAGGCTGTGTAATGCCCAGATTGTGGCATGCATTCACAGGCCTTTTCAAATCAAATGTGCTTGGTGCTGTAACAATGAGACAATGGCACAGATATACCTCTCACTGTTCCATGCCATTTAGGTGAGGCTAATCCTTTTACAGTCAAGATTGTAAATAGCTTCCAACCAAAAGCCTAATTTAGGTATCAACATTTCATTCTGTGTTTATATAGAGCCTGGTGCAATGAAATCCTAATTCATGACTGGGCTTCTTTAGCAATACTGCAATAAGATTAACAGATCTTTTCTTTTGTGCCAAGAGTGCTGTGGGGCCAAAGGAAAATGTCAGAACACAAGAAACAAAATGCCTACAAGGAAAAAAGAGGAATCCAGAGTATGCCTACTCTTTGTGGTCTAGTGATTAGGTTTCTACTGATATCAGTGATATTAAATTAAGAATTTGGTGGTCGGTGGTCGACATAAAAAAACACACAGGGATGGAAATAATTAATTTGAAATCCCAGATGGTCTTTTGAGTGTAGAGATAAATTGCACTGGATTGTGTGGAAATATCTATAGATAGAAAGTAGTGCTCCAGAATTAACAATTGTTAATCTGTCCTTTCCACACCCAGTGTCCTCTCTTCCACATCCAGTGTCCTCTCTGCTGAAAATTCAGAAGTATTTATTCATTTGCTTTGAATCCTGAGAGCACACATGGCTGACATTATTCTCTTTGTAGTTTTAGGCTTTGAATTGCATTTTGCCTCTCCTGCCTTTCTTCAATCTCAGTTCTCTTATGCTCCATGAACTTACTGATTCCATAGAGATTAAAGTGAAGAAGAAAGAGTAGTTTAACAGTTTATTACTCCCTTTATATGTGGAACTTCAAAATTTTCACCTATTTGTTTTCATTTTAGTCTGAAGGCTTTAGACCGAGGAATTTAGACTGAAGCTTTTAAGACGTTTTAGATGAAATAATATGCCCCGAGGTGAAAGCAGATGAGATCTCTGATCCTTGTTAGTATAAGCTGAATAAAATTAATTTTTGATCCCAAATCTAACACAACTGCACTCTGAGCAGATAACTAAGACATACAGCAGGTTTTATCAGCCAGTGATGCTTTATCACAGCCCTTGGAGTGAGGGGAGAAAGTCTGACACACTGAGCTGTGTTCATGGCATTTTCAGTCCATGCTGTACCAGGTCTATTGTGGTGGGATCCTGGTCCACATCTGGGGCTTTTTATCAAGTGGCTCTATCACTGTGCACCACGAAATCACCTTCCTGAGCCCCACAGGAGGTGAGCAAGGCCCTGAGCTTTGAGGTCTGATTTTTACCACTGTTAAGAGTACAGCACTGGGTATGACAGGAGTACTGTGGTATGTCCAAGCTGGGGACAGGGAGGGGATCTGTAACAGAGGGAGTGCTGGCCACATGGAAGAGAGGCTTGGTGAGTGCACTCACCTCTGTCCATTGGGGTTTTCTTCTCAGAGAGTATCCTATTCCTGCAGAGCAGTGTCTGATCTCACATTGAACCCTGTTAAGGTGAGGTCCCATAGGAGGTGCCCTTGGGAATCTGGGACAGGAGAGTCTTGGCTGATCTCTGATTGCTGTGGCTGCAGGACATCAGAGTCCTCCATGCCATCTGGAGACCTGGCTGAATGCCCTGGGGCATCTCAAGATACTACTTGTTACCTGTGTTTGGGAATGTGATTTGTGCATTTGGTAGTAAGTTCCCTCTTCCCCTTAGAGGCTGTTTCTAAGTATAAATAGTCACATATATCTAAGCTTAACTCTCAAACATTGTCTTTTCCAGCATGAATAAACCTGTACTCTGTTTCTCCCTAGATGATCATAAATCTTTTTTATGGTGTGTCATGTCTCTTTGAGAAGCTGGATAAGTTAAAAATATTTTCTGTGCTCACCCTTGTATTCCCACATCCCCCTAAGTGTATAAGCTGAGCAAAAGAATTTATTTTAGCACAGCAGCTTTACCCAGGTTGTGCACAGGGCCAGGTTCCCTTTGCTGCCTATCTTCATTATTTTTCTTTTTATTTATTGAAGGGTTTTGGCAGTCTTTAGTGGTAGTGTTTACAGTTACTTTCAATAATGTGTGAGTCGTGGCTGTTATCACAAGTCTGTGCCCATCACCTCTGTCCCTGACTCCCAGGTGCAGGTTGGATGGTGACAGACTAACTCTGCAATTCAGATAACTCAGCCTCTGCAGTCTTCTATTCAACTATTTTTATTTTGATCTACAGTGAACACCACCATCAAATAGTTCTTGTTCCTAAATGATGGATAAATTGCCAGTGCTGGCTCAGGGACAGGTCTCTATGGACCAGGCAGGAATGACCTTGGTAACACAAACATCTCCATTAAGACATGATGAAATTTGCCAATGAGGTAGTTTTTAGTTACTTTAATATGTACTTTATTATTCTCCTTAAAATACTTTTAAACAAAATATCACCTCCTCCTCAATCAAATGCCCTGCAGAAATCAATATAGACCATGTCAATACACATGACCTTGTCAACTATACCTGAGATTCCCTTGAAAAAAAGTATTTTTAATGCCTTGATTTTCTGGTACATGGGACAGCATGAGTGCCATTTAACCAAGCATATGGAGTATAGCCTGAGGCACTCAGTTAATGGTGTGTGAAGATAATGCACTGCTCTTAAATCTTTTCTCTAACCCTAACTAAAGAGTAATATTAGTGCTTTGATGAATGACTAGACGTAACTGGGTTTCTGAAATTATTTTTCCATGCCATTATTTGCATTTTGGAAGGCTGATGTATGAAAAGAGGCCATTCGTTTACAAATAATTTGGATTTTAAATCAAAAAAGGCTAAACTTGTCACAAGACTGATGTGTTTTGGCCAACTTTTCTCAGACACTGTCAATCATTTTGTGTTAGGACTGGTTGGCATTTTTTCTATTTTAAGTGATGGTGATCCCACAGTCAGAGAACATAGAATTATTCTTCATTGTAATTTGTTTCTTCTATCTGATTTCTACTTTTATTGCTGTTACCTAAGAAAGTATCAAGTTGGAGGCTCATGGGCTAATGCTGCAGTTTTTTGGGTATAAATGCACATATACTTCAATAAAGTAGGCAGAAGGTTTCAGTATAGAGCACTGAGCCAAATTCCACTTCTATAATATTGTCTCCTGGAGACTTGCAGTCTGGACCATTACTCAATTGACAATTAAAATTCCAGTGAGGCAGTGGACTTCTATTCTTAGGACTTTGCCTGTAATATATTATTGTGTGTCTTTTTGAAGACACAATCTTTGAAATTAGAAGAAGCTTTATCCTAAGTAGATCCGAAGATTTTAGCCCAGAAGATATAAAACAGATGATGATATGTCTTGGTTTTTCTAATCCAATTATCATCTATTTTTATCTCAGACAGAATTTGCATAGAAACAATGTAAGGGAAGGAGAATGGTATCAAAGAATCAAATGGAAGGTAATCTAATTGGTGAGACCTCAGAACTATTTATCAATGGTTTTGCACATTAAGCAACTCTCTAGAATGCTTTTTGTTTGTTTCTTATACCTATTTCTGTAGGGTGGCATTTAATCAAGCACAGCAAAACATTGGGGTAGGCTTGATCCCATTTCTCTTCATCTCAGAGCTGGAGAAGCTCAACCAAAAGAGCTACTGCTAAAAATTGATACATCTCTCTTTTTTCAGAGTGACTCTTCACAATTTGTGAATTTCACAAATTACACAGAGAATCCTCCTTCCTGCTCATATTTCAGGGTCTTAAGAACATGGATGTGTTGTAAGGGGGGGCTGCAGGGAGTGACCACTGCGGCTCCCTCTGAGACAGGTGCTTGCCGAGAGCCTGGTTTACACCTGGCAGTGGAGACTGGGGAGTTGTGTCACCTGGCAGAAAAACTGCCTGCCCACCCCATGTGAAGGGGTACACCACTCCAACCATCAAGACACTGAGGAACTACTGTAAAGTTACAGAAGACTGTGGTAGGGAAAAGAGTCAGGGGAAGTTAGAGACTGAAATAAAAGACTGAGAGGGGGTTTTACCTTTGTTTATAAAATGCTATTAAAATAAATTGGCAGGTTAAGTCATTCTTGCAAATAGTTAACAAAGACTCCAGACTCTGCAGAAAGCATTTATCAACACCTTTACTAAGTGGTTGTTTGTGCAATCTTTTGCTACCTTTTGTTGCTGCATTCCTTGCAGTCACTCAGTAGTTTCATAGCAATAAGCCACTGAATTGCTGCCTGTGAAGGCTAAGGCAGCACAAGGAATTGAGTGATAACTCTGTGCCTACAGACTGCACAGGGAATTTGGTTTCCTAAAGCTCCTACAAGGTCTGTGTACAATCCCACGTTCAGATGCCAGCTTTGAAGTTCTGTGCCCTGATAGCTCTAAAGAGATTCCACTGCTTCCTCACCCATGGGGCTTTTCATAATGCCAGCAGTGCCTTCCTGGAGACATTTACTTGCCTAACTGGTACTGGAATCCTATGGGACCTGGAAACCACAACAGCTATGCTGCTTCCCCAGCTGGAACAAAAAGGATTAACCAGAGAAATGCAGCAGACAGCATATTTAGCAGTGATCAAATGCAAAGAGCTGCCCTTGGCAATCTGGCCTGCCCTGCTCTGCTCTTGGCCAGCGGAAACGGTGTGTCAGATGACAAATGGGCAAAACACAGCCCTGTTTGCTCTGGGCTGTGTGTTCCCTGGGTGTGATTACATGTCTGTGGGAAGCAGGTTCCTTCAGCCTTCCTGGCCAACTATGGGAGGACATGGGATGTTGAATGCTGTCTGTACCAAGAGGTTGCTGGTTCAAATAGCATCCCAAATGGCTTATAGCTAAATACCATCACAATTTGATTAGTGCTCTGTCTTTAATATCAATTAGCCAGTGAAAAAGGAACTTGTGGCTTTACCTTGATTCTTAGTAGGCAGATACCCATGTCATATCAGCTGAGCCCCTTGCAGCCCACCTGGAGTAGACAAGTGAGGCATTTGGGAAAGCAGCTAACCATAATCCTGGAGAAAGCCTTAGGTGATTATGGAGGGTTGCTGTACATGGTAGAATGGTTGACTTTCCAGTTCTTTTTGCTTTTCTGTCTCCTAATCAAGTGATTAGGATCACTTCTCTGTAATTACTTGGTTCTAATTAAGAATGGAAAGAGAACACAGTTGTAGTAAGAGACTCATCCATCATACAATTAAGGACAAATCCTTCTCCAGGATAAATTGAATCTAATGACTTAAGGGGAGCTTCAGTCAACTGAAAGTCTTCTCCATTAATTTGGACAAGTTAAGCCCATAAGCCTGTTGTGGTCCTCAGTAATGATTAGCATGCAAAAAATACTGGCATTGGCCTCTTGGAAATTATGTTTGATTTAATTATTCGAAGACAAAGTTCAGGGAATGGAGGTCAGTCATAAATGAGAACAAGTGCAATTTCTATTCTCTGAGTGTTTTCTTACAGCTTTGCCACAGCCTTCTACTGAGGAAAAAGTATCACACCTCAACTTGGGTGATGAGATAATAATGTGAAGAATAATTCTTGAGAAGACTCTATCTTCTTTGCCTTGCCCCATATAATCCTCAGCTCCATAGCAGGAATGCTGTGATCAGAGATATCCTGCCTTGAACCACATGCTATACAAATTGAGTTTAAAAGACATACCAGGAAAATGGGAGCCTTCCTCCATAATGTTAATCCATCATTTTCCCTTGTAAGTGGAGGATGTTTCTTACCCTCACCTTGGGTAAGAGACCACCTCCAATATGCTGAGTTAGAAAGCTGAACACTCTCTTGAGCGGCAAACATCAAATAACACAGTGGAAGTTTTTGAGTATTTACTCATATGTTTCAGATTCATGATGTAGACTAGAAGCTGACAGGAGGAAAAAAACCCACAGAACCCAAACCACTTAGTAGCTGGTTGCAGCAAAACCCATCAAGGTTTATTTTTATGCAGTCTCAAACTTTTCTTTAGTCAGAGTCCCTAAAGTCACTTAATATGCTGGAGAGAAATATGATTGTACAAACACGGAAAGAAATATTTCTCTTCATAAGTAGAAAAATATGGCCTTTTATAAATGTTGACTTTTCTTTAGGTAGTCTACAATATTTTAGTGTTGATAACAAAAGTAACTGAAATCCAGTACAAAGAGCAAGTGGGTGGTCTGGAAAGAAAAGAAGAGCAATATGGATTGATTTACATTTTTGGGGAGTCTGTGACAGAGTGAGACTCTGTGAGACATTTTAGCTACATGACAGTTTGACTTTTTTACCTCTCTGATTATTCAGTATGAGATAGTAATAATGGTTGCTATATCTTTGAAAGCTTTGCTGCCTAGAAAACTCTGAGACATCCCAATAAACTCAGTTTTCCAGTGTTTATAAGGACACCAAATGTATTTATGGAACTGGGCCAATTATAGCACAGGAAAAGAGTATAGGAGGGTTTTGAAGCCATGCTGAAGATTTTGCAGATAGAGGAAAGTCTTACTATGGATTTCCATTTTGTGTATTTAGTAGTTGATGAAAACTCACAAGAGTTACAACTGTCCTAATAGAAAAAGTGAAGTATGAATCAAACAAGATACACGATAAAATTAATTGCTTTGAAGTGTTGATCTTGGTTAACAAAAAAGGGAAAAATAGCTTGTCTGTGACTGGGCAATTCCTCATCTTGCTAGAGGTGACAATGTGCTGCTGGGAAAAGGACACTGGAGAATTTCACAGGGCCACCTGAAGGGACTTGAGCAGCTTCTGCATCTCAGACCCCTCCCAGTGGCCCTGGGGGATGTTGTTAATTAAAGAAAAAAACAGTATTTCTTTGTTTTGTTTTCTTTTACCCCAGAGAAATGCTCAGGGAAATGCAATATATTCGTAAGAGAAACAGAAAGGTAACTCTTCCCCAACCTAGGAATATTCGAATAACAAAGGTTCCATAATCTATGTATTCTTTCTTACAGTTCATTGAGGACCTGCCTGAACTTTTGGCAGCTGAATTTTACAGCGTAGGGAATGGGAAGGAACAAAAGGTAGTGGTATCCAGCTACTGCCTGTCCTATAAAAAAACCATGTGCCAAAACATTCTCTGGTAAACAAAACTGTTGTTTGATTATTAAATATTAGACTGTTCAATACGTAATTCAATGAAAGTTGTAAAAAATCAAATGTTATTTCTCTCTTCATTATTTATGCCCATTATAAGTGTTATTCAAATATGATAAAGCAATTTGCTGAATGATAAGTTCAGTGTAGGTGTTTCTATGATGGAACTGGATCCATAAAGACAAACTCAACTAATCATTAGTCAGAGTTTGCTGATGTTAATGAACAGGGATGATCTATATATGAATAAACTCATGGACACCTGCCTAATTAGTCACATGAGCCAAATCCACACAGAATCAGTCTGCATTTTGTAAGGAACCTTGAATCTGATGTTATATGTTCTTGATCTACTGTGTATTATGGGCATGGACTGAGCCACACTGAATCTGAAGACTCCTGAGGAAGATGTTCTTCTGTTTGAACACAGGCTTCCATGTAAATATCATAGCTGGCCATGACATCTTGGTTACAGCTGGGACCGAAATCTTAATCTATCCCACTTCCCCAGAGGTGAAGAGGAAATTAAAATCCAGCTCTGCTTGTAAAGGTCAGGTTCATCTGAAAACCAAGCACCAGGTACAACTCTAAAATAACACCAGATCATGAAATTGCTGAGCAAACAAATGAGGCAGCACATCTAATGTTTAAAAGCCACCATTTATTGACAGGTGTTGAAGACCAGTGCAAAGCCAGGGTTATAGCTGCAGGGGAGCACCTTACAACCCAATTAATTAATCACCTTCCCACTATATTCAGATGCCAAAAGACTAAACACGTTCTACAGACACGTGAATGGCCGGAGATTACTCCATCTCTGATGTTTGGGTTTTTTCTCTGTCCCAGCTCTTGCTAAACGACTCACATTTCCATACATTTGCAAAACGATTAGGACATTCCCAGTGGTATGGCTGCTCTTGATAAAATCTCCCATGACAAGACAATGTGTGCATGAAGGCATCAGGGGGAGCACCTTTTGCAAGTGGATGAGGAGGGACAACTGAGATTGAGACTGATGTGGTAAGTGAGGAATGGAGCCAAGTCCCCTCAAAACGTGGGCACTGTGTGTCTTAGGGGCAGCTTTTGGTGTCAGGGTGAGGTACAACCTTGTCACTGCCTCTTGCAACTCAGTCATCAGGGTTGGTGCACTGAATGTCCTTTGCACCACTCTCATATTTTGCAAAAGTGAACCAAGTTTTTAATATTTACTCTAACTTAACACTGTCATTTAGTGAGAAGATGAGACTCATCTATCGAAAATCTTCAGGCTTTTGTTCAGGAAGAAAATGTGGGAGCTCTCCCAGAGCTCTTAATATTGTCTACAGTATAATAAAAAACTCCAGTAGAATCATGGGCATCGAAGTTCATTTTCACCTAATTTTATAGAGTCACTGGGAACTGAGTTAGCAGAACAAAAATGTAGTCTTTGGAAAAAAAAGTAGGACAGTTACATAAATCCCCAGAACTTCAGTAATAAAATGAAGTCAGAGTGTTAGGCAGATACCATCAGCTCTCTTTTAAGGAAACTTAACAGACCACACAGGGGTTTTTAACCCCTTTATGTTTTATTTGAATACTGAATAAACATCTGAGCTCTACAGTGCATATAGGCTGTGTGAAAGATTAATGTGCAAAAAATATGCCACATTTACATACATCTGGAAATAATTATTGTACACTTAGCACCGTGTATAAATATTGTCATAATTCCAACCAGGAAGGCATAGGAAGCATGGGAGCTCATTAGCTTCTCCCCTTTAGAGGGATAGTTTCAAAACTTGTTTTCCAGTAGGAATGCAAAGAGGTTTGTTATTCTTGTTTATTTACCATGTGCTTGAGTAGTCTCGTAACCATGGGACCTGAGAGCATCTCATTCTGATATTTTGGGAGATACATCCCACCTCCTTTCTTGCAGTTTTCCAGCTCACTCTTGCAGCCCTTCCATCCATCACAGCAGTGTGCTGGCACCCTGCAGTCTGCAAGGGCAGAGTGTGCAGGCTGACCCACTGGCTGCCCTCAGCTCAAAGGCACTGCAGGAGGCTTCTCTTAGAGCTGGGGCAATATAAGTGGCTGAAAGAGTGACCTGAGTGCTGTAATCAGACTTGCTGAGCAAAGCCTGCATCCACTGCCCTGCTGCCATCTGCCCCTGGGAAGCTGGCAAGGCAGTGGTGGGAGGGAAGTGGGACACCTGGGCTGGCACCGACCTCAAGGTTTGCGTGACAGAACTCAGAGGAGAGACCTGCACAAAAGGCTTAACTGGGTTATCACAGAACCACAGACTGGTTGGATTGGAAGGAGCTTTGAAGATCACATAATTCCAATGCCCCTGCTACAGGCAGGGATGCCTTTCATTAGACCAGGTTGCTCAAAGCCCCGTGAATGTTTTCAGGACTGGGTCATCCACAAATTCTCTATGCTACCTGTCCCAGTGCCTCACCACCCTCACAATAAAGATATTCTTTCTAATCTTATTTTAGCCTACTCTCTTTCATCATGCAAGGGTAAAAAGAGTGGCTGCATTTTGAACAAGAGAGATTGACCACTCCATGGTATGCTCTTTTTGCATCCCACTAGAGATGAAGTAAGTTGACATGGGAACATCTGTAACATTTCCCATGTTTTAGGGCAGTGAAAGATAGTGCTGACAGCAGATGTCAAAAATTGGTAAGAAAAGCACTACTGACATAGTCAGAGCAGCATATGGTCTCCTTGTTATCCAGTCATTCCATCCTAAGTGCACCCTTATGCACAAACAGCTCTGTAAATGAGCACTTTGTAGTGATTATGTAGTAGGTGGCTCAGAACAAGTTGGTTCAAAGGGTGTTCTGTATTCAAGCTGCACTTGACATGACAAATCTTCCTCCTGCTTTCAAATGCAACACTAGCAAGGACATGCTTTGGCCTCATTTATTTCCCTCAAGAAGCAAAAATAAAATGTGGAAATTTCTTGATTCTGCTGCAATCCATCACAAACAACAATTATGCCCATGGTCTTTCAGGAGGAGACATGAATATTTTCCCCTTGAGACATCTGAAACGTTGGATCAAATTTAAAAAGAGAAGAATGCTATCTCATGAAATAAAATAAAATACCGGGAAAGATGCATGAAGGGGTTAAGTGGCAGGATCAGAAGTAAAATGAAGGCAAATGTATTGATTTCATGACAATAAAATGACGGGTTTCACAGCAAGGATTTATTATTCTGCACTTTGCAGTCTGGGACAGTAAGGGCTTGGCTTTAATCTCAGTTAAAAAATTAAGATATTAATTCATAGGTTCCCTCCCCTCTACCCCCAGAGTTGTTTATTTTAGCCTGGATTTTGATTTATCCTGTAAAGGAAATGGAATCTGGCATTAAAATTTGGATCTTGACCCAAATGTACAACAGAACTGGGCCGTATCAAAAAAAGATGACATTCTGATACTCTGGCCTCATATTCTGGGGTCAGGTTTTTGATTACATGTGAAAACTGGGAACAGATCTTCCTGTATGCTGGTTTGTAATACCTCACAAGACAAGAGAGTGGTCATTTGATCATGTACAGACAATGCCAAATTTCTAAACTTCAAAAGCCCTGACCTCACAGCCCACTGTACTTCATTGCATTAAAGTTCACCTGGCCATACATACAGCAACCTGCATGTACCAATAGATGTAGTTTCTCATTTGGGAATGCTCATTATGCATATCTTCTGTGCTGCCATTTCCCCATTTTGTTCATTAGTTGTTTAAAACCAGAAAAGGGAAATGCCCTGGTCAAAAGAGAACTCTGCTTATAGTCTGACCCTGACATGAGTCTAAACTGTATTTCCCACTCCTTCCCTTGGTGTAATGCATAGCAAATCTACCCTCCACTCTCCAACCACACCTCTTTTTCCCCTTTCCTCTTTCTCTTTCTTTCTTTCTTGGAGATACTAACAAGGGAGAAGACAATTTTTTTTTTGCAAAAATGAGCACAGAGAGTGATCTGCAACTGTCTGCAAGGCAAAGAGATTAAATGCTTTGCAGGAGGCGGACTCACACAAAAGCAGACAGGTTACAGAAATAAAATGTAGGACTTTAGGCAGGGTATTTTCTGAAACTGGTCTCTGTAAATTAGATTATATTGCTGGCAAGGAAGGTGTTCTCACATCCTACAGGTTAGCAGAAGTTGTGATCCTCTGCTGCAACTGGCTCAAGACATGGCTGCAGGCATTTTCAGTGTGGACAAAAGCATGACATAAACATGCACATCTCAGGTGTGTGAATAGACAAAATCTAAGGCATCTTTTCCTTTTGAGGACTGAATAGATTTTCCAATTTTCTCTGTGGGGCTGTAGTTCACCACATCCCTGAAGTTACTCTGAGTGCTGTAATTATGCACATGCAACACAGAACAGCAAATAACATGAAACTTGGTTTCAAGCTGTATCTGTCAGTTCCTGGGATAAACATAGTTTTAGAATGTGGTTTTTTTTTGCAGTGCTTTGTAGATAAGACTGTAAATGATAATTACAAGACTAATTTGGAGCTTTTTCTTATGATCAAAGAATGTACAAGGCCTGTATAGGGAACATCTCTATTGGATATTTAACAGAGGCAATTCATAACTCTGTAGTTGTTTCTCTAAAATATTTTGCATTAAATGTATCTTTGTAAAATGAATATTTGTTCATAAAATGCATGTATGTATGCACAAAGATGGTGTTTATTCATCTCCTTTAGCTATTTCAACCTACTGCATATGGTGAAGAAACATCTCTTGAATCTTTGCTGAAATCTCAGTTTTTCTCCCTTAGTTTTTAGATTGAGAAGAGATGGTAACTGTGCCCTTGCCAATAAAAATAACTCCTGGTAGCAACATGTGTGAGGTCAATTATTTGTTAATCTTCTGGAAGAGCAAGGAGAACAAAGAGGATGAGATGGAGCTACAGAAAAAAGAGTGACACAAGGGCCAGGATTTCACCACTAGAGAGTGTAATTCTACTACATTATTTGACCTTTTCTGCTCCTAGAGAGAAACTGATTCATGGCAATTAACTTAGAAATATATGATATGTTGACTAGGACTGCCTGAAGTACTTTCTTTAGGTCTTTTATCAAAATGAAAATCAAATGCTTGGAAGATAAATGCATTACTTCCTCTGTGCACTACTTAGCATGAGTTTCAGGTGGCATTTTGCAAACTAAGATGTATGTAAATTGGAAAAAGAGCTTATATCAAACTTATCCTTGAGGCAGATGGTTATGCATTCAAATTTAAATTTCAAGCATTTTAATAAATTAAGTCAGCCAAAATGCATTTATATGTATTTTTAAATTTTGTTCTCAGCTCTCCGTGTTCTATCACTATGCATTCCCCTTTGGCTGATGGTGCAATTTTTACCTCAAAGACAATTTTTAAAAAATTCTGCCTTTGCTTCTGCTGGTGTGATTCCACTGTGAAAGTCACTGCTGTGCCATGGCTTAATGATAAGCAAACCAGGCATGTAATGGTTAGAGGAACATTGCTTACATGTGATGCTGCTTTTGTTTATGGATGCATAACTTTGTCATGAGGCTCACATGGGAATTCTTCACTGACTGCTGCAGTCTGCCCATGGTGGCATCCTCATGCAGCTTTGGGTCTCTTTCAGTGGTCTCACAGTCAGGTCTCAGGTCATATCTCACTTGATAATGCCTGGGATTTCCCTGCCTTGCTGCAGCCTCAGTCATTCTCACTGAACTGAGAGAGGAAGCCACAGCTGGCAGCCAGAAGCAAGAACTGGCACCTGCAGGACCTGCTGGAGGGCATGAGCTCTGAGAGAGAAGCCTGTGCCACGGGTCTAGTCACAGAGCCATGCTGGCAGAGAAAATGAGGGTTCTCAGGTCATCTCCTATGGCCACAGAGTCACAGCTGTCAGGGCCATGGATGAGGAAAACCTGCAGCTTGGAGTCAGGCCTGTGGACAGCCTTAATAGACCTTGTTCAAACCAACCTCCAGCTTAGCTGGAAAGACCAGAAGGATGAGTGAACCTGAGCAAGAATAAGGGTGCTGAGGATACACCAATAACCCGTGGTTAAGGGATCATCAATGGCTCCCCTGAGTGCACACAAGTGTGTGTACAAAAAAAATACATCACTGAAAAATACATCACTTGTACCTGGGATCTGGCAGGTTTAAGAACTGTGTATGCATAGAGTCTGTTCCTTACCACTCATTTGCCATGGAGTATATTGGGAAAGAGTTTATATGGGAAAGAGTTTATATGAGAGCTTCCAGTAAACACTTAAATGCTGTGCTCAGGAAGCTGGGAAGGGGTCATCACATATGCTGAGATCTGTGAATGTGACTACACCTCTAACAATATCCTTGAACATATGTCCTAGCCCTGAAGCTAGTGAAACTATTATTTTTGAGTGTAACTGCATTTATTTTAGCTGAGGTTCCTATAGGGGTGAATCTAACTAAGTTTGTCTCTGCTGGAATTTTAAAACTTTGCAGTGAACTGAGATATATGCAACCCAGGGCACCTATTAGTGTTTTAAAAGTTCTGCTCTGTTCCCTTTTCAAAACAAAGCTGGTATAAACTTAAATCTCACATAAACTAAATGCAGCAATTAACTCAGTTATAGCATGTTCCAAAGGACATGTTGTTCTGTGAGTGACCATTGAAATACCAAACCAATTATGCTCAATTCATGTATCATTTAGGCAACACAAAGCATTTAAGAAAGAATGGGTATTTTAAGTGGGTTTTATATAGTTTCCATGGTGATCATACTAAAAGAAATAACAATAGTCTTAAATATGTTTTCATTTAGAATATCTTGAAAAGAACTTGTTTGGTTCTGACAAGCTGTGTTTACACTACAATTTGTTCTGAATCACCGATTATTATAAAATGTAGATAAATTGGCGTGGCAGTATTGTTCAAACACTTTAACAGAGCACCAAAATAGTTCAAAGCTTGTTGCTCAATATTTTTATCCCAGTTGACATGCACATTAAAGTGGGAAAACGTTCCAAAAAGGCAGTTCCATTTTGATTTAAATACGGTGCCACAGTTTTGCATTAGGCCATCTTCCAGAGTACATTTTGCTCTTGCTGTTTTATTATAGAATTCAGGAGCTTATCAAGAGACAGATAAACTTTGTTGGCAGCTTCTCAGGAACACACAGCAGTTCAAAATTGGGAGTATTTGCATAGCAGTGAGGGGTAGGGGGAACAATTGTTATACAGATTGCACTGATAGCTCTTACTTTGGCCTTCCTTTAAAAAACTACAGAAACCATGTCATCCTTGAGCCCACCTACAACAAACAGCATAAAGCAATGGTGTGACAGTGCAATGAGTATGAGGTAAGGCACAGGGATTTGGGGGGATTTTTGCAATAGAGGTTTTCAGCTTGAACATCAGTCTCCTGACTTCAAGCAACTATTTCAGTTACTACTAACTAACTGCAGGATGGAAGCCCATTGAAAGGTGCTGCAAGATGAGTGAGCCAGTATTTGTTATGCCTGCTGGATTCAACAAGCAGAGATATATGTTCAAAGCTATTCTTTCATTTAAATGTAGTGATACTTTGATTTAGTGTTGGTTTTCTGAATTAGGAGCAGCATACAGGTGAGAGATGTACTTTGCAGTAAAATCGTCCTTCTCTCAATTTCAGGTGACCAAAACTAACAAAGTCTCTCTGAGAGGATCTGCTGCCTCCACTGAGTTTGGAAAATGATTTAGAAAAGAAAGGTAGTTCTCTAAAGCCTCAGATTGTTCTCTGTTTCTGAATTGTTCTCTAGCAGTGCTAGTACCTTCCAAGTAGGGGGGTGGTGGCCTCAGGAAGTGCATCTTTCTGAGCTCCCTCCTCAGTAAAGGGATGGAAATAAGCTCCCCCAGAAGGGAGCCAGGAGCATCCAAAGCTTGGTTTCTGTGCTGGATGGCCCTGCACAGGTGCCCATCTGACTCCTCCAGCTGAGAGGTGCTGTGAAGAGCAGGCTTACCATGCTTAAGACAGCCTTTATAACCTCCACCCCTCCACCCACACATGCTTCAAACCCTATCCAGAGCTAGGTCTCTGGGCTTTGGATGAAGAGGGGAGCAAGGTACCTCTGTAAAATTAATTGGGGTGAGTATTGAACAAGCTAGTCTTGGCCCCTCAACTGAGGAATGAGGTGGGTTTAGGCTTTTTGAAGCTTTGGCTTTCACTAACTAGTGTAAGGTGGCAGCATGCACGTAAAATCCTTGTATACTTTTTAAAAGTCAGTCAAGACTAAGTTATGCTGTTCTTCTGTGAATTGTAAATGCTGCAGCCACAGTTAGCATCCAAGGCACGGATCAAGCTGAACGACATCTGGACTCTGAGGTAACCTTAGATGAATATGCTCCTTCTGTGTTCAACTCAGTCTTCTTGGAAGCTGCTCCTCCATAAATGTTTAATAATGCACAGTAAATGCAGATACTGGCCAGCTGGGATGTGGATGCTTTTGTTCATATGCACTTTGAAAAATTGAGGTAATGCTAGGAAGACAACAGTGCTTGAACTGAGAAATATTTGTGGTTATTTCTCCTCGACTTCCCCTTCCATATTTGAATTTTTTGGCTGTTGTCTCTCAAGTCTGCATGGAAATCTGCACTTCCCAAAAGAGCTGAGTACAACTATGTATAATCATGTGCAAATGCACAAGGATGGTGGTTCAGGAAAATGTGTGCCTGTGTTCTGAGACAGCACGAGAGGAAGCAGAAGCAACATTGTTATTGCAGTATCAGCTTCTTGCTGGAAGGAAGTTTACATTTAGGGACGATTGGAATACAATACTGCTATTCCAAAGCTGTCTCTTCCTTAAAGCACATTTACCCAGGGTCTTCCAGAGAGAAACATAACTTTATTTTTACATGAGGTGTTGGATTTTGGCTGATGTGCTTCAGCTGATCATGATGGTGTTTTGCAAGCAGAGACTTCAGCTCATACAGGAGGTTTGCAACTGGATGCAGAGAATGCACTGCTGTTACTGGGTAAAATTCTCCATCCAACCCTGTTGAGGTCAAACAGCCAAATCAGATGATTTTTGCAATGATTTTTTTTTTTTAACTAGAAAAAAAAGAAGCAATGATCACAATGATTTCAAGCAGTTTCTAGTTTTCTGTAGCTCCCTGGCTTTGGCCACAGGTTCTGTGTAAAATACTGACATCTTGGCTCAGGTTTTCCAGACAGTACATTCTGCCTTTAGACAAAGTCCACCACTCTTTTTGCACTTAGATCAAGTAAGAATTTTAGCAAAATTACTGGAGGGAGCTGTTGATGAAAAAAACCAGACTAGATTTTGTCTATTTCAGAAGCATCTCATGTTTCCCTTTATCAGCCTGTGCATCAGGGAAAAGAGCCTCAGTTTGGGATAGATTTGAGTCAGATCAACATGCAGCAGCAGCTCTAGGAGCTACACCTATGAGCAAAGGACAAAAATCATCAAGGAAATGGTCTGTTACGTGTTAGGGGTTTGCAGTGACCCAAATGAGAGCCTGTACTACTAATAAATGGCTTAGCTGAGAAGTGTCTGAGGACTCAAAACCAGCATTTTTCTCTCTTATAGGGGGAGAACAAAGGAAATCTGTTATACTTCAAGGTCTGCTCTGTGTGTGTGTGGTCTTTTCCTCACAAAAGCTTACCTGAAAAGACAGTGTTATGTTCATAAGCATCCTGCAGCTATTTCAACTTCTTTTTCTTGGCTGTAGTTCTAATACAACTTCTGCCCAAGTATCCAGATGTGCCACACACAAGTAACTGCTCAGACAGCAAAGTGGCTTATCTCAGACCACATAGCCAGCAACACACAGGCTGCTCTGCCCTCCTGTCTCTGATGTAGACAACCTTTGCCTGGCTCAATGCACTTCTGCTGTAGAGAAAACTGACACACCTTGAATAACTGATGGTGATTTGCAGTTAACTGTGAAGTGCAAAGCATCTGTGCTAATTAAAACACAGGGAAAAAGGGCTTTTAGATCTTCACATAGCCGTTGTGCATACCCTGAAAGTCCTTGAATTATACATTCCCTAGGAATTACTTGCTGTCTAATTACAATGAGCAGATCTTCCTATAATGATAGACCATTGTTTTCTCATCATCTCTACAACTACATGGTAATAGGGCTTTCTGGTTTGCTTCTAACAGCTTCATATACAGGTGTCTCCAAACTCTATTTTTTCTCTCCTTTAACAAAATCACAGAATGGGCAAGACTGAAAGGAATTACACTGGATCATCTTGTCCAACCCTCTCTGCACAAGGAAGGTCATCCTAGAGCACATTGCACAGGATTGTGCCCAGATGGTTTTTGAATATTTTTTTACTGGATAGCATCACAGTGTTGTGCTTTGTGTTGAATGCTGAAAGTAAACAGCAGTAGCTGAAAATAACAAGCCAAAGCATTTTTGTCCCTTTCACTGTCTTTCAAAAATATTTTAAATTTTACACTGTAAAATACTGTCACACTTTCTGTTTTACTTATGATTGTGATGGGGTGAGAGGGCAGATCAAACTCTGGATCAGATTTTTAGATCTGCCAACTATTGTAATGATTCTCAAACAAAAGTCACGAGCCTGATATACTAAAACCACCATCAGAGAGTTTGTGAGTGCAGCCACCACTGTGCAGGTGTGCTTAGGGCTGACATACTAAAACCACCATCAGTGAGTTTGTGAGTGCAGCCACCACTGTGCAGGTGTGCTTAGGGCTGACATACTAAAACCACCATCAGTGAGTTTGTGAGTGCAGCCACCACTGTGCAGGTGTGCTTAGGGCTGGGTGTGTGTTTTGGGCTGGGTGTGTGTGCTTAGGGCTGTGTAGGTACTTGGTTTAAGCTGCCATATGCAAGAGAAGAGCCTGTGATCAGATACATCCAGGAGCTGGTACCAGAGGTGTGCACCACTGTAAGGCCTGTTCCTCTTAAAAAAGTGCTCACAAGATAAATAAGCAAAAGTATTATGGTACAGAAAATGTGGTGATACAGAAGGGAAGGAAATGGACTTGTGGAGTCCAAGGCTGCCTGCACGTTAACTTGGCCACTTACCTTGATTTTCATTTTGCTGGTACAGAAGAGGCAATAGTGTGATACACAGAAAATAAGTTTACCTTTCATAAGGAAGCCTGAGTTCAATAAGAACACATTGATTCAGCCCAGCAGAGAATTTTACACGTCTCTTCTCACTGGTGCCATTATCAGTCCTCCAGAGCAGTGCATTGTTACTTTTTTTCACAATAGAGCACTGATTGTTTCTGAAATGCTGATGCAGTTTGTCAAAGCAATGAGGTTGTTCTCATTTATGAGAAGACTTCTTTCTACAAGATTAGTGCAGTAGTGCAGGGGAAGCTTTCAGAAAGCAATAACTGAAGATCAGTGCCTTTAATGTGCCTGTATTTTTTAAGATTATTACACATTACTGTCAGCAACTTTTATACCTGAGGAATCAGACAAAACATTGCAGGTAAACATATTACTGCCTTTAAGGAGAAAGGAATAAATGGAAACTGTGATGGTTATAGGCCTTTTGATGGTCTATCTTTAAGAAAATTCCTCTTTATGACAGCTCTATCCCTACCAATATTCTCCAGCAGGCAAACTATTTTTGTCTATTAGTCATATATCAATATTGCCTCATTTGATAACAAAGCAACAACCAATGAAGCTGAAGTCAGGGATAGTTTGGTTTCTATTAGAGTTTCATCATGATGCAAGATGAGTTTTCTTTTACTGATTAACACATCTGAGTCTGAAATACTTGTGATTTTTGCAAGGGGAGGATTTGTTGCTTTAATAATCCTACCAGGTATTTAGTCTTCCTATGCCTCCATGTAAATTTCAGGGGGAAAATGGTGAGATAGGAGACATGTGGCTGCCTAGTGCTGTAGGCAGGTGTGATTAGTTTTAGACTCATTTTTCAAGTGGTACATCATGATATTAAACTTGCTGAATACTCTTGAGAGCAGGAGACAGGGCAAAATGGGCTTATAAAGCCACTCACACACTTAAAATGGTATTGTCAAAATTTCCAGCATTTGAAGTGTGCCTGAAAATTAAAGAATATTATTGGGAAATTATCTTAACTGTTCTACAGACCTTCAGATACTATAAATTACCATCTTCCTACAGTAGCAGCAGTTTATAGCACTTGAGGATTTGTTCCCTGTGTTGTAAAGCAAACCACCAGACTTCTCAAAAAGTTCAAGCTTTTTGAAGGTTGGGCCTCAAGTAGTGGTCAAAACACAAATAGTCCCTGTTAAATTCAAGCTATGTGTGTATGTTCACCTATTGGAAAACCTAAAATTACTTAATGTTTCTCTTCTTTCTGACCAGTAACACCACCAACTAATTATTGCTGAAGAGGGATCCCTCGAGAGAAGGCTGACATCTGTGTCACACTGACTGCTCTGTTAGTAGCCAGCTGTTACATGTAGGCTGTGTCTGATCAGATTTCATGTGCCTTGAAATCCAGACAGCCTGGAACAGGATACTCTTAGGCAGTTAAATTACATTAAATATTTAAACACAGAATTTGACAGCATCCATTAGGGCTCTTAAAGAATCTCTCTCTTGCTGATGGAACTAACCACAGAGCTTACAAATTGTATGACTTTCAAAATGAGTAACACTTTCTGCTTCCTATATCCTCCAAGAATAATTTCTCATGGTAGTCTCCAATATTTCCACAACACTACCATCAATTTCTATGAAAGTTTCTAATCCTATTTCCACTGAAGGCAATGTCACTAAAATTAGTTTTGTACTAATTTAAAGAGAAGAGACCAAGGAAAAGGGAACTACTAATTTATAGTACAGAGATTTATGAACAAACCTGGATGAAGGAAATAAAAATGGTATCAATTTTTCAGTAAAATCTGAATTCATCCAGCAAAATACTTTATTTTAAGACCTGATTGGTCTAGTACCAAATCACCAAGGACCCCAGAAGGGAGGTTAACAGTGCACTGCCAGCTAGTGAAATGGATTTCAGCACAAAGGAATTAAATAACTTTCTTGTGGTCATGACTGACTTAAATGGTAAAGCTGAGGGCTGCAGCCAGGTTTTGTGACTGTCAATGCTGTCTTTAAATTGGTAAAGTTGTCTTCTATCTTTGGAAAATGCCACGATATCAGTGTTGTTCTAGTTTGGCTCCAGTTGAAGTCAGTTAATATTAAGCCCATAGTTCATATATAAAGTAATAATACTATATTCAAATTTACCTTCCTAGAAAGATTGTCACCTAATAATCTAATAGTCTAACAATGATGAAAGCCCTCTGCATTGTGTTTTGTCTGATTTCATAATATTATATAAATATTTGTCAAGATATATTTATTCAAGAAAAAAGATTCCTTTATGCATATCCCAGTGTCTGTTTTCAAAAGCTGTTCTCTTCTAAGGTTTTGCAAGGTTCTGAAAAAACCAGCTTCTGTAGTGTTTGCTACATATTGTTCTCACATTTAGTGTCTGCTCTAAATTAGTGTTTTGATAAATTATTCTTCTTCAGAAATTGTTCAGCTTTTTTTATTATTTTATTCTTTGGGCCATTTTCACTTTGTAATTGCAATAGGATTGTAGTTTAAGGAAGGAAGCAGAGCTAAATTGCATGGTAGCATAATTTTTGCTGGCTCTTCAGTAGTCTGTTGATGTGACATTGTGATAACTTTGAAGTAACATTCATGATGAAATTAAAAAATGCTGCTTTCAGGGAAAGTTGACATAGAACATTCGTATACAAAATGATGCTATACCAGAAAGTGTGCTGTTATATGATGATAGCAAAACAAAGATGACAAATTATACTAGAAACAGAAACAATGAGTTGGGAGTTTTTTTAATGTGAGAAAAATCAGTATGTTGCATTTTTTAAGGAACATTTTTCTTAAGAAATGTAGTTTTATGATTTATTTCAAATAGGTGGGCAGTACTGCTCGTATATGAGTCATTGTCATGGTTCTAGCTTCATTGTTACCTCTAACACAAAGGTAACTTCAGCTGGCAATGCAAGTTCAAGAGCCAGTCTAGGAGGAGAGAGGTGGCAGAAGGATACAAAAGTGATGGCAGAGGGGATAATATTTGGCCTGTAAAAATAACCTACTTCTTGATCTACAAGGTCTGACTGTAGGAAGCACTTTGGAGAGAGCTCTGTGACTGTGCCAGCACATCCCTGAGGAAACAGAACATATCCACTGCTTAGCACACCCCTTACCTGCAGTGAGAGGCACCTTGCCAACTTCTCTTGAGTTTGCCTTTAAAGGGCTGTGGCTCCCATCCTCAGGGACCCTGGATGTGTGTGGCTGAGCAGCCTTAGAGGACAAAGAGGACACAACAGGGGTGATGCCTGCCAGCTCCTGCAAGCAGCCTGGAATTCAGAGTGATGAACTATCTGTCCTTGGGGCTGCTTTAGAACACACCATGGGTGATGGTCCATGAGCCTTCAGGATAAGCTGCTCTCCCTCCTCTGCAGAGTGATTTCTGTGAGAGCAGGAGCCCTTCTGCACAACTCAGTTTGAAGGGTTTCCTGTCTGTTTGTGCTTTAAGTTGAAATCAAATCAGAGTTTTGCCTAATCATTGGTAAACTGCTTTTTATTTTTTTGCTTTTTTATGCTCCAGCTAATTCAAACTTAGCTGATTTTCCCTCTCAAAGGAAGATATCTGTGGTTTCTCACATATGCAAAGCTGTAGATGATAAACAGAAAGAGATATAGCACTGATGCATTTATTCAAAGGAAAAAATCCTTCAATTCTACAAAAATTACCACTGGAAACAGATACTTTAAAAAAGGGCCATGCTTAAGACCTTCTGAAATTGGCATTTTTAAAAGTATGACAACCTTCTAGACAAGGTTAGGGATAAGTTAGAAAGGTCATGTGAGGACAGAGAATGCCTTTTGTCAGTACAGTCACCCCAAAGAAATCAACAGAACCAGGTTCCTTCCTTCTTCAGAATTTCATCTCTGCCCACTTCATTTTGATCCTTTGGAGCCTTTTCCCACCTTTTCCCCATATCCACAGCTGTGCTCCCATGTCTGCAAACCTCCCACCCTCCCCATCTGCACTCTCCTCCTCAGCCCGGCTCAGTGTGTGACAGGTGCCCAAGGAGTCAGCACAAGGCATAATCTGCTCCTTTCCTCACTCCTAACACTGCCCTGGAGGTGCACTCTCCTCCTCAGGAACCTTTTACATGTTCTTCACTTGTCCAACACACCTCTAGCAAACAAACCTCCTGCTCTTGGTACTGGAACCAGAATGTTGCTTTCTTGTCAACAGACAAGTCTTATTAAAAGCTGCTGACGTGATTCAAAGTTTTATGAAATGGAAGAAATCTCAAGATAACTGATCTCACTTTTACCTCTCTGAGAGTGAACTGTTGGGTATCTATTGTATCATCCTGTCCTCCCCCAGCTATAAGCCATTATTCACAAAAGTATTTCTGTCTTAGTTGCTTTGCTGTGAATCATAATATTTTTTCCTTTTATTGTTTTTATCTGGTTTTACCTGAAATTTTCCATACTCCAGGTTTGCTCTGCTTTTGCTTCTCTGAGCAATTTGACTTTAGCTTCTCTTTACTTTTGAAGCTCCTCTGCTAGTGCCCTGCTTCATGATCTGAACAACAATGACCTTTGTGAAAGCAAACAATTTTTCAGTCTTTGCTTAGTAAATAACAGATTGAAAAGCAGTACCCCATTTCCTCTGAAAATGTCTGGGTTTTTTCCACTGCTAAACTTCTGTCAAAAGAAATGGAGCACTTCTTTCATTTCCAGTTTCTCAATGTGTCTTGTTTTTTTGCCACTGCCATATGCAGCCTGAATTACTCTCCATTTCTGAGGGATTTCACATCATACACTAAAGAGAACCAGAAAATACAGTAACAACTTCAAATACATTGAAACAGTGGAAAAGCACAGAAGAAAATAATTACCATTTCATTTGTGTCATTAGGCTAGACTGACACAGTCCCTTTCAGCACACCATCTGTCTTAGATTAAAATGGAAAACTTTCTTATTAAATGATGTATTTGCAAGGTGTTCACAGCTGCAGAACCAAGCAAATCTTTTAACATCTGTTCAGTACAGAGATCTGGACCTAAGGTACATTTGAAAGAATATCCTTGAAATGTGCTTTACTTCAATGCCAGAATGCATTACTGTTGTGCATTTGCTATTCTACATTTAATAATGGTGTTATCAAACAGGACTGTGGAAGGAACACCCAACGGGACAGAGTGGGCTTGTATGACCTGAGTAGGCCCTCAGATTTCTCCAAGCTTTTTAAAGTTTTCAAACCTGTATGATGTGAGAGCTTGAAATTTTGACAGCTGTAAGAAGACTGTGACTATGAAAAGAGAAGGGCACTATGAGATCACCCACACTGCTTAGTCATGGATCTTGCTTTGCCACCAGGCAGTGATGAATGCTAGAAACAATTGCAGCATATGTTCAGTCAGTAGTGAATGCATTTCAGACTACAACAGTTTTTGCTCTTGTCAGGTTTCCACTGTGTTTGTTCACTGAAGAGAATGATGAGTTCATTCTTACTTGAGCATTCATCCCAAATGTGTTTGTGCTTAATAATCTCTTTGTTTGAAGCACAGGAAATGACTGTGTGCCAAAAAAGAGGACTAAATATTTAGATATCAGTCCGGAAAGGTCATGGTATTATGTGCAAGGATAAAGATAATCCATCTGTGATCAGCTGTGTTGTTTAAAAAGCAAATAAAATGGCTCCCTCCAGATACGATTAATATGTCTGGTAACCAGATCATGCATGCATGGCTGCTCCAGAACTAGGACACAGCAAAGCTGCTGCTGCTGTGCCACACAGAGACAGTTAATCCAGCAGGTCCAGCACAAGCCCAAACTCACAGGGATGCACAGACTGATAAAATGGACATGCATAATAGCACTGACACATCTGGAGCTTTGTCTTCTGCTAGCTGAAAAGGCCTGGCTGCCCTGAACCACAGGTTTTAGGTCAGTGAGACCCACTTTGATATGAAGACACTGGAGGTGCAGGCAGCCAGCTGTCTTGGCATCAGAAGGGTGGGAGCTGCAGCAAAACCACCTCAGCCCCGTGGGACTGAACCCAGATTGCATTGGAAGATAGGCCAAGGTATGTGGGGCAGCACTGGAGTAGGAAAGTTAGGAAAGTCCTGCTGCCCAGCAGGAGAAGGGGTTCTCCTACCCAGCCAAAGCCCCAGCAGCAGCAGAAATGGCCAAACTGTTTCTCCCAAGCTCTTTGTATCCTGGCTGCTTCGTCCTTCCCCTTCCTTCTTCTTTCCAGGGGATATATCAAGGAGAGCTTGGTGCTGGACCACCATGCTTGGGGAAGTACAACTAAATTTGTGCTATGATGATGGGAAGCTGCAATGGCTGGTTCATCCTACTCCTCTGCTGCAGAGGTCTGCTCCTTGGTCTGATGCAGAGAAGTGGGGATGGGGCTCATTCTTGCCAAGCATGATGTGATGTGTGTGAGCAGTCCTGTTAAAACCAGCAGACCCACTTAGAGAGCAAAAACAAACACATGCATGGTTTACCTAATCTGAGATTGCCTTTTAAACAGCTATTTAATTTAAGGATTAGATACTCAGTTTCTCTGGCTTCTCACAAGTGAAAACGTGGTGATAAATGATACTTTGGCATTGGCTATCACTCATTCTGATGAGAGTTGGTGGACCACATTACTTGACTTAAATGGGCATTAAAATTTAATTGTCCTTAATCAAATTATCCTATCACAAATAAACCAACCTTCCTGAACTAATTTTCTTAGTGTGTTTTTATGGCGTATGCTTCTATATTTCTTTTTACTTGTTCATTGTCAGAGAAAGGAGAATAAATGGGATATTTAAACAGTTTCTGCCAGCTCCCCCAATGGAATGCATTCATCATCATCCTGCCAATTAGTAGCCATATAAACATAAACAGGTAAAATACAGCCTTTCTCTGTGTGTGATGTTGTGTTACCTGGGTTATTCTTGGTTTTGATATATGTATAATACAACTAGAGGGAAAATCATCTTGGATCTTGTGTTTCTATTTCCAGCTAGTACGTTTCCTAAAGAAAAACTATACTATATATTAGCCATCCTTCTCCATTTAAATAATGAAAATTTGTTCTAGAACTCTGAAAATAACAACAGAATACTTTAATAGAGAAGTGATGTCTGTTTCTTGTGTATTACTAGCCATTATATAGGCACTGTGACTACTTCCTCCATTCCATTTTGTCATGGTAATGTTTTATTTTGCTAGATAGATTTTTCTTTTTAATTTGAGTATTTCTTTTATCCAGCTGTTTTTAAAACCCAGGTGTTACTTTTCTGATCCCATGACAGAGAAAGAGTTCAACTTCAGAAAAAATTTCAGCAACAATATATAGATGATGTTAAGGCTCTTGTGTGGAAAAGCAACGGCAAGCACAGGAGATGGAATTATTTCATTAAACTGGGAGAGAGCAAAACCCAGAGCAGATTGTCAAGAATCGAGCATAGCCCTGAATTTGTTACTCTGAGTGGCAAAGGGAAGATGAGAAATAGCTAAAAGTGGCTTTGAAGGTGATACCAAACCCTGACATCCCTGTTACATTTTCATGTTTCAGCCTGTGTTTTATGACTTGCTACAAATGAGGTATAAGGATCTGGGTAAGACTGAATAAACAGAGGATCTTTCTCACTTCAGCACATGTCAGCACGTATAGCCCAAAAAATAGCTTGACAGGGTGGGTGTTTTAGTTCAAAATCAAACACATGGTAGGGTAAGAACAAAGATGTACATAAAGTTATTTGTGAATTTGTAATGTCATGTGGAAGATGCACTTTTCATATGGAGACAGATGAGTGTTTAAAAATGGGCCTCGAATTTGACATCTTTGGCTGTAAGAGAAGTAACAAAGCAGGAAGATAGGGTGTGCATGACATACACCACCTTTCTGCAGTGCACCTTGTGACCCTGCCATTTGGGTCTCCTGTTATTAAACTTTTCACATAGCCCTGACCAGGCATCTGAAGCTTTCCATGAGAGCTCAGCTGTGGACTGCAGTTCCTGGTGTACAAAGGAGGATGGTTTCTGTATTCTGCAAGGGAAACAAAGCTGAAAGGAAGAAGAGGCTCTTATTTAAGCTACGTTAGGTGTGGTGTGCTTGTTCACCAAAGCCTGGAGTATGTTTTTATGCAGTCGAGCAATAGTCATGAGGTGTGGAAGCCAAAGGTATGAGCTGGATACAACTATACTCTTGTGATTTTTTTGTTGGGTCTTTGGTTTGATATTTTTCCCCATGAACAAAGGTTAGGACTCTAACATCAAAGCAGTGGGACAAAATGGACAATCATGATGACACTGGAAGCTGTTAAACACCTCTAACCACTGTCTGAAGGAACCAAAGGCATGCTCTGCAACACAGAAAAAAATGGCAGTTCACAATAAGACTAAGAGTGGTGCTTGAGGCCACTTGCATCAGAAAGTGCTATACTCCAAATAAAAAAGCTTGATACACTCTGTTTGACCTTATCATGCTGTCGGCCACAGACACTTTTACGATGTAACAAACTGTTGGTGAAAATTAAGGAGTGATTGAAAGTCCAAATTTAGGCATCTGGAAATAAAAAAGCCACAGCACATGACCTGTGGCTTAGCACTGAAATTATGCCAGGTGTCCTGTAACATGCCATATGTGGCATGCACTAATCTACACTTCCAATTAACTATCACTTGATTGCCCTTGTGGTAGAGAACCTTAAGTGAAATCACAGAGTCTGGTTTGGACTGTTCTCAATGAACCCCTCCTGCCCCAGCTGCGTTGCCATTTCAGTGGTTTCCTGGAAAAGGACATTTTCCTGGTCAATGCAGAGGAAACAACCACTGCCAAGCTGTTAACAGCCCCCATTGCTCTCTGCCTGCTTCCTGAACTGCAATATTTGCTCATTGACTCAAGCTAAAATTTGCATTATTCATTATGTTCTTATTTAACTTTCACATTTGCAAAACCCTAGTGAAAGGTTTTCTTTCCCTGGCTGCCATCTCTCCAGGGTAGCCCAGGCTGGGAAGGAAAATGACTCCAGCAGAAAATGAAAGGACAGAAGGCAAAGCCAATACCTACATGAAGACTGCAGAGCCCAACTACCAGTGATGGCAGAACACAACAGACTTTGTCCCAGGGAAGTGTTTCCAGTGCAGTGCAGGAAGAGGATGGAAGAGAGCCACATCCCAGCCTCAGGGATTCTTTGCTGTGGTTAGAAAGTGCAGCAGTTTGTACAGGTCTCAGTGGAGGATATTGTGGCACTTTTTTGTGAATGTGGAAAGGCTACTTAGGCTTGAGCAAAATTTAAGGCTTTAGATTGAAGCAGGCAAAACTGAGTTCCTTAGTAAAACTGCCATTGGATTAATTACTCAGGTGTTTGAAATCTGGTCTGTTCCTAAAGGTTAGAGAATGACTAATATAGGCTGATTTATTTAAATTTCATCATTCCACAGTTTATAATAATTTTAAATTATAACAATCAGGAAAAATGCTCATGAATATCTTTAGATTAAATCATAGCAATAACTTAAAAGAAACTGGATCTTTTGACCAAATATTTTTTTTTGTTAATCACAGTGCATTACAAAGCTACTTTTAAAGTCCACAAAATTCTTCAGTGTCTAAAATAGTGATCTAGATACATCATGGTAAAGTAGCAGTGACTGGGAACAAAAGGCAAAGTGGTCTGTCTTCTTTGAGAAATATCCAGACACAAACCCCAATGATCAGGTTTTGTAACTGGATTAATCCTTGTGCAGCATTTACCACCCAGCACAACTTAAACCTGTTACTTGACAGTGCACAGTGAACAGTGAAGAGCTTTATTTACAAAAGTTTGGTGACCAACACTACATTTGAGACTTGGCCACTTCTTTTAAAGAAAGGAAGTGGGGAGTCTTGCTCTACTTATTCTACATAGTTTTCTTTCAGAAAAGTCGATGGACATGACCATGAAAAAACCCAGGCAAGAGCTGCCTGCCAAAAAAACCAAACCAAAAAACCTAGAAAAAGCTGAATCAAGAACTGGAACAACAAGCTCAGAATCTTGAAACCCTCCTCAGACCAGCACTCTTTCTGTAAAAGGCTTCTCTGTTAATGTCCCTGGTTCCAAATTATGTTTCAAGGGAACCTACTCACAGAAGCACATCATCAGCACTCTTTTTGAAGTGGAACAAAAAATTTCTGCCACTGTGTTTAGCAACCAGAAAATGCTACTTCATAATTAGGCTTTTTTTGTGGGTTTGGGAGGGTTTTTTTTGTGTTTTTAATGCCTGTTATGTGAAATATAATTTTAAAATAAGTCAGTGAGATACTCCAATAATGGTGGACTTTTCCTTTCTCAATTTCTCAAATGTAACTTTTATGTTTACCATTTAGAAATGACACTCTTTCTAATAGTTTTAATTTTCTAAATATTTAAAAGTTTCAATCTTTTAAAGTCAAAGTAGAAGGCTATCATTCAGATAAATAATGGGATAAATATAATTAATAGAAAACATTTATACAGTCCAAAAGAAAATCCTTAAAAACTTTCAATATTTGACAAACATTCTTTGTTTCAAACTTTGATCGATAGCAAGAATTAACTTGAAATATCAGAACCTCCTTTTAGTACAGAAATTCTGAATTTCAATCAGCTCTATTAATTCCAAAATCCTGGGCTGATGTCTCATTAGATGTGCTGTTATGCACTGGAGTGCACATTAGGAGGAACTGAAGAGGGGAAGGTCACAAGGAAGGTTGCCATGGTCAGCAGGCTCCTGAACTGGCCATGACTGAAGTAGCTCCAGACCCGGTAATTTTGGGGGTGAATCATGCTGAGATGTAAAACTTCTGGCTCATCTGGATTTTAGCATCCTCTATAGATGTCTGAACACAGTGAAACACTGTCCTTATTTTGGTCAGAGCCTCTGACATACCCAAAGTACCCAAATCTATGATGTGTGGCATTTGGGAGGCAGTCTGGGTTTCCCCTCCCAGGTGTTATCCCAAACAAACACCCCCTGTCTGAGCCCAAACCCTGAGAAGAAGGGCCTTTGTGGAGAAATTGGCTTTCACTGGCCAATGGGCAGAGTCCCTTTTGCTTGGCAGCTATGGAAGTTACTCACTCATCACATCTTAAAACTGAAAAAATCTATGTATTTATAGATCTGCAAGGAAAGAAATTGGTAATAGGAATACTACCTGGGAAGATGGTTAACCCTTTACATGCCTGAGAGCCCTTGTTATTTGGAGGACCTGTAATCTGGTTTCCATGACATGTCTTAGCAGCCAGAAACACCCTGTTCTCACCTTTGCTGGGCTGGGAAACTCCTCACAGGTGCCCTGAAGCTTTTTCAGTTGCCTTGAATGACACGAGTCAGGAACAGCTGGGTTTGTATCACATCTCTCTGTAACCCTGAGCTTGATTAAACTGAACATAACACACTCTCTGCTTCCAATTCAAATTGATCTTTAAGCTCTGACTGTGAAATCTCATCTGGGAAGAAGCATCCAAGAACAAACAGAAGAAAATTTCTTGAGAAGCTTTTAATTGCTTTTCATTCCTCAATTTGCCTTCTTCTTCCTTCCCACTCAGAAACAGTTACTGCTTTTTTTTTCTTTTTAACTAAAACTATGAGAAAAGCAGGTATTATCCTACTCCAACAGCTGTATGTGATTTACAGCACATATTGAGTATGTCTTCATTTTCATCACTTGTCTCAGAGCAAACATAGCAGTCTACAAGTGTGATCCTAAAACAGGGCACAGCACAAAAGCACATTTGAGACAAGTCAGGCTAGGAACTTGCTCTAGTTTCTTGCTCACTGCTTGTGAGAGCTGTCTGAGAAACTGTTAGCTTTGTGGTTGGTGGATAATAGCAGAGCTCTGTTGATTGCTGTAGGCTAAGATCTCCTGCTTATGGAAACAATCACTACTTGTCTTATTTTAATCTGATCAGATGTCTGTGGCTGCTAGTCAGTGCATTTCCAGTGGAGAAGAAAGTCAGAAAGATTAATATCTCCCCTCAGTTTACAATGGGATATTGCTGGGACTTGACTGCCTCAGCTCCTCCGTCTGTGCAGATCTGGACCGGGATTTTGTCACTAAGTGCACTGTGCCCCTGGATAGAGCAACTACATAACTCAAGGAGCCTTTCTTCATTTTATTCCAAACTCCTTTTCATGTTTTTTTACCTGGCAGGATTGACCTGCAGTCATTCCATTTACAGGGGAAGATATTGATGTTTCAGTGCCTAATCAGGCAGCAACTCCTGGTAATATATTGCCTATTTGGGACTTAGAAACAGAAGATTAGTTTTCCTTACCCTAGCTCTCATGTGACATCACTACTGCAATGCTTTATTTTATGAGGCTAATAAACTAAAACTTTCTTTCCATGTTCTGTGAAAAGACAAGAAGTTGTTATTTTTCTTGCAAAACCACATTAAAGAGAGAGGAACAGCAACTGGAGTATTGCTGTCATTGCTTAATGAAAACCAGAGCATTGCAGTGGAAAACATGCTGGGAAGGACAGCTTCAATTAGAGGAAAGGGGAGATTAAAGACCTCTCTTTTATACAACCTAGGGAAGGAATGTGAAAGAATGCGTGTGAAGAAGGCTCTAATTGAAGGATAAATGGAAACAGTAAATGGCTTATGATAAGATCAGTAGGCAGAGACACTGAAGCCAGTATTGCTAGGAATATGTGTAGAAGTTCATAAAACCCCTCAAACCCAATTCAGCCTGGAACAGGCAGATACAGAGGAAATATCCCAGGAATTGTGAGTATGTAGAAATCCTATTGGACAAGGACAAAAGGTTTGAAAGGGAAGAATGTAAATAGTTTGAAAAACAATCAAGTATTGTTTGCATTAAAAACATATTCAATGAAATAAGAGGAGAGTCAGGAAGATCAAGGTCTTTTCCTGAAGGAGGAATGAATGAAATTTGATGACAATTATGCACTGAAGGTATCCCTGTAATCACAGAAAATTGGTCTTCTCAATAGTGAAAATCTGCATAGTCAGAAAGGTAAAGTCTCTTAAACCTGAAACTAATATAACAGTGTGTAATATTTCTTCTTAACACATTGTATAAAAGAGCTTTGACTCAGACAAATATGTTTTTAATTAATATAAATCCTTAATTCAGCCAGTCTAAGAACAAGGTCAGGGAAAGAGGAAAGCTGGATGAAGGAAATTATTTCAACTTCAAAGAATGTTCAACTGCATTAACAAGAATGAGAAAGGGAAATGGGATATCAAGAAGAGGAGATTTTTTGCAAAGAAGTCCTAATTCTCCCTAGCTTTCCTGTAACAGCTAAAAATTTTAGCCAGTTTGTTTGCTGCTTCTCTGATTTTGTGGCAAGGCTAACCAGCTTTGTTTTCACTCCCCTATTGATCCTTTGGAGAGCAGCTCCACCTGAGCAATCTGCAGTCCTTTTTTTCAGCAATCCCCAGCTGGCACTGCAGGTAAAGAGCTGTTACACCCTGTGGTTGGTGTTGCCATCTGACACCACTGACCATTCCACCAGGGTCTGAATGTGTCTGTCCCCTCGAGAGGCCACAGATGTCCCATTTCTTTCTGCTCTTAGCTGCCATTTGCCCTGGCTTCATACCACACACTTGACTTGATTTTGCCACTTGGTCCTTTCCACTGTCTGTGCCTGTTGCACCGAGTTTCTTTCTCTCTCAGCTGCCAAAAGCAGCTAGCCCAGTATGTGTGCATAGGTAGTTATGTGAATGCACATATACATATGTATGTATTTCATTCATCCAGGCCTTGCCACCTCCCTGCTCCTTTTTGATAGCAGGTGTTTTGGGGATGACATTTTGGGGACAGTTGCTGGCACTTGCAGACATCTGCCATGGTGAAGGGAAAGGAACCAGCCATGGAGAAAAATGGCTGCTGCAGGTCAGACCTTAGAGACATAAGTATGTGAGGAAACTTGGCTGTTCCCTGCCTGTACCATATCTAGCTCTTTCCAGTGCCCTGGCTCCATTTATTTCATCACTCCTTAAAACCTCTTTGAAGTATTTATAATTTTTTATTGGGTGTTTCTAAGAGACACACATAGTTGGTCCAACAGTAAATCTGCTATGATGTGTTTATAAGGCAGGCTTTAGTGTCTCTGGAAAGATTAGTATTGAACAATGCAAGTTTAGACTGAGCTGGAAATGTGAACCTGAAAATCTAGGTCATTGTGGGAGAGTTTCTATTTTCACCTGAAATAGATGATCATTGACTGATATCCTTGTGAAAAGATGACATTGTGTTCTTACTGACTTATCTTCACTGTGTTTTCCCATTAGTTTAAATTCTGCCCTGGTGAAGCACTAGGGAATGTTCCTGTTGCAGCACCAGGGCTATGTACAGATGTCCCAGTTTGTCCTGTTACTGAACAACCTGTATTATCCCAGGCTGAACAGTATGCTGGGGGAATTTTCTACTCAATTTCTTCTGCTTTGCCTCCTAGGCCCAGCTCTGTGCCACATAGACGAGTTTGGATTGACAAACATGAGATGCTTGGTAACTGGTACAATTTTTCCCCAGGTGTTCACAGCTGGAACCTGTGAGATCCTGACCATGAAGCAGAACAGGACCTGGAGCAGCTCTTTATCAGCAACTACCTCTGGTCAACTCTAAGAGCCTAACAGGACATGCCATCCTTACACTCACTCTGGGTAGGTGACTTTTATCTCCTTTTTTATTCAGCACATACAGCTTTGTTAATGTTCAGAAAGGAGAAGTATTGCACTGGATAAAGATGGCCTAAATTTAAAATTGCTGCAGCTTCTGCAGTCAGTCTCTGTTCAAGTAGATGGATCTGTCTACCACCAAGAAACAGGAATGGGCACAGGTTGGACCCTTTGTCCACTGCTATGGCTGAGTATGTTAGGATGGACACTAGTGGTAAGATAGGTTATTAGTCTTCCCAAAAACACCTTTTGTGCTTTTGCGACTGCATTACAAGTTAGAAAATCTTCAGAAGTTATTTGTCAAGGAAGAGGACAATGTCTCCAATTTAAATTCTCCTGGGCTGGAGAAAGCCATTGTGCAGGCAGTTCTAGTCAGGTGGATGTCACTGTGGCCTTTCCATCATCTTCATCCTGCCACACCATGCTGCACATCCTAGAGAAGGATGGGTCCAAAATGCAGGATCCCATGTGGGCAAGCACTGTTCCTCCTGTAACCTGTTTTTCCTGGGACTGGGTCTAGGGCCACAAAGCAGTTTTTAGTGGTGTAATGCCAGCTGCCTGAAGAATTGTGTGGCACTTTGGAAGGCCACTGCCTTGTGCCCATGCTTCTCTGAGAGCTTTTTCCTTCTTGATAACCTTCAATCTCACCCTGCACTTTTCTTGCATATTTTGTGCCAAACTGTCCTCAGGTCAAATAAATCTCAAAAATTAAATTGAGCTTTAAGAGAGTTCATCTTTCTTCTCTGTTCCTCAATCACTAAGAAGATGCAAATCCTGCAGAAGAGAGACAATGACTACTATTTTATATAAAAATATATGTATATGTCTGTGCTTACTAATTTAAGAAGACTGCTCTATGTACCATGAGGAGAGGTTTCATTGTGATAAAAGTTTTATATATATGCCCTTTAGAAATCCCAGTCTGAACACCTGACTTTGAAACTGCACTGAACCAGATTCTGTGCCTATTTTATGAGATGATTCTTCAGTTTTGACTTGTTTAGACAAGACACTGCTGAAAGTGCCTTTTAACATAAAGTAAAGGTAGTGGAAATTATCTACTTCTTCAAATGCACCAGCTTCCCAAAGGAAAAAAAAAGGAGTTTGGGTAAGATATATATCAATATAAGTAAGGCTGAACTGGCCCAAGGCAGGTGTATTTGCTCCTGTGGGAAGCATAGCATTTGAAGTCATTAGCATCACCCTAGTTTTATTATTTCCTATTTTTAATTCTTCTGAAGTATATTTAAACATAATTGAAATGTTTTAAACTTGATATATTGTTTATGATGTGATAAAATCTAGTCTGAAATTTTAAATAGAGAATAATCTCTGCTTGAGATGAAAACTAAGAAGAAACCAAGGAAATAAGGTGTAATAAGGTGCTAAGAAAAGGAGGAGAATGATTTGTGACAGAATTTTGGGCAGAATTGGTGGATTAGGGTAAAGAAGACAGTGGCATGTGTGAGTAGTTTATTCCCTAGTGGGGGCAGAATAGCAAAGACAATAAAATCCAAGACTAGTGCAGCTCTGGGCCTCCCACAGAGAACCACAGTCCTGCTTTTGAGGAATGAGCAGAAATAAAATCCTGTGAAGCACTATGGCAACCATCACCAGGGAGACCATCACAGATCTCAAACATGTTTATCCAGAAGAATTACAAGTCACAGAGTGAGATGATATACTTGGAAATGGTATTTTTAAAGTAAAAACACTGTTACCTGGTAATTGCAGTGATATGGAAATGTGACACTCTGAGTTCTTAATAAAACAAATCTGTTTTTAAGAGATACTTCAGTGAATATCTCCTAGAAACAGCTAAAGAGTTGTACTTGCACAATATCTGTACGTGAGAGAACTGATCATCGTGCAAGAAGGGAAAGCAGACCAACAGTGTCACTATGGTAGATAAGTAAAGATCTTTAAACAAAACAGAAATTAGAAAAATAAATTAAACAAACAATCAAAAATACTTTATGGTCCTAATAAGACAAATACATACTGACATCCACAGGTAATCATGTTTGTGGGTGAAACAAATTCCACTGAGTGCAACGTGGTCCTCATGGACAGGGTTCAGATGAACTTTGCTCAGATTTGGCAAAGATGGAAAGCCCAACCAATTGTGTTCCCTGTTTTGTTTTAAAGAGGGAAATGGGAATTGTTGCCCTCTGGTCCTGGTTATATCACTGATCTATCATACTGGTCAATTCACCTGCTTGTTTCAGGTTTCTGTCTTACAAAGGAAGATAGAAGCTTGCCAGAGTGTTATGAAGATGAGCCAGTTACCATTTATGCAGGGGTTTACATGTGTGAAGAGTTGGTTTATAAAATGCTGTATGACACAATTTGTTGGCATTCTTCACAAATTGTCCCTTTTTATTCACGAGTCTTGAAAGCTTTCCACCTATGCTGCCTGTGGGTCACCTTGTTTCTGCAGGAGCTTTTCAATTTCATGTACTTGTTGTTGGCTCTGTCCACTCACATCTTCTGCAGAGGTGTAGAAATAGAAATAGTGTTGCCCATTGCTACTGCTGAATTCATGGCTGATCCTGTAAGAACAATAACTCATAGTAGCAGTCTGTGTAAACATTTGTTTCTGAACCAGAGTTTCCTGCCGCCAGGCCTGGTTTGAATGTGGAGTTGAATTTGCTGGTAGCTGGATTGTTCTAGTCTCCTGTCCCATTTGTCTGGGTGCATAAATATCCACAAACCTTTGCAGATGACTCAGTTAATAAAAGATAATATTTTAAAAAATCCAGTATCCCACAAGTCCCTCGTTCTATACCAGGAACACCAGCTGGTGCTGCTTGATTATCCCATGGAGGAGGCTGGGGTCCAGGAGCAAGTCTGGGTCACACTGATATGGCATCTCCGTGTCTACTTTTACCCTTTGTCACTTGAAAAGAAAATAATCAAGACTGAAATCATCATCACTGATTATCCAGCAAGTATAAAGCACCCTAAATCAGAAAAAATATTTAAAATGTTTGAGATTTGAAAGAAACAAGTAATGTTTTTGTAGCAGAAGCCTGATTCTGATTTTGAACAACAAAAATTTGTTTCTGAATAACATGAAGGACAAAAGGAAAGGAGAAAGAAAGATTATCAGAGACATATTCCTTCTCAGTATCAAAAATACTGCCATCTCTGTATTTGACTGCATACTTTTTTGATGCTGATATTGTCAGTGCAGTGTTTACCTCCCAGTATGACATCAAACCATTTCTCAATGCTAGGCTTATGTCTTAAGAAAGGAGCACTTTGTTCTTCTGCATTCTTTAATGTTATTCTTCACTATTATTGGCAGAAATATGTTACTGTCACTCACACACTGACACAAATTCAATCATTCTTTCAGTGAACATCTTACCCCGATTAAATTGATCAGTGTGCATTTTATAAAAACATTTCAAGATAAAATGGATCAAATCAGTCAAATAACCAAGAAGTCCAATGATTCATTGCAGCTGATCCCTTTGGTTATATTAGTATTGCATCTTTAACTTCTTTTAAAGGCATTTAATTATTTTGCAGCCTTGATTTTCTTACTGCTAAACACAAAGGCCTTTATGACTGAATTTTCTTGAAGTGGGGACTTTTTTGCTGTATAACTCTTCCTGTTTGCAGGGCTAGAAGAATAGTTGCTTGGTCTGATGCAGGCTGCAGCCACTGTCAGGGTCACAAAAGCACTCTCTGCATGGCACCCACATGCTTCCCACTGGGGCAATTGTTTCCTTTCCACTTGGTCAGCATTTTGCCCACACTTTTCAACCCAAAGGCCACATCCTTATGGAGCATTTTATTCTGAGTGATGAGACAGACATTCAGGTGGTTTCTTTTTCCCTGATGTATGAAGACTGAGAAAGATAGAGCATCTCCTAATGATTCAGTGTAATGTTTTAAAAAGTCAGGGCTTATTTCTAGATGGATGTGGTCATAGTTTTCCCTTTATAAGTGCATGTGCCAATTTCAACTCGACTGTGCTGCCATATGAATCAGAAGTGCCTATGTAGAGAGCCTGCTGATGTGGGAGTTCCAGGAATGCTTTGGTGAAGAGAGGCTGTGACTCTACCTCAAGTGCATTTTGGAAGACAATCTCATGCTCTGTTAGAAACAGAAAAAGCACCTACCTGCACGAGGTACACAGCACAGACACTCTTTGCATTAGATAATCACAAAGATGGGTGAGATGGAATGTTATTTCACTTTGTACTAGCTCCTGTGAGGAAACCACAGAGCTACAGCTACAGGCTTGGCTGAAAAGTGTAGTTTAGATACTTGGAGCTCTCTCTTCTTGGCAGTTATATAATCCATTTTTATAGCAAACTATATAGGAAGGGGATGGATGAATTTACCATGGTATTATGTATCAAAAGTTCTAGGCTAAGGGTTTCATCCAGCAGCTCCCCCATGCCCCCAGGGCTACACATATGAAATCAGAACCATTTGGTTGAGAAAAGACAGCAGCAATTAAGGATGGAGGGTGGTTTCCATGTGGTGAGAATCAGTGAGTTTTCACAGCTCTCAGTAGACCTACACAGCAGAGAACTTGGCTCCTTAGAGTCCCACGTGTGTTTTTGTCAAAGATGACTCTGCTCTTGGAGATGCATGCCAGAGTCAGCGAGCTGCTGGGAAGCCCCAGACCAAAAGACACAAAACCAAAGAAAATGGACTCAACACATATTAATACTGGGGGGAAATCTCAGGTTTTCAAGTGCCTTCTTCCTTACTCTCAAAACTAGACAGCACTGATTAAATGCCTTTTCCATAGCAATTTTCAAACAGGAATTTGTGAGTGTATTCAGTGTCAGACATTTCTGAATTTAGAGGGTTATAATGGAATGTAAGGGACATAGATTGTCCTACCTTTTTAAAGGCTTCAAACAGTGCAATCCACATACAGTCTTATAGCTGTCTGATTATTTCATCTCATTATTTGGTTTGACATATTTCCTTCATGATGAGTCTGCCAGCTAAAGTACAGTGGGACTGGACTGTTTAATTCAATGGCTTCCATTAGATTATAAGGTTCTCACCTGAATGAAGGAGGAATCATGAGCAATTTAATTCATGAAGAGCAGCAGTGAGCACAGACTGAATTGGAACTTATGGAAGGGCCACAAGGAGCAAGAAATATTTTTATTAACGTCAAACTGCTGTTAAAATCCTCATGAGATCTATGGTTAGAAAAGAAATATAGAATCTGAAAACTTGATTTTTTTAAAACTAAATGCTTATTAACTAATCACAACATTCTCAGATTTAGATAAACAGCTATATTGAAATATAGTGTTTGAGTAAAGCACTTTTTGGCCAGTACCTTAAATTTAACATAATTTTCATTGAAATACACTGATGTGTAAGACCAAGTGGGCATCTCTTCCATTTTCCCATCTCCAGCACTGACCAGGTCCAGATCATTAGCTTTATTAAGGCAGCCTTAATTCAAAATCTGTTGCATTCAAAGGAAAGATGTCCCTTTGGATTCCAGAAGAAGCAGAAGTGGCAATTGTATACTCTTTGCCTATTTTCAAGCCAAAAATTGGAACAGAATATTTTGAATACTCACACAATAGTTGAAGTATGTTACATTATTCTAAGTTAATACAAAAATAGCCAAAAGTTGAAAGAATTATAGAAGGCATATTCTCATTTTTGCTTGTAAAATCATTTATACTTAGTAACATAATATTTGTATTCCTACTGTTGTGCTGGTCAGGAGTCACTTCAGTTAATTAGTTAATTAGTGGAACCCCAGCCCTTCTCAGAACCAGGTGACTTCCTGCTCTTTGCTGTAACAAGAGCAGATAGTTTACTGGTGAAAAAATCAACCTGGGTAAATATCTCAGGGTCATACAGGCCAGTGGGCATGGCAAAAAGGACAAATGGTCTGGGGTGTGGATGGATGCCAAGGGAACTGTGAGAATCCCAGGGAAATGTAGGAATTAGGAGCTCTGGGCTTTATTGCCCATGTCACTGGTGTGTTGTGCTACTCCAGCCAAGGACTTTACCTGGGTGAACACCTGTAAAGGGCTTTACAGACTTGCTCCCTCTCCTGTTCCAAAAGATAAAGCAGCCTTTTTGAAGGGAAAAAAAATAGAGTTAATTAAGTGAATAATGACAACATATTATGTCAGAATCTGTAAAATGGGGGTTTATAACTTAGGTACATGGTAAATAAAAATTTTTCTTCTTGATGTGTTACTATAGCAATTCATAAAATAAGACCTTTGTAGGAGAGATTTTAGGCAGTTTAAATGCGAGTGATTTATATGAAAGGAATCAAAAAATAATTGAAGAATAGACATAATTTTCAATTTAACTTCTGTTTTCTCTAATATCAGAAAATGAAAATTTACTTCTACAGAGACAAAATACATACTGATCAGTGACTCAGGCAGCAGAGAACATTTTTGAGTATTTTTTTAATGTTTAGCACATGCCTTTTCTAAATTCTCTTTGCTCCCCACACTAGAGAAAGCCCTCTGTCAAACTGAATCCTGATCAAACAGCCTAGAAGTTGTTTTTATTCAAGCTCCTTGTTTACAAGTTGTTCTTATACAAGGGCTCTGTTTACAGCCAGGTACCAAAAGAGAGGAGAAAAAAAAATACTGACCTCCAAATCCTGCTGTTCCATGATGAACCACTCTCCTGGAGCTGATATCTTCTCCAGAAACCTGGCTCTTTTTTGTTTTTTCTGACTCATTTTTCTTGGAAATTGTCCTAGAAAGCACAGGCAAAACTCTCAGAGAGCTTATAGCAGCAGGAAATTCATCATGGGCTGCCAAGGTCCAAGGTCCCCTTGCTGTATTTGCAAGTGCAGTAACAGGCACTTGGTTGAGAGCATTGCTATGCACTTTCAATTAACAGATACCCAGTTACTGGCTGTCCTAGACAGCTTTCCAACACCACACAATAAAAATTGCTCACACTGACTTTAGTGAATGTCCCAAAGCACACTGAGTTGTAGCATGCAAAAGGCAGGATTTCTTTCCCATCTGTACATGTGTATCAAATATTGCACGAATTTAATGATGACAATTTATGCCAGTTGGGGTTATTTGGATAAAGTGCTTTATTTTGAGCTCATCTTTCATCACACCATGGTCATCAGTGCCTGGGTCCACTTTGCCCACTGGCAGTTGGAGGTTTTTTTGAGATACAGAGGGGTTACTTTGTTAGGCTTTTGATTAATTTCCTGTTATGGAAGGATGGCAAGTAGGATTTGGGAGACAGAAAAGCAGTGCTTTTTCACAGGAGGAAAATACAGTTCCAGTGGGAATGATTTCAGTGTCAGAATTGAACTGCTGCTAAGAAAATAAATTTTATTTGAGAAATAAAATCATAGTTTTCTCCTACTGCAACTTCTGTATTTGAATTAATGTCTATGCCACAATCCAGAGGAAACAGCAATGGGAAGAGAAATTTCTGGTGTTAAGACATAATATTTTTTAAAAAGTAACAGTGGGATGATATTTGGTGTTCTCATCAGCATTGCAGGGCACCACAGATCATAAGGATGTCCATGCCCTGAAACTTGTGCCTGAGGCAGTCATCCAGCTCCTCTCCCATCTCTTCTCCCATCACTCCCTCTAAGAGATTCCTAACCTGAGCCCACGATGTTCTTTGTGTGTGAATGACCAAGAAGCAAGTGAAAGGGGGTGATGTTTTAACTGTTTAGAAAAAATCCTTGCCACTCTCAAGTTCCTGTGTTGCACACTTACATCAGTTATCTAATCCTCTGTATCACCCAGCAGGAAACGGGGCACAAGCTATCCAGCCTTCACCCCATGTAAATGGATTTGAACCACATGGCTTGTAAAACCCAGAACAGTCCTAACAGTGAGGTCTGGATTTGACAGATCTTTGGATTTCCCAAAATTTGGGAATGCTGAGGGGATTAGTAGAAGGCTAAGTAGAAACCAAAGAGTAAAGGCAACACTTGGTAAGTCCCCACATGAAAGGACTAAATAGAACAGAACATTTTCATTTCACATTGCTGATATGGCTGAGACCAAGGGACAATGATCTTGTGGTGGAAACCAAGAGTGTGACCTTGACTTCAGTTCTTTGTTGTGGGAAGTGTCTCTTAGTGAAGCAGAAAAGCCACACAGCTTTGCTTACCTACTCAAAGAAGCTGAGAAGGGCTTGTAGAGTCCCTTCCTGGCTGTGTTTGTTCTGGGTGTGTGGAGGAAGCAAAAGCAAATTATTCTGCTATAGCTGGATAGCATTATAAAATTAACATTCAGCTAAATGAAAATTTTCCTCTGATCTTATAAGCTTTTGTCTTTGTTTGGTGTCCAGTTAGAAGGGTCTGACAAAAATGGGCATTGGAAATGAGCAGCAGCTTTTAAAACCACCAGCCCATCACAGTGACAGCTGAGGATGGTTCACTTTTGCATATTGCATCTTGTTTGTTCCAGACTCAAAACGTGGGTTATTTGGAAACCTGATCTGTATGAGCTCCAAATGCCCATGTGGGAGAGGAATTGCCCTTTATAAAGGGAACAAAGCATTTCTTACTCCTCTTCATGGATATTAACCACTTCCTTCCCAGAACATTGCCATGACTTAGCTGACTTCTTCGCTTTGCAAATATGAAAAATAAGATTAAAATGAAGAGCACAAAACCCAAGAGTAAAAGAATTTAAGAACAGGGTTCTGGAAAAAAAAATGTTTCCATAAAAATCCTTACCTTTTTGCTATTTTACTTTATAAAGCCAATCAAGGTCTGCTTCTTTTTTTAGTTTGTTTTTATTTGTTGTTTTTTTGGTATTATCTTATGCTTGTTCGGTCAGTTGTGTTGATCTTCATGTACTCATCCTAAAATCATTCCAAGGCCCCAAGATAAGTAATATAAGTAATGCTGTAAATAACAGGATAACATCTTATTATCCAAGGCATACATGGAAAATTACTATGGATGACAAAATATTTTTAGGAGGAAATTAGCTAAGCAAATACGTGAAGAATGAGGCAGTACACAGTGCACAGCCCATTAGCTTAATTCCTATCTGTAAAAAAAGCAACCATAAACTGAGTAAGCTGGGATAGAAAGTTTCTTTCCCTTGTAAACTTTCATTACTTTCTAAAGAAGTGATTTTTAATGGGTCATTTATTTCATAAGCTGTCTGCAAAGAGATTTCTCCCCTTCCTTTGAAATCACTAGATATAGTCATGGTGAGAGAACACTGAGGTGAAAGAAACACACAGCAACTGCCTTTTTAGATCACTCTGGACCTGATTTTTTTACACTGACTTTGGTTGGGGTTCTGAGGGGGTATGTTGCTTGGAAATAAAATTCAATAGTACTGATCTTTTAGGACAAACTTGGAGCACATTTCTATCACTGAATTAATTCCTGCTGCCTCTGGACATTTGTTTCTTGTCTTTGTAAAGATCTTCTGTCACATAGCAGTTAGCTCTCTTAATTGTCTGCAAATCTCCCTCCTTGAAAGGAGTGCTGCAATTATTAACTGATGACTGCCTGAAAAGGCAAAAAAAAGTGATAACCTAATTATTGTGCACGTAAGAGAAATTTAGACTGCAGCCTCTACATCTCTGATCTAAGCTTCATAGTTCTCTAATACATATAAATATTGGCTTACTCATTTTCTGGTTAGGAAATAGAGGAAGAGAGGGGTTCCATTCTTTGTCCCACGTAATACAATGAGTTCTTGACAGAGATAAGAATGGAAAGCTCAGACTTGCCTACCCAACCCACAGCCCTTGCTGCTTTCCTGAACATCCTCTCCCAAAGGATGAGTCCTGTGAATGAGCACAATAATACTGGCTAATAAATGGTTGCAAAATTCACTGAAGTTGGTGGAATGATATTGCAATCCCTTGGAGACAGAGAACATAAGTACTCTTCCATTCAAGGAGAGCTGGAATCATAGATGATACTGTCCAAAATATAGGAAAAATAAGCCCATATATAATGGCTAATAGGAAAAAACCCAACACTCCAATGTAAAGGGCACAGAATGTACCTGACACTGGAGGAGGACCTGCACCTTGATTTTTTTATTAAGAAATAGTATAATGAATTCAAATTTAACACAGTTTCATGGAAAAAAATTCACCTGGGAGATACAGCTCATTTCCATATCACAGGAATTCTGAGTAAAATACCTTTGGATAAATAAAGTTCAACTGTATTTAGAGCATGGTGAATGAAGTGGTTTGCTTTCAGCTCAGTATCTGGAGGTGGGGATCGGCTGCACAAGAGTGAGTGCAAGAGATTCAGTGTTTTAAGGAAACACATTCTCCAGGTACATTACTTTTACAAGTGTCATGACAACTAAACAGAGGCACTAAACAGTGAGCCTTTATTCACAGCTGTTACCACACCAAACACTGGCTGGGCACAGTCTGTCCTCTGCAGTACCACCTATTTTAGGGTAAACTGCCTTTCCTCATCCTCTGGAACTGCATTTGGGAACAATAAATAAGTACAAACTTTATTGCCATAAAATAAAACTTTTAGTTATCATGGACCATGTTCTTTAAGTCACAGTAAAACTACAATTTAATATAAATATTGAATACTACTCTGAAGAATGTTAATGCAAAAGTTTGGTTGATTCAACGTTGGTTAAAACAACATGACAGGATAGTGATGCAGTATGCCCAGAAATATCCCATAAATGTCAACAGAAGAATTAGCAACCTGTGCTTGAGTATTTAAAAATATCATAGTTGCAAAGGTTAGGGGGAAGAATTTTGCTTACCTTTCAGGCTTTATGTCATCCACAAGGCCATATTCTCATAGGCAAGAGAGTGTCATGCTGCTGTCTTAGTCAACAATGGCTTCTACCTGAACTACTCATCTTGCAGAACTAAAACAGTCTGTAACCTCACCTCAGAATACTTTTATTCATCTGAAAACATATATCCAGAATGAAGAAAGAGAAATAAACCATAAATAACCAAGATAATCCTTGCTTTACCTAGTATTTTCTGCTAGTGTGTAATAATTAACAGTTACTAAGGGGCAAAAGAAAACCTTGGAAGGTAAATCCTTGGAAAGTAAAGTGCTGTAATGACAAACTTTCTGAGTAACCTCAGCTGCCCCAGTGCAGTCCAGGCAAGATGAGCTGTTTCAGGGACAGCGAGGGGTCAGCTTATACTGGAACGATGTGCTGCAAGGTCTGCACTTTGAACTGCATCCAGGAGTGAAGAGGTCATCAAGGTAGCTGCTGAGGAGCTGGTGAAAATGTTCCTGCAGTTCAACTGTTCTAGCTAAGGGGTGGCCAGGTTCAGCTCAAGTTGAAGTTACCTAAAATATATACAGATTTTGGTAGACATTACCAAATTTCTACCGTTTTCACCAAATTAAGAATTGGAAAGTTATTTGATGATCAGGTAAACTACCTTGAGGATGAAAAATGCTCCATAAATGACAGTGAGAATTACATGATTAATGAATAAATAAAATCTAAGATTTTATTTGTGCTCCTGAAATTTGTTTTCAAAGAGCAGAGATATCACACCTGTGGTTCTTCTCCAGAGTTCCACACATTACCATCTCTTACAGCTTCACAGAAAACACAGCTCTGCACACCAGAATTTTTATGAGGATGCTGCAAGAAACTTTATTCCACATTCTGTTATTACTAATCCCTCTGTAAAGCTGCAAACCTGCCTGGAGCTTCTTTCCAGCTATAGTGAAGTGATTGATGGTAAAATTTGCTCTCTAAGCATTGTGATGTCTGGTTTGCAATGCTGGGTGACATCTGTATCTTCTGTTTTGACATCTTTGGTTCTGCTCTGTACATGACTTGAATATTTTTTCTCATATGTGTGTCAAATGCAATCCAAAGGATGCTTCACTCTGTCTTATTCCAAATTTCATTCAGCATCGACCTCGTTATTTTACCCTTGCAATGATTTGGAAAAAAGTGTCTATCAGCTGCCACCACTTGACTTTTGTTTGATCCTGGTAGGTCTCTCCATGCGTCTTGGGACAACCTGAAAATTCCAGAGTGTTGACTCCTCTGCTGTTTCTGTATTCCTGGTGAGATGAAATGCACTATTAGCACCAGGTGAAGTGTTTGTGACTGGTTAAACTCTGCACTGTGCAGTCAAGGTGAGTGAAATTTAACAAGGTGATGGAGTGATCTCGAAATAATTGTGAAAAAATTAGTAAGAGGAAGATTTTTTTCAGAACAGATAATTAAAATGTTCTGTTGCTGTGTATGTGTGTGTATGTATATGTATTGAAAATGGTTGTCCTATTTTTCTTCTTTTAGAATTTTTAATGGATTTTTAAGGTGCACACAAGCATTCAAGGAAATTAATATCTCCAGAAATGTGGAACATGGTTCCATCATGCTTCTACCATGGTTCCATATTTAGTTATGTCTAATAAATATTGTTTGGAGTCTGGTGAGTACATTTAAATGAATAACCTTACAATTTTGTCCTACCATATCTGAATTTTCAGTTCAGATTAAATTATATTTTTAGCATTTCTCTGGTTATGTGGTGCACAGAACCCAGTCTAATGTAAAATGACATATCTAATTCATACAAAAGAATAAAAACCAGAGATATAGGTAAACATCACACAGCTTCTAGGAAAGTGCATTTCTGAAGTGAGAGAAATTCTAGTGGATCCCATGTACAGTGATTATGAATCCCACTGCTGGAAACGTTTTCTTGGTTTCTTTATTTGTACACCATATATTCTATTTCTTCAAAATGTTTTAAAAGAATGGATTTGTAATTATTTATTTCAGTCATCTCCTGCGTTTTAAACTTCTGTCTCCATTCTGCAGTCAAATGCTTATGTCCTAATAACCCAGGAATAAATTTGAAGGTACTTCAAATATTTTTGAGAGGAAATATGTACTTGTAAGATATGAAGTGTTTTTCAACCTGGTCCTTTGATAGTCTGATGTACCATAAATCTTACAGTGTGTTAGCTATAAATATAACATGCAGTTTGACAGCTGTGTTTGATTCCAGTTTCCTAAATGATTCTGAAAGAATAAAGAGAATCCATTTAGACAGGAGCAAGAAACTCCAGCCTTTAATTTACGTCACTTTTGAGAAGGTAAATTGTGTTTGTTAATGAACAACTTTAGGAAAATCAGCAGACAGCAGGAACCTTTCAAATCTTTGACAAAATTTTAGACCTCATTGGCAGAATCCTTTCCTGCTCCATTAGTCATAGGTAAAATGCCAGGCTAAAAGGACTCATTGTTGCCTGATGTAAAAGGTAGTTAAATTCTGGCTGCTTTTTATTCTCTTCAGTTTTAGCTGAAACAATGAAGCTCAGAAACATTGACATGGTCAGTGGTGAGCTTTAACTGGATACAGCTCAGTCATGCAATTGTGTGTATGTTCTACCAAAACAACTCAGAAACAACTTGCAAAACTTTTTCTCTTAGGACACTCCGGAGGCAGTCACCCCACGTGGTGAAATATTCTCTGAAGTCACTTAAAATGTGATAATCACATTAAATGGAACAAGAAGCAAGCATCAGTAGTCTTGTCATCTGTAAGAACACAGATATTTGACATTCAGAAGAATGTTGTGTAACAAGCAACACCAGTGCTCAGTCTTAGTAGGGCTCCAGCTGAAGTCAAAGCAAACTGAATGGAAGCAAGATCAGCTAGGGAGTTTATTTTATGTAAAATATAAACATGTTAACAGGAGAAAATACTGTTTTCTTATGTTACAACCTTAATAACCAACATGATTTTTATCTTACAGTTCTGCAGGTGGCGCAGGGTTCAATTACATGTACATGATGATTAAAAAGAGCAGGTATTCATCTGTACACATACATCAAGTATTGTAAGCTGTACTAGAAATCCAGTATTTTTATGTGTCCCCAAGTATGTGCCTCATAATTTTGCTATCTCTTATTCCATTTAAAAAACTAGCACAAAATTTTAAGTAGTTTTATTATGATTGCATCCTTTTGACAAGGTAGAGAGGGACTATATATTTACAAACAGATACACATATTCAAAGCCTCTGGAAAAAACCAAGCCTTTCCATATTTCATCCTCTTCTCTTTCTTCTTCCTCCTACCCTACATTCATATTCATACAGGATGTGGTGGCTTTTCTACCAAAGCATCATGATAATTTGTGGAGCTTGTGTTAGGTCTTTTTTAATGAAAGCCACTGAGACTAGAAAATTGTCCCCAGAAAAAGCACTGGCACCTGTAGCTTGGCTGCCCTGATGCTGCTCTTGCTGTTAGAATGAGATTTGAGAGAGACTAAACAATTCAGTACAGGGACAGAGTCTGGTGTGGGACATTTCAAACATGAACACCATTGCAAACACAGAGCTGAGTTTAAGCTCAGCCTCTTCAAGGAATGTGTACCTATTAATGAGAATTTGGGGAGTGGGGACAGAGGGGCTGCAAATACTCATTAATGACCTACAGCAGCTAGCAACATGTTTTGGTGAACAGCAAGATATCTTCAGGAAGGGCTCAGTCCTGCACTTTGGAACCCTATGAGAAGGGTCAGGATCATCTAGAGGATGGAGGTTAGGAAGCTGCAAGGAGTCCAGCTTCTCCTGTAGACCTACTGTGCTATCACAGCAAAGTTACTTACTCTTTCATGTTCTTACATACAGTGAAGATGCCACCTGCAACAGCCTTCATCAGAAGCATTAGGCTGTTAAATTGTCTGCTGTGAATGGCACACACAAGTTAATTTATTTTACATAGTACAATAGTCCCAGTCTTGATAACCAAATGAAACAGAATTTATTAAAGAATTATAGCAACTTTGAGGCCATGAATAAAGAGAGTTATTTGCAGTTTCATATTAAATCGGTCAGGCAAAGCCAGCAAGCAAACCTCCTAGAGGGTTAAGAATCATTAGTATGTAAAATGGTGTGGATTCAGCCAGATGGTCCCATCAGGTGGGCACATTCTTCCTGATAGGTGTTATTTGACCCTGTATGCAAAAGAAGTGTGTTATCTGAATAAATCTTGTAGACAGGTTCAAGCAATCTCTTTGAAGTAATGCATATTAACTGGAAAGGAATTAAATGGGTGTCTATCGAGGCTTGCCAAGGGCTATTTACATAGTAAGGGCCCTGTTAAATTGAGAAGAAACACCTCAGTATCAGAACAGATGCAACATGAAAAAGTCCTGTTCTTTTCATTGATCAAAGAAAATACAATATCTAAAGCACTAGGAATAACCCTTGCATTAACAACACAGAGAGCCAGTGACTTTCTGATATGGACACCACAGATGTCCTCTGAAGATCATCATTTTACACAAGCACTTATCTTGCTTCATTATCTCTTTGCTTTAGATTGGCTCAAGTGAAGAGGAAAAAGATGCAAAAATTTGCTCTCCTTGCCAGCACAAACAGAATGGCCAAGAACAAATGTGGCTCATCAGATTAGTCACACTTGAGACTTGAACAGAGCACTGATAAAATGACAAAGAGAGCAATATCTGTATTATCAGCTGACTGACAGCTGACTCTGTGTCTGGTAGAAGAGACTTCTCCTCTAAGAATTGGAACTTTTCTAAATCCTAGTCACTGCAGACTGTGTCACAGATTGAAGCATTACAGTCACCCTCAGATGGGTTTGCAGGCAGAGAGCAAAGGAGGCTGTGAAATGTGCACTGAGAGTGCAGCTCGTCAGGTACACACTGATGGGTGTAGCAGACACACTGTAAATGCTGTGTCCTTTTTATACATGAGCAAATATGTATGAAAATGCTTGGGCTTTCCAATTTTACAGCCCAGCTCAGAGTATAAGCCTAAAAATGGAACTTGAGTTGTAACTAGAGATACTGGTTCACAAACAAACAGCTGCAAAAGCAGTAAGACAAAAGCAAAATAGTAAGCTGATTGGAATTTCACAAGATTGACATTGTTGCTTAAAGTGCTTGGGTTGATTACATTTAAAAAAAACCCAAAGTACATAAAAACTAAAGGAAAACAAATAGTATTAACCACATAAGTTATTACACAAATACAGTAACAGACCAACAAAAGAAAAATAAATTAAAATAAACCCTTCTAAAAGATACCAGCAAAGAACAGGTACACAGCTAAAACTTCTTAAAATTTCTAGTATTCATTCAGCTTAAGACACTGCTCACAACTATCAGCCACATGCTGCAAAAAACAGATAAAATAAGAAGGGTCTGCTGTTGAGAGGCATCAAATCACTGGCAGCTGCAAGCTGTCAGCTCAGGTGCCAATTACATGATGCTGGAACAGATGAGTGACTGAAATGTAATGTCTGAAGATGAAAGACAAGTCGTGGTAGCACTTTAGGACCCATCATTCTAAGGTGAATTTCAGTTCAATTTTGCTAGATGTTGAATATTTTTATTAAACCTGATATGAAGGAAACTCTATTGCTTTGTTTTCTTTACTCCAACTGCTAAAGGAACAAGTCTTTTCATACATAATCTAGTGTTCTGAGGTAACTAAATTGTTAAAATAGGATTGACAGGAGTAATTTTGGGACCTAATTTCAAAAAGATGTTCTGTTTCATTGGTATGGCTTTTCCATCACTCTGGTCTTCTGCCTCCCTCTGCTATGTCCCCAAATCAGAAATTCCATAAAATCCCAACAACCTGTTCCTGGAAACATAAAAGCTGAGTTCTGAGCTCTTCCTCTAAGGTAACTGATTCATCAGCACTGCAGTGCTGTGGAAACACAGCACAAGATGAAAATGTCCCTTTTTTCTAAGTAGAGAACATATTAATAGGATTTATAAATGGACAATGCATCTCAGCAACAGCATGGGAAAAAATTGGAAAACTTCAATTGTTGTTAGACCTAATATATCTAGAACCTGACACCATAAAATACAGTCATTTTAGGGAATGTGCTACCATTTTGTTTTCTAGCTGCTAGCTGAAAAGCTTTTATTGTCATTTATTGTCATTCTTTCATAAGGGAATGGAAATCTATGCATAAGCATAAGAGAAAAGGGATTATGCTTTATTTAATCAACTAAAATACTTTACACCATATGATTGTTCCTGTGGGGATCCCAATCCTGCAAAACTTGTGTGAATGTGCTTAATTTGACAAAGAGGAGTTCCTCTGCCTCGACTGGGGGCACTATTCATACAGCTGTGACAGCTTTTGGACTGAAGTCAAGACATTCAGCACACTGGAGACTGGATCCAATTTACAGAATTGTGACCACAACTTTGTTAATCTAAAGAAAATGCTCCCTAGTTTACCTAGTGTTAATGTAAAGTGTGTATTCCACAATGTTTCAGAGCTGATGTCAGACTACTGATGCTGGACTGGTGTGATACTAGTGCTGTGATCTTTTCATGGACTAGCATGAATTAAAAATGCTCTTTCATACTTCATGAAACAGCTTATTCGAGTAATTTTACTATCAATAATTTACTGCAATGGTCTCTCTGGTTTTTACAATCTATAGCTGTCTTGCAGTAGAGAAAACCAGAGATTATCCTGTACTTTAGCATTTAAATATTAATTCAAATTATTAACATTTTAAAAACCAATTTTCACATAAGTCTATTGAAATAAGGAAAATGTTTCCTAAAATTGAACTAATTTAAAAATTATTTTAATGAAAAATTACTTTTCATATAAATATGAGCCCTGAAGATTCAAATGATACCTTAAGAAGATCTGTTTTGTTCAATCTTTTAAAACTAAAGAATACTGTAAGAATGTTCAGCAGTAAACTGTGAAATACAGACCTTTGGACCAGTGCTGGTTAATGCTGATCTAGAAAGTGATTTCATTCACAGTGAGGAAAGCTTATCCATTTTAAAAGGCCAGTAATTATTATATTTTTATACATACATTAGGAATGCTTATAAATAAATCAAATAAAGAGAGATTTTCAGGTTTAGCTTTTCAGTGGAAAAGCTCCTGGGCCACAGTGGGAGTTGAAGTCTCCTGTAAGATGTCCATCTTCTGAATTAGAGACAGAACATTTCATTCTAACATCAGTAAAAGAATAAGAGCTGCATCCTAATTATGCTTGTCTTGAGCCTGCACACCAGCCTTCATTCATGTGAGTGATCTCTGTAGACCACTACTATCATTCACTTAAATCCTCCATGGTTACATTCTACGTCTGCTTTCTTGCCTCAGTAAAACAACATGATAAATCACAAATAATCTTGGCTGAAAAGTCCACTTCTGCTTCTCATTCAGTGTAAAGTGCTACATTGCCTTAGTTTACAAAATGGCCATTGATAAATCCAACTGAACTTCAGATGATATTACAGTAGAGGCTACTTCATTATCACCACTATTTAACAAAAGATATTTCACATTCACAGTAGAGTACAATGAAAAACATTATTCTCTTTTCTACAGAAGACTAAAATATGAGATGTAGCTGTACTTCAAAAGCCATTTCTTGAAATGGAGTGTTGGCCATAAAGTGTCAGGCAGGCTTCTTAAAGAAAAGGACGAAAAGCAACATTGTCTGATAAATACATAATGAGTGAATAAAATATAACAGGTAGAAATAAATCCTGTGAGATGAGAATATTTCCTTATAAGTAGTCAGTCCTCATGAAGACAAGAAGAGTGTTTTTGCTGTTGGTGTCACTGGAATAGGACTTTGGCTACTGAAGTTCAAGACTTGTATAATGGAGTGAAAGTGTCAAACTGAACAAGGTAGTTACCCAGCATTACCACTAACTCAAGCCACTATCAATCTCTCCTCATACCCTATTGATACTTTCTTCTGCATTTATTCTTTGCCAAATTCAGGTATTCAGGTGAATTCAGAACTTTTATCAGCCAGTGCATGACTAGTGCCAGCCAAATTCACCCAGGAAAATCACAAACAGAGACTTTTGTACTAATTTTGAAATCAAGCACTCCAGATCCCTCTCTGTTTCTGTGGTGACAAAACTCTGTCAAATACCACCATAATCTTAAGGATGATATATACATGATAGTGTGTAAACTAGTGGTCACTATGTATTATGTTTCTAAGAAATGGACTCTGTCTTGAGAAATGAAAATGAGACCTACAGGATCAAGCTGTGTCTTATGTACAAACAACACTTTTTTAAATGGACTGGGTAATTCAGTCCTGGTGGATATGTTACATGTGAGCAGTATTGTAATCTTTGCAAACTCAATCAAAGTAAACAATCCATGACATCATTTTAACAAAAAGATCGATCTTTATAAATGTAATTTATCTCTGTATCATATGTGTAATCTTACTCCCTTTATTCCAGTGCTCTGTAAGTTCTGAAATCTCACCTCATCTGTACTATCTCATGACAAAGTGACTGAACATACAGAATTACTTAGTTCCAGTGTAATTTAAATCCCTCTATGTGAATTTTAGGTCTGTGGTTACATATTGAAAGTTTTTAACAACAAAAATTGAAATGATTTTGGAAGAATATCTTTCCTGCAGCAGAGTAACATGTAAAATAATCCCCTATACAACCACAACTCAAGTGATCATGAAACTGATTTTTTTCCTTACACTTAAAAGGGGTAAGTATATGTCAGGATGTATTTAAAGGAATGCTTTGTAAATAAATACACTCCAAAACCATGTAGAAAGTTTTAAATAATTTTGCCCTAAATGTAATGAACACTTTCATATAAAATACTACTCTAGCTGGATTTGGTTTAACAGTTGACATCCAAATCGTATTATCTGTAAATGTTAGTCCATATAAATTCCACTAAAATCTGACTTCAATTAGCTCTTCAATCAGACTTAAAAACTACAAACCCCCCTCTCTCTAAAACGAAGTTCTGAATGTCAAAAATGGACGGTCATAGCCAACACCACATTGAGTAGGAGCCAGTGTATGGTTGTTCAGCCATCCCAGATGTGCTCTGTGTAAAAGCCAGTCCAGGGGAGCCATCACCACCTTCTGCGTGCAGCGTCCTTGTGCGCAATTATCACAGTTTGCCAAGTCACTCTCTTGACTGATAGAATAAAATATAGCCAGACTCTGAATTTTTTGATATATCAGATGTCAGACCATAGAATTCTTCAATAGCTTGAGCATCTATTTTCTGCAAAACAAATATTTTTTTTAATATGCTGTTAGATAAAACAAATACCAAACATAGATTAAATGACTGTATGAACAGAAAAGACAAATTCAGTTATTTGTTCAGAGGTAGCAATTAGCAAATTCTGTTTGCAATTTAAGCAGGGCAAGGGTAATGTTTAGGGGCTGAGCCTTGCTAATTTCACTCATGAAAGTCATAGGCATGTTTCTGTCCCTGAAGCTAACTGAATTAGGCTTTTTCCAATAACAGAGAGATTCCTTGGAATGCAGTAATGAACACTGTTAAAACACATAAATGTGACCATGTGACTACCTCTTTCTCAAATTTTCAGAAACCTTCTTTAAGACTTGCCCATCCAGCATCTCAGTGCTTACTTTCCTTTCCTCTTGGGAAATCAGACTCAAGACCTCAGTTTTGCCAGTGTGCCACAATGACATAAAGGGTTTGCAGAAGAATGAATTTCAGAGTGCTTAGACAGAATCTGGAATAGCTGTGGGACAGACTCTACTCTAATCTACATTCAGGCAATCCCAGATCAACAACACAATTCAGACTTTCTTGTAACTTCCCTATTTTTCAAAACTCAAAATTCTACAGCAATGCTAGCTTTACTTAGTTCAACTTTGCCAAATGATAAGGTTTTAATGAATTGAATTAAATTGATTTTATTAGATACAGAAAACATTCAAAATCAAATTCTTAAAGTCTGGTATTAAAAACATTTGGTGTTGCTATGAAATAAAAATCTCTCTGACACCGACAGAGCACAAACTACAGGATTAATAATTTTGTTTACAATCATTCTTCCTAACAGAGTTGAACTAAACATTACAACCAAACTGTGGCTTTGCAGACTGGTAATCTCTACCCAGTTCTGGATCAGAATTTTAACCTCAAGTAGGGAAGCAAACAGTAATACAAAAGTTGTGCTCATGACCCTCAGCATACTGACCTCTACAATGTCATCATCAAACAAGAGCCAAAATCCATGACTTTTCACAATAGTAATGTAATGCCCCCGATTCGGTCCACTAGAAAGCAAAACAAAAACCCAAACCACAAAATATTAGAAAATGCTACTGAGTCCATTTTGATAAGTCACATTTCTTTATGAACACACAATTATAACTAAATGTTATGAAAAACATCATAAACCCACCTGTGGTGGTACACTAGACCCTTGGTCCTTTCACCTTTTTATTAACTTGTTGCAAAACTCATCAACTGAAAGCCAAAGGTGTTGTTTTCATCTGTGCCAGGCCCATTTAGAGAATTATACTATAGAACACTTAACAAGTTGCTCATGGTAGGCATTAAATACTTTTAAAACTTTTTAGGGGGAAAAATTGACCAAGGTGATCTGTTGTGGGGCCTAAATGCTGACAGGCTCTGCCCTTACAGAGCCCTGACTCCCAACTTTTTTAAGGGGTCTCATGAGGAAAGAGGTAGTTTCATCAATTTAAACCAAACTTGTGACTTTTGGAGACCTGAGACATGATTTCTTAAACAAGTACTGATTTACTGAGGGAGGCTGGCTAAAAGGTTCAGCCCAAGACACATGCAGACACAGCAGGGTTTAAGCCCTGCCACTCACTCTTCCCACATTTTTCCAGGGATAGCCCTGCCCTTGGGAAACATCAGACAATGGTTTGAGGCACACATGGAAGTGCCTTACCTTCCACAGTGAACAACAACAGCTACCAAGTCGTACATCCGATCCAAGTTGACGGCGTCGCCGGAGGTGTTGAAGAGACGCAGCTCCAGAGGAAACACGACACGGTAAGACAGCTTAGTGTACCTGTGCAGTTGCTCCATATACTTGAACCTCTTGAGGTGTAAGGCAAGAATCATGGGCAGTTTCTTTACTCTCATCCTGTGAAACCATTAGAATGCAGATGATAAACACCTGACCAGTTTAAATATGCAAATGTTTGCATTATACAAGCATTTTTTAAGTGACAATGGTCAACTAGAAGTAGCTTCTAGACTAAGACAAGTGCCTTTAAATCTGTCTGCAGGTTCTCTGCTCCACACAGAGAATGCATTTGGGATGTAAGGCTTCCAGGTATTTAAACAAAATAAATATCAAGGAGGAAGTCTGTCAGAGCCCAGGAGGGGCATGGTGAAACAGCTTCTCTTTGCTTACCTCTTCTGTGCCTCTTGTTTACTGCAGCAAGTTTCACAGTAGTATTTCTGCTCACTACATAGCGTCTCTGTGTTACTGAAGTCTCTGTAAATAAATACTGTCATCAGTTCTTTAAGGATATGAATGCATTTGCCTCACTTGGGCTGATGAACTGGAACCCAAAAGACACACAGGATGAAATCTTCACCCATTCCAGTTTTCTCAAGCACCTGAAGCAACTGTATTGGGGTTGCAAATGGACTTAGGATGTCTGGCTGCTATGCCAAGTTATATTAGGAGTGAGGGACCTCTATATGATACAAAGGAAGGGTCAGGTGTCACAAAATGGGACCTATATCTTGTCTCTCCCACATAAAGGGGCTGCCCTTGACTTGGGTATAGTCACGCAATCCATTCAGTTCCTTTTTAAATTATTTGCAGAGTGAAGCAACTTCAAGTGCACTTCTGTCATCTCCAAATATCTCACATTTTATGGTGTTCTTCCATAAGATAGGTTTGAATCCTCTTACACAGAAGAAATAAATTGAATCAGTTTCCTGCATCCTCTAACCTTTTGAACACTCATCCAAGAAGTATTTAGATTATACCTTTTCATTTTCTAAAAAAGGAAAGAGGCAGCTGGTGTAGAAAATTTTGTAAATCCTGATCAAGTAAATACAGTTGGAGATATTTCTGGATTGAGCTTTTGAAGTTACAAAGGCAGTAGAAGGCTGTTTTGATAGCATCTCTCAGTTCACAGAAAAGATTTGTTGGAAGCCACAGTGCTGATATGCTTTGGAGCAGAATTTTAGGTACCTAACACCACTTAGCTGTAAAAAAAATAACAGTAATTATTTTTCCACCTCTTGTGTTACACTGCAGCTGAGCAGGTGTTCTGAGAACTGTGAATGCAGCTATAAGCACCTATCTTCCATTTTAAACACATTTTCCTGTGACTTTGGGCCTGAAATAGATATATCAGCATTACAGAAGTGTCTTAGAGTGCCCCTACCTTGTACCTGACAAATTCAGACCCATTCAGACCCAAATAAATTCCCTTCTACCATTGCAATTCACATTCATGGAGGCTGAAACCACACTGTCTGCAACTTCAGCCTGCTCTCAAAGCAGGCTGCACCAGAATTGTCTACAAGGCAAAGGGAAGACTGGATAATTATTTCTTGCTGATATGATCACCACTGGGGTAGGTGGGAGAGATGAAGACTGTATAGTATGCTAGTGCATAGATAATAGAAGTTAACTACATAACTTCATAAAAATTTAAGGTTGACAGAGCATGACAAAGAACCACTTCATATGACTGCATAATATTTTAAATAACTGAGAATACTTTTACTGATTTATTTTCTTTATATGGTCTTAACACTGATCAGAAAGTGCTGAAATATAGGAAAAAATACAACTTTTGGAAGATAAGTTCCAGCTAAACTTTGATCATAAGTATAATTTTTTTTTATCTAAGAGAAAAATAAAGCATTATCACTGGGAAGGATTTGCTTCAGTGGTAAACACTGATCTCAAATATCTGATTACACATTTGAATTTAAACAGAATATTAACTGGATCCAGCCAATTCCTCTGAAAAAAAATGGTAACATTTCAGGAAATTGTAAGTGAAGAGCTGAAACATAGGAAAATATTAGAGATGAGTCATATATATATATATATATATGAGTTATATATACATAAGACTCAGTAGAATGTGCCTGTGAAAGTTTTAGGTCAGCTGTTAGAGAAAGAGTCTGATGTTTATTTTCAAAGTCTACAGTAACTCTCACCTTGGGATGAGACACCAGGGAATCCCTCCTAGGCATTGCAGAATAACTGATAAATGCAATTTCAACCCTGATAGCAATTTTAGAGTTTAAAGAGTTTGACCAGTTGATAATAATTACCTTAGAACAGCAACATATTGTCTTAAATATAGTCAGTGGCTTATTGTATTAATGTCAAAACTGTGGACATTTTAAATCTCTCAGAATAATCACCCATGCAAGAATGAAAACTGTTTTGATCTCTACAATTTTTAACAGTTAAGAATATACTAGGAGCAGAACTGAAATTTAGAATAAAAGACTCCACATAATTTTAGAATGACAGAATAAGAAATTTCTGACAGAAAAATAGACTTTTGAAATATTTTACCCTCTAGGGACTCTAGCACTCATTCTGCAAAACACTCACTTAACTTTTAATATGCATATAAATCCTAATCAACAAAGCACTTGTGTAGAAGCTTAAAGATAAGCACATTTAAATCTCTTTGAAGCCAATTATTACTCTGCAGCAATTCTTCCAGATGACAATGCAATCAATTATTTTCCCTGAAAGTTGATTTATTTTCCTCTTTCAAATACATACATTGAAAGAGAAAGTGAGTAAAGCAAAGTACATTAACATATATTTTGTCATTAGAGGAAACATCCAGTTTAAAGTCTTTTTCTCCTGCTTAGGGTAAGTTCAAATCCAAATGTTATTCTACTTTTCTTTTCTATACCTACTAGACCTGAAAAATCTAGCAGTTAGAACTGTCTGCCAAAAAGACACAGTCATTTACCTTAGACAGTGTGTAATCGATGTGTTCTGCTCCACATCAACAGAAAGGTCAAGAAAATCTTCATCTTTGCTACTAACCTGTTGCAAAAAACATACATGTAAAACAGACATGCCATACATCTGAATGCTGTTTATATTTTTAGCAAAGCTAAAGATATTTGTTTCTGTTGAAATGGCTCTTACATAAAAATAATTAAATTTAGGGCTTTAAATTTTTTCTAGTTCAGTGTGACTAATGCTCAGTGTGATATTTATTAGTAATTCTACCAATCCAGCTTTCATATAATTTAATTTCTGTCTATTCCACTTTTCCAATCCCACCAACCACGGGCCACTAATCACAGCCTACTGTTCAGTAAAGATGGACCATCCTCCCCTATATTATCTGGAATTGGTGCATCACATATTTCCTTGTTATGTAACACAGCCTACTTTTTTATTTTACTAGAAATTTGTTTATCCTTTGTATAACATATTACAATATATATTCACTTTTTATTCTTACATCATTATTTCCACTATTAAGGATGCAATGAAGATAATTTCCAAATATGTTTCTGTCACAAAAGTCATATTTAACCATGTTATCCTTTCTCTCTAGTGAGTATTCAAAAGGCTGGGTTTATACTTCTGGTTGACACAGCTACATTTCCCCATTTGATATTGTTCCTGGTCAATACTTTGATTAAAAAATTTAAAAGATTAAAGGTAAAAATGGCTCAGTGATGAGAATTGGCAATAATATTTTGGTATTGCCAATCTTTTTTTTAGACAGGACAAGAGGAGAAAAATTATAATGACGAGTTTTTATTTTAAAAATTTATGTCCAAGTATTTTCAGAATGACCAATCCTGATTTTTGCATTGAAAATGATTTTTCACTAGAATGTTTCATCTCAAAGGTGAACTAATGTTAACAAAAAAATCATCCAAATGGCTAATTCTTGTAATACTTCAACTGAGTCAAAAGACTGCAGAATTACTTACTGCAAATGAATCCAGTCATATTCATAAAAAATTGTATAAAATGTTGTGTGAACACCCCATATTTTGCCTCCTATGACTGTATTTCCTTAGAATAACTTAATCAGATGGGAGGATAGTGAAGTCCAAATCAAGAATTTCTATGAGGGGATGAATCCACAGGCAGAAGTCCCTCATGCTCAGAGTTTTGCAATTCTGTGGATGTGATAGTTATGTACCACCTTGTACTTATATTTGTGTTAGAGATACAGAGATCCTATAAGCTTGGTGAATGCAGCCCATATCAGACCTGAATGCAGAGAAACACCTTTAGCTGGATTAATTTTGGTATTACCAGAAGTGTACAGAGGCATAACTCACACCCAACTGAAATGAACAGCAGTTCTTCTAACAAAAATCCTCCCCAGGACATAATTTGACCCACAGAGGACAGGAGACCACAAAACTGGCAGCAATCAACTGCAGTACAAATCTACAGCCAAAATTTGAAAGATAAAGCAACAAAGCTTCAGAGAACATTGTGTCTCTACAGCTGGAGCCAGAGTTGTGTCAGACACACTGAGTATCATGAGAAGTTAAAAGACTTGAAAAAGTCCTTGGTGAGTGTAGTGCTTCATCTGAATGCCTCAAAGAAGCTAGGGATTGTCATTGATTTCTGCACATCAAATATTTACTAGAAAGGAAGATGAGCTACTTAGAGCTAGAATAATACAGACTACAACTAAAGATAGGTGGAAAACCAGAATCAAACTGCCCTCTTTGTAAGTGAGAGTAAGAACTGCTGAAATCTGAATGATTCTTCATGTACTACTTATGAATATTTTAGCAAAGGGATATCTTTTAATCTGTTTTGCTATCTTCCTAAGATTTCAAGTTACACTAATCCAAGAAAAACAAACTGGAAAAATATCCTGAGTAGTATACAGTATTTTTGCATTCAGAGGAAGCTACAGACAAACTATATTTTCTGTAACTTTGAATTACAAGTAGGGAATTGTGCAGTTATGCTGTTATCCAAGGACACATACTCAGTTTCTCTGAGTAAACACTACATATTGATTTAGAATTAGGCCACAACTATTTAGAGAAGCTTGTCAGTCAAAAAATAATTCTAACTTTCACTTATTTTAACTTGCTATTACCTGAGGTTTTATAATTGAAATAGATTAAATAATCAATTTTCAGTTTCTATCTCATGTTTTCACTTATACAAGCTTGTTCCAAACTTGCTCCAATATCCTTTTTCATGTTGGCTATCATTGTATCTCTTCTCCTCACCACCCTCCTCTGACCAAGTCCCTGGAAAAGCCATAGTTATTTTCTTGGAATACAGAGCTATTCTTTATGACTAGAGATATCAGACTGTGTTCTTTAACACATCTGGTAGGACCTGGATAGAATTTATCTCACCTAACTTCAGTTGTCTAAAGATATTAATCCTCAGTTTGCTGTCTGGAGATACCTTCTCTGGGCACCTTCTCCCATCTTAATGCAGCTAATCTAAAGTTGTGTTTTCCTTGAGGAAGTCCATAGTAGCAGCACTGATCTGAGTAAAAGTACATCATTCTAAGGCCAGATCAGTTTGTTGGCCCAGCTCTCAGCACTGCTGCACCAACAATTGCAACATCTTAGTAACACCATGGAGCCAGGAGAAGCTGTATGGAGCAAAACACGGGATATTGCTAAAAACTTTGTCTCAGGAAACAACCTAGAGACAGATGGAGAGAGTTTCATGGACAAGCTCCTTTACAATCTTCATCATCTGCAGAAGGAGTTGAGAAAACCAGCTCATCCTTGATGCCTATCAACTTTGCTTTACCAAGCAAAGGTTAGGTGATGTTAACTCCAACCTTTGTGGGAGGTCCACACCACTGTTCTCCCCAAAGGAGACTTTTTTCCTCTCTGAGTTAATCTTTGATGCAACCTCACAGGAACAATTAAAAATAATGATTTCTCTTTCAATAGGAGTATGTATTTGAAAAAGACAGTAATCAATAGGAGATTTGCATCAGGTTTTCCAACTGAAATTAATTTTTACTTGTAGTTCAAACATAAGAGATTTCAAACTGACATCATCCTCTAGAAAATATTAGGGAGATAAAAGGAAATAGTTTGTTTAAAAGGAACCCTCTGTATACCTGTTAGACTCTTAAGATTGAATTAACACAAATTCATCTTAATCTTTCAGTTATTATATGAATATGATGTGAATACCTTCTCTCAAAGTTACAGTAATAAGGAAAGGCACTGATTGACTAGCAAGGATTTTAACTGTAGAGATATGTATTAGGACAGCAAAACCTGGCATAGATTAGCCAAGTAATGCTTAGAAAAATAAATTTTTAGAAAAGAATATACTCACTTCAAGAAGTAAATTCTACAGGAATATCCACAACTCTCAGATGTCTGAAAAGATTCATATATTTATATATATAAAATGTATCTATCTATTAATAGGCAACAACCAAAAACCCAAAAATCTATCCCAATGCTTACGGTTTCACAGTTCAAACATCTAGTTTCGTTAGTCAGTGTTCCCTGAAAAATCTCATGCACCCAGGTGAGTTCTTGTTTATTGTTCTCTTCAGCTTCATTCATGTTGCCATTTTTCAGTTTCCCATTTTGCTTTTCCTGTTTCTTCTCTTCCTGCAAAATGTCTGCAATGGTGTTGAGCAGGTAATTTAAAAACTCATGTGCATCCTGCTGCATGTAGTTGTCAAAGAGATCTGTGAAGAAGAGAGTCAAGGTTTGTACAGCTGAATATCCTTTCCTCCAAGAAAGAAAAAAAAAATTTCCAAATACTTGTACTGGCCCTTGCTCAGCAAAGTGTTTAGAATCATGCCAAAGAACAGTTTTGCAGCCAGTCACCCTGGCTTCAGTCAAGCAGCTTTGGGGGAAAGCTTCACCTCACCTAACCTTAGCTGTCTAGAAAGTTACACTCATCAGAGTTGGTTGTGTAGGCTCCCATTACAGTCAATGAAGAAAGCAAGAGTGTGACTCATCCTAATTTCCTCACACTAGACACTGCCTAACTTTAGTCAGCACTGACTTCCATCCATATATTCCAAGTCCCTCAGACACTTAGGAACATCACAGAGTTTTGACAGTAAGCCACATGGCTGGGAAAACTGAAGCCATTGAATGCTGATAATTGTGTACTGTGTCCAGGATGGAGTTACCTTTCCTCTCAGCAGCCCACAGGGTGCTGTCCTTTGCAGGTGTGCCTAAATGATGTTGATGATGTACCAGTGTTTCAGCTGATGCTGAGCAGCACTCAGCATCAAGGCTGTCCCTCCAACCCTCATCCTGCCCCAAAGCTGGTAGGCTGGGTGCGAAAGAGGTTGGGAAGGGGACATAGGTGAGGCAGCTGACCCAAACTGGCCAAAGTCGTATTTTATGCCATGTAATTTTATGTTCATCACTTAAATCTAAGAGAAACATGAGTGGGTTTTCATTATTAAGATATATCTCTTCCAAACAAACTTCTACATATTCTAAGGCCCTACTTCCCAGGTAGTAGCTGGAAATCATCTGCTGATGGGACATAGAGAATAAATCTCCTTTAGTTTTCCTTTGTTTCTGCATGTAACTCTTCCTTTCCTTTTTTTTTTTTTAATTAAACTACTTTGATCTCAACCCATGAAGTTTTTTCCTCTTGTCTTCTCCCCCAGCCCTGCTGAGACAAGGAATGAGACACAGGCTTGGCGTTCATCTGGCAGCTAGTCAAGGTTAACTCACTTTAAGTAGTAATAATAACACCATCAAACAAAGCTCATTTTTCACACACAAGCTTGATGAGAAAAGACTTGTCCTGTTCAATACATTTCAAATGCTTGCAGGAAGAGGGGAAAATATCCCAGTGGTGATTTAGTACAGACTTCTGCAGTAAAGGCTTAACTTGCCCACCATGTCAAAGAAAAAAGAATTTGTGTTCCCAGAAATGTGTATTTTTATCCCCCTGCTCCTGAAAAAGTTCACATGGATTTCCTCAGAAAATATTGTACAGAACCTTTGGCTTTGTAGTGTCTAGCCTGGACATATAAGCAGAGGAATACACACTGAGTCTGGCCCTAATTTAAAAAAGCTGAAAACATAAGATCCAGTCTTCACAAGTGATCCCCAACAGTGTGGGGGCATTTATCACTAGATGACTCAGAGTTAACTTTTTCACAATTTCAAATGTCTGCTCTGAAATGAACAGTCTGCCCATTTATATGCTGTCACCAGGAAGCAATTTCTTCCAGGTGTTTGACTCATACTTTTTTCTCTTCATTCTAAGCCTCTCTGTTTCTAAGCATACCACCCACACTGATATGAATCCAGGCCAAAATGGAGCTGTGACAGGCTATCTCAAGATGTTCCTCATATCCCTTAGACAGAGCTACTACAAGATTAGACATATGCTGTTGCCAACTTAATGGGGTCTGATGTTCCTGAAGTAAGACTGTGTCCATCACTTCCAAGAACCAGAGCAGCAGCTGACCACCCCACATGTACCCGGTTCCTTACCCTGCAGGGTGTTCTGGAGTTGGTGTCTGTAGCCTTCCTAGGTCACACAGTTTCTACTGCCAGCCACCCTCAATGTTTCTCTCTGCCACACTCCAAAAAAGCATTTAAAAATTACAGCAGTGTCACCCTATTCCCAGCCCTAGCTCACTCTGCAGTTTTGCCCTGCCATGCTCTGAAAACCTCACTAATTCACACACTTCTGGGAGCCTATGGTTATTTCAAGCATAATATCATGTACACAGATACTAAAATATTAATGTGCCCCAGAAAGTACTAAAACCATTTTACAGATCTAACCTGTATTTCTGACTAATATGATCACATAGCTAAATATTTATTCATACTTTTTTGATCAATGCACGAATACCTTAGAGGACTTCAGTTTTACACTTACCATTCTCTTTTCGTAACCTTGATATGAACTTCTTTGGTGGAATAACTCCAACTTTTTTCTTCTGAGTAGCAATACTGTGGAAAAGATCTGCCAGGCAAGTCAAGAGGTTTTCCTTCTTTTTCTGTTGGGCCTTGTATGATAGTACATTTTCCCGAAATGGCCGGCAAAAATACAATGCCTGCAGCACGGAGTTACAGTAGCAGGTGTTCCCAAACTGCCATGCAAAATTAAAAACAAGCTTAATCCCTGTGCATCACAAAACTAGCTGTTCATTCAAATTCTGACTCCTGACACTGTCACAAACCAGCCATTTTGCCTTGTAGCTGCAGTAGAAATAGATTTCCATACCCACCATGACAATTCATGGAAAAAATGATGGTGTTCTAAATTAACTAGGATGCAAAGTAAGTGTTTCCACTTGTAAGAGGAATATTTATTGTAGTGGATTTCATTAAGTTTATTTCCATACCTGGGCTCTATCTCACTGCTCAGTAGCAGAATGACTAATGTTTTCAATGGAAAAAAATTACTATATCTGTATCATTTCTATGGGGATAAACAAGTGATTAAACACTCTTCTCACTCATTCTCTCTTTAGTCAAATAAAAAAGCTCCTCCTAAAAGTCACCAATACACAATGCTGTACCTAAACTTGTACATACTTTCATCACTTCCTCCCTCCTATTTCACAGCTAAAATAGACTTTTAATTTTATTTAAGTGTATGTTCTAATCCCTGGAAATATTCATAGAACAGTAAACTGTTCTCTCTGGGGGTGTATGAAGCCATCTTCAAACATCTGATACAGTTTTGAAACCCACTTTGCCTAAAATTGCAACATGAGCAGCACTTAAAAAAAAAGACAATCCTGCATTAGAATAAGATTGATAACAGTAGGGGAGAGAGAAAAATAAAACAAAGCAAATCCAAGGAACAAAGCAAATTTCTAGTAACATCAAAATGGTACTTACATTGACCAATCCAAAGTAGTGTTCATTGATTGGAAACTGCTCTGGGCCAATGTCTTTCTCCAGAGCAGAGGCATTGGTGCCCTATACAAAAAAAAACAAAACAAAAAACCAAAAAAATAATACAAAAAATGGTCAAAATCCAACCCAAACCATAAAACATTTAAAAGGATGAAATTATTTATAATATTAAGATTCTTAAGTAAAATTATGAGCAGTACCAAGACAGGAAATAATTCTTTCCTTTTAGCTATGATCAGCCAAGGTAACTCTGTCTTACTGACAGGCAACCACAACAGTCTCATGAGCCACTAAAAATATTTGCAAATCTGGATAGTGGAGCTGGTCTGGCATGGACCCTCTATTGATAGGAGTGAACAGGTCACAACAGTGGTTCTTCCCACACTCACCTCACCCTTATTTTTTACTGTGTATATGGACATCTGGATCCCATTACTCTCTTGTCTCATAAAGATAGTAGTTCATCTTAAGCACAACCCTAAAAACCAGTTCCTAGATGGAAGGCAGGTTTTTTATACATTACTGAAACTCCTTTGAATCCCTCTTAATTAATCATCAGCCTGTAACAATACTTGGGCTTCAGATTGGCACCTAGTTCTACTAACATTACAAATGCTAAAAGTAAGTGTAATAGACCTGTTGTTTTGTCCTATCTCTCATTAAAGAGCACATAAATCGAAGCACTGTTAGGTCTCTCAGTCACTGCCCTGGTGTGGCAAGTTATGTTCAGCTGTATCTTCACTCCAATACCAAAGTTTCCTTTCTGCCCATCTCTCCAGCCTGTGGAGGCCCTTCTGAAGGGCTGCACAGCACTCTGAGGTATTGGCTGCTCCTCCCAGCTTTGTGTCATCAGTTAACTTGCTGAGGAGGCTTCTGCCCCTTCATCCAAGCCACTGATGAGTAAGTTAAACAATTCCCAATATTGAACCTTGGGGGACACCACTAGTGCCAGGCCTCCAACAAGACCCTGTGTCACTAACAGCAACTCTCTGGGGTCAGACAGTTCTCAATCCACCTCATTGTCCACTCATCCAGACCACACTTCTTGAATTTGCCTATGAGGACATTGTGTCAGCTTTCAACAATTTCAATTGGTGAAGTCAAGGTAGACATTTGCTCAGACTTCATCAGCTAAAATGTTCAAAGCAATTGGTAATCAGATTTAGAATTCTCATTTCCCTTTCCCCATCTTCTCCCCAAGGCCTGATTTCTGTTTCCTCACTGCACCTACCATCACCACTGCTTGCCAAATTAATTGTTTCATGTCAATTCATTAAAAGAAAATCTAGTCAACAGAATTAGCAGTGTGAAACTCAACACAGGTGCTCTTTGAGAATTTGCAAGCCTTGAAAATAAAACATCTCCTTTAAGTTGGCAGGTTCCAAAAAAGATCCAAAGATTTAATATTTCAGATCCTCTTCTCAGATCTTTTTCCATTCTCTCTCTCACACATACACGGAGTTCATTGCTCAGACCAAGTGTATGTTATTTCCCAGAAAATCCCTTTGAGACTGAAGAACTTTATAAGCACAAGTCTTCATGAGAAGCTTCATAAGGGATATATGTTCTCAGCAGGCTCTGCTAAGCCTTGGTGAAAAACTTGGAAAAAAAGATTGATTGATTGATTGATACAAAGCAATTATTGGCTACCATTCAACAGACATGACAGTGTGATAATTATGTAAGTCTAACATGAAGGTTAGTTTCATTGCTTGGAAGCAAATATTTGGCAAAGATGACATATTCAGCACAGCATTCCAAGAGTGAGGAAACTGATAAATATTTGGCTATCTGATATTAGCTGTGGAGCAAACAGCCCCTGTCACTCTCAAAACCTGGTCTGATACGAGAGAAACGTGACTACAGAAGATTAACGCAGCTTCTGAGGAAAAACATCTTCATATTAATACTCATTGTACAGCATTCAGATCAAAGCAAAGGTTTTCTTTGATTACACTTTTAACATTACAATCAAGTTCCCTGAAATAAAAATCAAATGTGTGTTTTTCCAGTTTTGTAGGGAAGTATTCTCCACAGTGAAATAAATTGTCCCTCTACAGCTCATGGAAAATACTATCTCTAAAAAGTAACCTCCTACTCTATCATAAACTACAGGTTAGTGTATTCTGTTAGACAAATATGATGCAAGTACTCTGCTAGCTAGTTGCTCCCACATTACTCATTTGCCTTTCCTCCAGGGCCAGGGTTTCTTACTTCAGAGGATGCCAGATGGTTGGACAAACCCTTTCTCATATTTAAATTTTCTTGTAAATATTGTGAGAAAGAGCAAGAATCAGGATTTACCAAACAAATTTATCACTGAAAAACAAACAAATTCATGATGTGTACTAACAATTCTTCATATAAAATCTCTACATTCATGGGAATTTCTGAAGTACCTGCTGTTGAGAAAACACCATGCTTAGTAGCATCTCATCATGGAGCTTTGCCTCTCCAAAACCAGGCCTTGGCTGTTGAAAATATAAAATGAAGTACAGTGTGCCAGTGACCCAACAAAACTGTGAGGCTAAATTCAATCTTTGGGTAAACTGACACAACCCACTCTGACTTCATTAGGAGTTGTACCTTCTTGCATCAAAGGAAATTTCAGCCTGATCTGTTCTGAGGTCTCCAAAAACATACTGGTAAATCCATTGAAAAAAAAGTCTAGGAACACAGGTAAGAAGCACTGAGACCTAATGCTTCAAAGAAGGATATATTTCTTACATGGAGAAAAAATGTAGACAGGCTGCTTAGTAAAGCTCAAACTATGTCACGTTGCATATAAATTACTTGTTTTGCATATGAAGTCTCCTCAATAAGCAGTTGACATGAGGACAGAAGAAGGAAATTTTTCCAACAAAGTATACCAGAAACTACACCCAATCCAGGTTTTAAACTAGAAAAAATATATTATTAGAGATGTGTTAAAGGTGGTTCAGAATTCAGTTTAAATCAACCATGTTATATATGGAAATCTACAGCAAACATCAACTATGACTATTTAACATGGTTTTCAGCATGTTTGTGTTTGTTCTCAGTTCCAGCAAGTCATTTTGATTCCTTCTACAGTGAAAATCTGCTCAGATATTTTAATGCAACCACTCTCTGGTTTTATAAATGCTTCAGCTAGGAGAAATATCCTATCACAGCTGAATCTATTGTAGTTCCATAAAAATAAGCAGGAGCAGCAGTGTACCTACAGAGCCTGAAATGAGGAGAGACTGCATAAGTCAATGAAGTGGGATTTGGGAGTATTAAATAAAGTCATCTCAGAGTATAGAGACAGAAAAGGAGACTGGCTCCTTCTTAAAAGAATACACCAGTGAAGGAAATGCAGTGAAGTGACTGTGGTGTCCAGACCTTATGAGAATGAGAACTAGGTCAATGTGGAAACTCCTACTATGTATTCTGTGGTGTTGGAACCTTGATTTCCCAGAAGTTTTACCATTTAATTCAACAATCAGTATTCAGCCCACGAAAAATGGCAAAGACATACAGCTGGAGACATAGCCAAGCACAGGTCAATTCAGGCCAAGATTTTTGCCACAGCACGGCTCCAAAAACATTTGGCCCATATGACCTATATTTTTTCCTCTTGTTATTTTGCCCAAGACCTTCCAAAGGATAAGACTGCTGTCTTTCTTTTCAGCTGAAATTTCTGATAATGTTGCTAAGAGTTTTGTTTGTGCTTTGCATCATGTGAAATTAAGTAAGATTAAGTAAAAAAAATCCTTGCTGTTCCTTTATGCTTTAGTGTATATTAAAAAAAAAACTTCAGGAGAAAAAAGAAGTCATCAGATTACTTCATTAAATCACATGTAGACAAGTACTCTAAATACAATTATTCTATGGAGGATGAGAAATGGACAAGAGCTAATATGAAAGATAGTGTCAACAGAAGACAGCAAATTAACCTAAACTTTTTACTGTGACAGAGCTATAAAAATGGCACTAACTTTCTAAAAATATGCATGTGTTTAAATTAAAGTAAATGAGTACAGTAAAGAAAATAGGACTTTTCATAAGCCACCTATTAAGTATCACTAAATAAACAGATACATGGTATGAAAAATATAAAATGAATTAAATTTTTCTTTGTACAAAAAAATATGTCTTTTCAAAGACAAAATAAGAAATAAGAAGAAATGTCTTGTTCACAAGAACATCTAAAAAATATAAGGGAAACCCACATAAAAATGGAATAATTAAAACTGAAATTTAACAAATATACAAAAAGCAAGAGATCAATGAAGAAAGATGGCTGGCCTATGACAAAGGGTTTTGGATCATATGCATTTATAGACTAGATTTCTTTTTTCTTAGTATTCAAGGAAAGTTAGAACAACATGATAGAAACAGAGTAGATTCCTGAAGGGAGAAACTGAAGACTTAAGACAAACTAATGGTGATGTTTGGGCTGGTAGAGGAGAAATTCAAGTAAAAATAGAAATGGCTTCAGGGCTAGGCAGCCTGAGTTTAAGGATTTTGGAAGGCACAGCACATGGAAAGGAAGGAAAAAAGAAGATAAAGAAAGATGGGGAAGGCCTCCTGGCCAACAAATGGCAGTGATGGATAACTCAAAAGAGAGGAGACAACTGTAAATAAAACCTGAAATAAGGTCCCAGAAGCAACACAAAGATTCAAGAGCAGAAAGAGAGCTAGCAAGAGCACAGCATGTAGCATACATGCAGCTGCTTTCAACTGCTGCATCACCTGTCCCCAGGGCTGGACTTTGGCTATCCTCAGGAACAATCTCAACTTTCAGAGAGATATGGTGAGTAACTGAAACAGCCAAACCAGCCTTCTTAAAATCTCACAGATATTATATGCCAAACCAGGAACCAGGATTTCTGTAATTTTGAAAGGGTAAGTCCCATGAGATGGTTGAATTTAGCCAGATTAGGTCTCTCTTCATTCGGTGAAGAAATGCATTTTGTTCCTCCAACAAAGCTATTTTGGGTCTGCCATAAGAAGAAAGAGGAAAGAGATGATTCTATGAAAACACATAGGGGGTCATAGTAAACAGCAAAAGAACCTTGACTGACTCAAAACCCATTGTGTATTCAAATTTTTTTAGGAAAGACGATTTACCAAAATGTATCTAAATAAATTACTTTTGTGTATTTTTTGGAAGAGTCTTCTAATCATTAAGGCAAATTATAAGAACTTAAAAGGAGAGGCCTAACCTATATCTATTTACAGATCTAAGTACCACATATACCACAAATAACTTCAGCTCTTTACTGTGTGGTTTCCAAGAAACAGATAAAAATTAACAAGATCTGAAATCCTCAACCATTTAAAATCTTGGACAAAGTTTTTAAGGTACTCAGTCTTACATAGCTGATAAACTTGGTTTTCTCAAAGCACAAAACAACCAAGTACTGCAAGTGAAGTTCTAGTGAAGTGTTGCAAGTCCAGTGTCTATATGAATAAGTAATTTTAAAAAAATATTGACCTTTAAACTTTCCAGGATTAGACAGCTTTTACTGAACTGCAACTCAGCATTCTTTTGGTCAGTCTGTATCCTCAGCTCCATTGTTCTTGGATTAGTGGCACCCAAGCTTTTGCTGGAAGAAGTAGCAAAACCATAGGTTTTGGCCAGTTTCCTTCTTCAGAATGTATAGAATCAAGATGGTCTCATGAGTCAAAATGAAACCGAGATTGCTTACAAACTATTAACTTCTTCAGTAACATTTTTGCCTAGGCCACCTAGACCACATATGTGGTGCCTCAAAGCATTCTAAAAGCAAGGCACCTTCTAAACTTCATTTTAGCTGCACCAGCTGCAGTACTCTGATAATTTCGAGACAGAAGTAGGAATATCTTCATTAAATCTCCATACAAGGTGAATAATGAGGGCTGCAGCTATGTTGCAGGACAGGTTTAGAATTAATTATTTTTTACAATACTTTTATTTTAGAGAAATCCTCTAAGGAGCTGAGACAAGTACAAGATTCTGCACATGAAGAGAAGAATCACCATGTACAAAATGGGAAATGGCTGACTAAGGTAGTAGTGGTTTAGAAAAAAAAAGAAAGAAAAGGGAAGTGTCTGTGTAGTGTATAAGATAAATACACCACAGGTATGCAGTGTTAGTTTTAAAATTCCCCAAAACCAGAACAAGAAATGTTGACAACACAATGAATTCTTACAGTTGGTAGTCTACAAAGTTCTTAAAGTAACTTTCCTGTTTAACTTGTCTGTGGTGAGACATCCAGGTTTGGGTGCCTGGTTTCAAGGAAGATAAAGTTAACCAGAAAGAATCCAAAAGAAGCCAGTCAAAATGGAAGACTCAACCCTACAGAAAAGTGACCTATAAAAAAGGGTTGAATGAGGTTGTGTTGCATAAGACAGAAAAGGCTGCATAAGGCAGGAAAGAGCATGACACTATTTTCAAATATACAATTTGTTACAGAAAGGAAATAGTCTGTTCTTGGCCTCGGCAATGGGCAGGATGGAGAAGTACCAAGCTCAAATTACTGTAATGTAGATTCCAGTAAGACAGTAGGAAATGTGATGTAGTTGCTATCATTGGAAATCTCCAACTTTGGCTGACCTACATCAGAAATAATACAGGTTTATCATATTCAGTGAACAGTTGGAGACTTTATTGTCCTAGGATACTTTATACACAGCTGTTACAAGGCCATTAATCGTGAAATAAGAAAACCAAATTAAACAACTGAAACACGCAATTCCCAGTAATGGCTGGTTTGAAACCCCCAGCACAGCAGCCTTGTCTGCAAGGGCTGAGCACACCAAAGAACACGCTTACAGTGGGGTCCTGACAGTGGAGATGCTTCCTCCCCAGAAGCACTGATGTACTGTGGTGTCAAGTACATAATGTACACAAATGTGTGTAAGTGTATCTACAGCCAACCAAGGACAGTTTCTGATGCTAGAGGAAGGTCAGCAGAAGAGAACTGGCTGACTGTTTCTCTGTCTGGCCAGGATTTATATTCCACAGACTGTGGCTCTTCAAATCCATCAGAACCTCATCTCCTCTGTGGCACTTGCACACCACACACAGTTAATCAGGGTCCAGAGTCTGTTTTTAATGTCATCTCTTCCACAATTCAGATTCACTCAACCCTGCTGAGCTGTAACTAAGAGGTTCCTTTACTGAGGTGTTTAGCATAACCACTGGTTTACTCTTAATTCAGCAACGTGAATCCAAAGACTACATGCATCTAAAAGAAACACTCTGTACACCACACATTGAGTTCATGAATTGTCCTTTTGTGCTTACTTTCTAAACAGCTAGTAAGTACATAATAACCACTTTAGCCATTAAAAGGCAGTCATGCAAGACAAGCCTCAGCCATTACTCGAGGTTATATTTTGGGAATTATATATTAGGACGTTTCCCATTTTGCATATACTGCTCTATCCAATAAAAAGTATCTTTTGTGGACTTCTGTTCATCTTTGGATGGAATGCACGCTTTGTCTGTAACTCCAGTACCCATTTGTCAGCCATATTCTCAAGTTTCTCATTACTTCAGAAAGTTATTACAATTATTAGACTTCATATTCTCCATGCTTCTCATGTTTTTGTTTCTATATTTTATATGTCATATTGAAATTGTGCACTCTTGAGACTATGCTTCTAAAACTGCATTGCTTGAACTCTCTACTAATCTTATCAGATGTAAAAATTTATTTTCCTTTATCAATCTAAATATGCCTTCAGATAACTGTTTTCATTGTCTGGCATATATTATTTTGCCTTTATCTCTATTTGTGGGAAGATGTAAAAGACATGAAGAAATATACACTGCAGGTTATCCAAATGAATATATCCAGTTGAAAGCCATAGTCATAAATTCTGAAAACAAAAAATATTCTTACTGTATGAAACAGGATTTTAGTATTTTTGCAGCATTAAAATTGTAGGTTTTTTGTATCAAACATTTTCTAAATCTGCTCTTAGTTTGAGTCTTCATTCTGCCAATGCCCTAAATTCAAATATATCCTGCAATGAGTCTCTTAAAATCATGCTATTAAATAAACAAAAAAATGCCAACATTTATTCTTACTTCTTTCCTGAATGTAAAGACTCCTAGGCTTATATGTTTTTTCTCTACAACCAGTTTCTAGGATGGTTAGAAACTCTTTGTTTGTTTGTTTTCTTGCTTGTTTGTTTTAAAATGAAAGCTGAAATTCACAGGTGTTCACATAATTCCTGATGAATTGTGTGAATATTTTCATGCAGAAAAGCACCTATTTTTATGAAACTCATAACTACGAGACTGTGAGAAGAAAGAGTAACATGAAACAACAATAAACCCCCCAAATTAATCCAAGGAACTGCAACTTCTTTTCCAAGGACATCTATACAACAACTACCAGGAGTAACTGTGAGGTATCTCAGATAATACCTTGTATCAGAGAAATCTGAATGCATTTGGAATATTCTATTTATCAAATTGTCAGAACAGTATGAAGTGCTGTTTATTTAAATAATATTTAAAATATTATTATAAAATTATGAAAGGGGGGAAGAAATACCTGTTCTCAACAGAATTCTAAAAGAGGGAGTCCACAGAGCTTGTTAGCCAGATCAGTATAAATGTATGTCAATACATTCTGAAATGGTTAGATGCCCTTCACTGCACATAACAGTAATATCCCTAGGCCACAGCTGCTGCATGAGCTTAACTCAGAACTCAAGGCTGTACCTAAAGCTCTGAAGAGAGAAACAAACTGCAGAGGATTTCAGTAAGCATGAAATGCCAGCATGCCTGTCTATCTCTGAACCAGCAATCGGTACTTGAATCACTGGGCTATTTCACAGAAACAATAACCAAAGAGAATTACAACAGCATTGTAGGGGCTACCTCACATCCCTAGTTGGTGTCTGCAGCCTACAAGTGTTACAAGGCACTGGCTGTTGGTATTCCCTCAAACAGAGCTTTTTCAGTGTGTCTTATGCTTCTTCACATCTGTTGTACCTGTCCTACACAAAAGATGACAACTGCCTATGGTGTGCATCCCTCAGTGGTGAACGTGGTGTGCAGACAGAGTGAAGGAGGTTTTATAGGGTCTGAAGGACAGGCAAGCTGAACATCCTGAGGACTAGACCTCCCTTCTCAGTGGATGTGGCCATCATGCCCATGTAAGAATCCCATCAATTCCTTCAGGCACAGTCACCTTCATCCCCTCCACTCATTCAGAACAAGTTTTAGCTCTTAGTTCTCATTAAGCAAATCAATGAATGATAACTAGAACTACTGCTATTATCATAACTTAGGGGACAAAACTGGTAAAAGACAATAGAGGAATTTTGTTTAATTCAAGAAAGTTGTCGCATTTAAATATTTACTACAAGTAAATGTGCCAAGTGGAAACTTCCCCCGCCAAATATTTTTTTCTTACTGGCTAGCTCCTACTGTGTCTGTCTCAGCATGTGAGAGCTTATCCAGTGAATATATAGTACTAAGTATCTTTTGCAAACAAGTTAAATACTGTCCCTGTCTTTATTGCTTCACTACACTTGTTTTGATCCTTCCTGAAAAGACTAACAATCTCTACCATCTTTAGGAGTTCAAAATTACAGCCCAAGATACCAAATATCAGGCAGTCAACTTAATAGCAAACATACATCCAAAAATGCTGGTTAGCCAGGTTTTCTTGAGCTAAATTTATTCAGCTAAATTTCAGTAATTTTTTCCCTTCAGAACAGGAGAGCACTTGGACAAACACACACAAAAAAACTTTGTCAAAAAAGGACTACTATTGAAAACATAATCTAAGTTGCATTCAGGGTTGGACAAATATTTCAGGACCAGTTGTCTCTCTTCCCTACTTCCCCTACTTCTCCAATCTGTCTCTCTTCCCCTACTCCCCCTGCCATCCCTGAAAATCAACCAGACATCAACATTTATATTTTCGTGTTTGGTTTGGTTTGGTTTGGTTTGGTTTGGTTTGGTTTGGTTTGGTTTTTTTTAACCAAAAACCCTCTGTGAACATTCTCAAGTGGAATGGGAAAAAATAAAGACCAGAACATCTTTTTTTTAATTACTGAGTTCTACTAGGTTAAAAAAACTTACTATTATGTAGCATTATAGAGAAAACCATATTATATTACCTAAGAACTACATAGTTATTTCTTAGTCCACAAATTGTCAGTAGCTCAGTTTTCCAAGCATTATATTATAGTGTGGGAACAAGGTCTGAGAATCAGCATCTCAGCATCTTTCTCTGATAGCTTTCCACAGATGTCCTAAATCAAACTGCAAATATTTAGGTTTTATAAAGGCAGAAGGTTTACTTTTATACCTCTAGCCTTCTGGAAGGTTGTCATAACTCCTTCAAGAGACCACTGAGTTCGAGTCCATCATCTCATCAGAGTGGACACATTTTTGGAGAAACCATTATGCAGTGTTGCCAACACTTGCAAGAATTTGTATTTATCTTACAGCCCCAAATTCCTGTAGCTGTCTGAAAACTCCATTGTTTTTGCCTAAAAGAACTTCCAGTCCCTGTGGGTTACCCAGAAATGACTTAATGTGACCAACAGCACAGCATCTCTCAAAGCCAAGTACACAGACCTCAAGCAATATGTAGCCCTAAAACATTATCATTAAATCAACTGCACCTTCTGTCACAGTACCATGAGCTAGAATTGCCTTGAAGTATGAATCCTTGTATGCCTTTTCTGCTTGAGGCTCTCCTTCTTCCCTTCAGTCTCTCCATCTCTCAGATGCTACTTTTGCAGGATATACTGGCAATGACAGCTGAGCAGTACACCATTACAACAACCTCCTCAGTTCTGCTGTGAATCTGTTCAGTCTCTGGGAGAAGGGTGCTGCACACAAGTGCATCTGTCTGAAGCACACAAAAATATCAGAGTTCCTAGTATTTTATGCCAAGGTCTTACATCCACCTATGAGTCTCCAGCTCCACTTCATGTGGTGCTCTTTTATACAGTTTGCAAGACATCACATCCACCATTAATCAGCAGTAAAAACTGGAGCCTGCCTCAGAGAGAAGGTTAAGTGCACCTAGATTTTCTCTCCAGTCCTGTACTGTTTCCTGAATCTCTCTTTGTGGCTCACTGGACTGGAAATCATTAAGAACAATGAAAAGTTCAGAAAACTAGTTACTGTTGGTGAAGAAATGTGAGCACCCAGGTGATTATACTTCAAACCTGGATTCTGCACTAATTCTTTTAACCTCAGAACCAACTCACCCTCTCTGCATTTCAGAGCAGGCATTTCAAAGGGAGGACTGAGGTTCAAATCAAAACTGCATGGGACTTCCCAGGCATCTCATTTGCAACAGAAGAGCAATCTCACTTAAGTGGAAGTGTGGACATTGGAAGGGGAGCAGGCTTGCAATCTGCACTCCCTGACCCAGACCCCTGGCAGGAGCCAGGCCTCTGGGGCTGTGCCTGTTGCCTTACCCTAGAGACAGGCTCCATTCTCCAGGGCAGATGAATGGTATGTGTGGCATCAGCAGCACAAGGCATGCTGGGGCACCACATGGAGGGAAGCTGGCAACTGTGTATAGCTGCTCTTGAAGAACCTGGAAATAAGGGTGAAAAATACAGACTAAAACCCAAAAATGTACAGAAATATGATTCTCTTCTGTTTGCATTGGGATGCTTAGCATGCAATCATCTCTTTGGCAAGTTTGCTACCCCCTCACTGTATTAATTAGTCTTTGAGAAAGTTTGAGCTTTCCCTCCTCTTGCCAAGAAGTTTCAAAAACCTAGATCAAATTAGGTGCTCCAAGTTTGTTAGAATAAAAATTAAACCCAAACACAATGCAGAAAGCATCCTTTCAGCTGTTCCATGGAGAGAAAAGCAGCAAAGTGAACAAAGAAAAATGTAAATGTTTCTTTATTCCCTCCTAATTGCCTAGTCTGGTATAAGGAAAGCTAAGTGATTCAAGAGTACTTTACAAACACCAGTCCTCTTTGAGCAGCATGCAGAGCAAGTTAAACCCTGTTAGCTCTAAAGCCAAGACTTCCTACAACAGGCGCCTAGCATCGGGATCCAAAAGTGTTAGTAGGCATCTAAACACCCTCCTTTTCTGTGTAATCTGGGGAGCTCCTGGCCCTAGGAGACCATAGGGTGCCTGCCTGAGAGGGTTAAACAGGGTCACTGATTTAATGCGGATTCAGAACCCAACTCTGGTCCTTTCGCAGTATTATTAGGGCAGGAGGAAGGGCAGGAGGAGGAAGGGCGGGCCACGGCTCCGTCTGCAACGCGCATCGGCGGGGGTCAGACACGCTCCGGGGGGCCTCGCACCGGTTCTGCATCTCCTTCCCTCCCCGGCCCACGCCCGGGCTGCTCCAGGAAAACTCCTCGGGACATCGTCACTCTCCGCCGGCCAACTCCATCCCAGGCACTTCCCGGCGCAGCCTGCCCGGCTCCGCCGCCGCCGGGGCAAGGGACGGAGTCGCGCGGTTGAGCCCCCAGCCGGCCCCCGCCGGGGCTGCCGTGCCGCCCGCCCCCGCCAGCACTCACCATATTACAGATGGAGGCGATGTTTCTGACAGTCATTAGTCTAAAGGTTGCAGCGATCCCACACCGCCATCTTTATAAGGTGAAAACAGCCCCGCTCATGGTGGGAAGAGCGCAGGAAGGGATAGGGGGCGGCGGCGGCTCCTGCTCCGGGGCTGGGATAAAAGCAAGAGGAGGGGACTGCACAGGCACCCTTTGCGCCCGCAGAGCAGCCAGAAGGACAGACCTTCCCGGCCTCCCTCCTCCGGGCGAGTGACCGGCAGCTTCAGCAGCGCGGGGAGAGCGGCCGCATCCCCGCTCCTTCCGCCTGTGCCGCTCGCACGGTCCGCAGGGCCCCGGGCTCCCGCTGGAGCGCTCAGCCGCGCCTCTGCGCCAGCCGGCACCGCGCTAATCTCTCCCTTCCTCCTCCTCCTCCTCTTCCTCCTCTCCTGGCGGCTGCCGTTGCCGCTCGCCGCTCCATCGCAGCGCCGCGCCCGCTGATCCGCTCTGACAGCGCCGGCGAAGGCAAGGGAAGGGAAGGGAAGGGAAGGGAAGGTCAGAGGCAGTGCCCGGCACAGGGNGCACCCCAGCGGGCCCGGCGGGGCGGCCGCCGCCGCAGCCAATGCGCCGCGGGGCCGAGGGGCGCGGGGGGGCTGCGCCCGCCGCCCCTCCGGACGGGCCCTCCGAGAGGGGCCGTGGGGCTTTAGGGGTGGCCACGGGGCTGCGAAACCCGGCCTCAGTGCGTACAAAACCGTACCGGCAGGCAGCAGGGCGAAGGACAGGAAGGCAGAGTGCAGGCAGGAGGACGTGGATGTGTGGCAGTGACGGCGGCACTGTACTTTGGGACACGCTCACCCCACCTAATTAGAGGTATACAGGAGCCCAGGCACCTGCGAAATCCAAAACAGTAGGCTGGAGTGTAATTTACTATCCACAGTTGCTGCTTCGTATTGCCATTCATGCAGATAACGTTTATCTTCACAAATGTTGTTTTGGGACTGTGTCCACACCACGTGCTCACTCACAAATTCACATGTGGCATTTATACAACACGGTTAATAGAATAATCTCAGTTTCTCTTCAAACACAAGCAAGTCGAGGCCCATGTCTTTCTCCAAGGTTGAGCAGTGTGAGTATGTTAAATTTGCACACGTGATAATAGGCACAAGGTTGTTAAATAACTAACTTGAGGTCACACAGCAAATCTCTGAGAGAAGCAAGAACAGAGGTCAGCTAGGGCAATCCTCATCTTAGAATTCCCCTTTCTTTAGCAGATGTTGCTTTTTTTCAGCAGGAGCTTAAGGCCTGTTTATTGTTCCTGTGCTGAGGAAATCATTCAAATGAAGAGAGAGAACCACTAACATTTCTACAGACACCTCCTAACAGCACCTGAAATGTGGCATGCTCATGCTTGGCTAAGCCTTTCATTTTGTCATGCTAGAATAAAACTATTTCAGCCTGTAGAGCCTGGATCCACAGGCTTTATTTGTAGGAAACCTTCTGAAGCCAGTATTTTTTTTTAAAAACAATATTATTTCAAAAGAAGGTCTATGATAACTAGTAAAAATCTGGCATCAGCAATAACACCTAAAGATAAATTCTTACCCTGAGAACACTGTTAGGTATTAAGTGGCCTCAATCCAGCTCAGTATGGACACTTTGTAAAAATGGTATCAAATTTGGCATTAGTTGGTATCTCATTGACAGTTTCAGCATAGAAACTGAAAATGGAGTTGCCACAGAGACAGAACTTTCTTTCCTCCATAAGTTGGATTAGTTATATTAAATCATTGCAGACATTCAAAATACAGGATGGAGAAAGATTCTTGGACATAATGGAGTGAAGTCCCGAGGGCCACTAAATCCACAAATCACTATGCAAAAGAGCCATCAAATAACACCACTGAGAAAAAAAAAATCTTTGGGATAATTCTATTAAGTCCATGGTCTTGCATTATGCGTGAATTTGATCCCAAGTGTTTAATTTGCTTAAACTCAGAGGACTGGATTATGCATAATATGACAGGTTTTCTCAACATAACCAGGGAAAGGGGAGTTAAGCTGACGTGTCAGGACTGAAGCAATCAAGGTCTGATTAGTTTCCAGTGCATTTCTAAGTACCCTGCAGAGACTGGGCAGTACTGCTCTGTACCTGGTTTTTAAACTCTGCTGCCTGTTAGTACAGAAGCCTTATCATGTATTCTTTGCTGCAGCCTGCTTATTCCAATTTACTGTGGAGAATCATACTTGCTATCAGTGAAAAGTTATTGGGCAAATAAATGGGTTTGAAAGGTGATTAAAAATTTAAATGAAACAAAATGCAGTAGCTAATAAAGCCATTTACCTCACATATATTTTAATGTCAATAACATCATTTCCATTATACAAACCCCAGAGAAATCACAGAGAGTGTGAAAACAAAAAAGAAAAACGTGGTATTTCATAATTCTGTTTTTCTCAAAGGCCATTTACTTGACTTCAGGATAAGTTTTCAGTTGTTTCTGTTCGTCAAACATTTTTTTTTGACACAAAATTAAATTGCTACTAATTAAGCACTTACTGATTGTTCAAGGAAATATTTTTAAATATGCACGCACATCATTCTGTGAACAATTCAGTATCATATTCCTTAATGCAAATATCAATACTTTCATTTAAAGGTGGACACATTTCATGTCTTATTTCTGAACATTAATAATAAAAATAGGGAATAATATACAAGTGTTTATATATCAGTTTGACAATAGTCTTTTTTGCTCTTCAGACATATCAAACAGGAAAGAAGAAAGAAACTTTCATGCTGGGAATGGACTGGTGTCTGTTTTTTTCTTCTGCTGTTGTCATTTTCAGGAATAGAAACTTTATTTCTGTAGCTGTTTGAAGATAAAAAAGTGCTAAGCAATGCAACAAATGCTAGTTACAAACTTTATAGGAACTGTATAAATAAAGAACAGTGCACAATTGTTTCTACTCTAAAGCATTGCCCTATCTCTTTACAACAAACAACCAACCCTGTGTTTCTTCTGAGTGTTAGACAAAGAGAAGGAAAACAAAAGACTATTTATAACCTAAGAGTGCTTATATAATTTCTGTTGAAAGGTCAAAAAATACCTCCTGCATTTAATTTTAGATCTGTCTTGGTCTCATCTGGTTTTACACTTCAACATTTTTATTTCACTACATAAAATATGGACCTATTGTAAATATCCTCTTTGTCTGGCAGAGGCATAGACTTCCATAACATTTTCCATGTGACTTTTTCAGAGTATTTTGCAAGCATTCACTCAGAGCTGTCAAATTATCGGGTGGCAAGTTAATATTAGCTTCTTTTACAAAGCAAGAAAATTGCCAGCAGAAATTGAGTGACTTGTCCAAAGTTACACAGGAAAGATGGTAGCAAATCTGAGACTAGAATATCTGTTCATTCTGTGCTACAAAGAGGATATTGCATTTCCTCTCCAGAAATCTTGGAAAATTCCACAGAGGGTTCATTTATGTCTTTCTTGTAATAAACTTGGGTCCAGAAGTGGGTAATCATCAGTCAGTTTTGCTGAACAAATGTTTGGAACAGATCAAATTTAGGATATATTTCCAACCAATTAAGAGGTCTTTTTAATGACAAAAGGAGTTAAAATAATATTAAGGTTTTCTGGAAGCACAAATTATAAGAGAATTCAGATATTTGAACACTTGCAGTGCTGACAATGTAGGTTTAGAATTTTACAATTTTTTAAGTGCTTTGTATCTAATGTTAAATTATGTTCTGCCAAAAAATAGCAAAATATCTTTAACAAAATGGCAAATGTGTAGACACAAAAATGAGAAATCAGGATTTTCCATGAAGCTTGGCCTCATTTCAGAACAGACTGGAGGCTTTAGTACAATGCCAAATGCCAGCTTGCCTCCTATGGATTGAATCTGTGGCACATGGCTCATAGCAGGTCCATGGAAACCACTCCATCTGCACCTGAAATTCTAATGGTTAGAGTGAGTGGTAGTCCATGGAAAATTCATGGAAATCCATAGAAAATGTGGAGAGTCTGAAACCAAAAAATCAACCCAAGTTTGGAATTACTATTCTTCTTTAAGACTGTCATCTTCAAAGCAACCCCTACCCAACGTTTTCAAATGATCTGAGAAATTATTTCTCTTGATTCAAGACACTGCAAAACTTCATGTTTGGTGACAGTATGACTTGTCAGGATTCTAAAGGTAAAGCATGGAAAATAAAACTGCATTAAATTGATCCCTGAATCTTGCCTACCTTTTGCTACTATAAGCATTTTACTAGTTGGCAAGTGGAGAGTACCATCTCCTCATTTTTCTCAGAAATTGCTGCTTTACAGAAGAAAACCAAACACATTTACAGCATCTGACATCATCTTTTTTGGCCAGACATCAGATCTGAATGCCCAAAGACAGCAGAATAAGACAGATGCAAACACATTGATGTCCATGTACCAAAAGCTGACTGAGCAGATACCAGGGGCTCAGTAGTTCTCTAGTGAAAGCCATTAAATTCTGTTCCATGAAGAGACTGTTAAAGCCTCTGCAGTCAGTTCAATAATGGCCTACAGCTGTGATTATCTCATAATATCTTACTCCTGCCCTTTTCCTCCTGCTTGTGTTTCAAATACACTGTGTTCAGAGCTTGGAACAGTGACAATAAGAGAACTTCAGTGCATTGCTTCATCAATTTAAGTATTTAAATAATACTAACCTTCCCCACACTCACTACTTACTCAAGTGAAAATATTCCCACCTTTCCAGAAGGTAGAAGCTTGAAGAACAGCCTCTTTATCAGGTATATTATTCAGCAAGGGACCTCACTAGCAAATTTTACTGGCATTTTTCTTACCTATACAAAATGTGCTTTCAAGTGGAAAAATACTGTTTAAATTCCAATCACATATTGGCTGGAAAGAGATAGCCAAAAATTGTAACTGTGGAAGTAATTTATCAAACAAAAAGAGACTCATTGAGCAAAAGTAACAGAAACCTGAAGTTTCTAACAGAAACATATTGCTATTTCTGCCCCTGGAAAGGAAATAATGATACTGGCTTGTCTTCCTCTTCTCCAAAGATTTTATTTATTGTTTTTATTCTATTCTACAGGCTCCAGTTTTAACTCACAAACATTCTGAGGACAAAACAACCAAAGGACAGATAAACTGTAAGTGGCCTTTAGTCTATTTTCAGCATGAATTTAAAATAGCCTTTACATTTTATTACAGTGCATAAATTAATTAAATTACATATTATTACACTACCATCTCAAGGTTTTAACCAAATTACATGCACACACACACACATATATATATAAATAAAAGTCTGTTACATTTTAAGGTTCCAAATCTGGCAATTATTTAATGCCAAGTACTGTAATCCACCTGCAAAAACCAATGGTCATAATGAGGTTTTACTTGATTGATATTCCTTCATATCAGTATGGAGAATGACAGTGAAATTGAAATGAAACATTTATGACAATTGCACATTGTTGTAAACTGGTGATGTTGTTAAACAACTTGTTTTCAAGAGTCTTTTTTCTGAGAGAAATATCAAACCAGTGACTTTGAGACTTAATTCTTGCATCTGAGATTTGGCTAATTAGAGCACCACTCTTCAAGATTTGAACAAGTTAGTTCAGCTCATCTAACTCCTTAAAAAACTCAACACTAATCTACAAAATAGCCAAGACACCCTGCTGCCACATAATAAATTTCAAAATGCCCCCATCATAACTGGATTTCCTACAAATTCTGCTTTATGGCCAGGCCTGTATTTCTCCCAGTTGGTGATCCAGGTTAATCTCAAATGAACCTGTCCCCAGATCCACCAGTATTGTGGTCTTTCCCACAAGTCCCCAAAGCCCCCAGGTTGTAGGCAGACCCAGTGTCCAGCTGAGAAGTTCATTCAGACAAAAGTTACATCCACACACATGGAAACAGCAGAGCTGCCTGCAGCCTTGTGGATACCAACTTAGTGGTTACAGCATTTTTTCAGGAAATGGGAGAACTAACCTGCAAGTAGACAGGCTCAAATCCACATCTGACCCTTGCAGTAATTTATTAAAGGACAGTTATTTTATTCTATAGGGAGGGTTTGGAAAAGGACAGACAGGTCAGGTAGACTCTGCATTCCTTCTCTTGAAGTTGTGCCACTATCAGACACAAAGGTCAGTTTCATGGAGCCAAAGAGAAGGCAAACAATGCAAACCTTGTATGGGGAAAACAGAAGAAAGCCTGTGAGGGGCAAGAAAAAGGTGTAGGATTATGTGAATGGTTAAAATGCTCACCTGGGATGGATACTGATCACTGGTTTGCTGTGGTTTGCTGATTTGATGTGTAAGAGAAGTGCCAGTTTACATTCTGTACTGGAAAAGAAGAAACCAAACTTGACATAAATCCCACTGGCACAAGTGCTAAAAATGTAAATGTTTGATGCCACTTCATCTTTTTGACTACATTACAAAAAGGGACTCATCTCACTTAGGCGTCTGACTATAGAAAATAGTCATTGCAAAGGAGCCCACTTGAAATAACTTAAAACTACAGGTCTCACGAATTTATCTCCAGAGACTGATTTACCTAGAGACCCGAGGAATCTTGATGAACAGACAATAAACCGGCCCAGGGTTAATGTGCAACAATGTTTGGAGAATCAAGACATAGGTAGAAAGGGTAACTAGAAGTGGTAGGAAACACTTGAGTCATCTCGTGATTGCAACTGTGTGACTATTTCTTTCATGCTGCTTCGGATTGGTTGAGAGGCTGTTGAGAGTAATTTCAATGCAGGATTCAGAGGAGGGAGAGTTCCCCAACTCGATATTTTCTTTCCACATATTTATGAGTGCTCTGCTGGTAGTAACTCGGTATGAGCCAAGATACCTTGTTTCTCATTGAGACAGGAAGGCACGAATTATCAGCATTATAGGCACCTCTTCGAGAAGCAGGGACTTTCTTTCAATACGGTTTGGACAATGCTCTCAGGCACAGGGTGTGACTCTTGGGGTGCCCCGTGCAGGGCTAAGGGTTGGACTCGAAGATCCTGATGGATCCCTTCCAACTCAGTGTATTCTGTGGTATGTTGTGAATCCTACCTACCACACAAAGTCTCTNTCACGCGCGCTCGGCTCGCCAATAGGCAGCGGCGGCGGGAGCCGCGTGAGGTCTCGCGGGAGCGCGGGGCGCTATTTAAAGCCCGGAGAGGCGGCGCCCGCCCTCTCTCTCCGCCGGCCGTGGGCGCGGTAAGGCGGCTGCGGCCGTTCGCAGGGGGAACCGCCCGCGCTCCGCACGGACGGGCTGTGGGCCTGCGGGGGGGGCGGTGCGACTTATCTCGCTTTCCCTTCACATCTTGCCCTCTCGGAGCTTGGCGGTGCTCCGGGCAGTCAACAC
>VZRX01010808.1:242708-277937 GCA_013398075.1 Notiomystis cincta
GAACCGCCCGCGCTCCGCACGGACGGGCTGTGGGCCTGCGGGGGGGGCGGTGCGACTTATCTCGCTTTCCCTTCACATCTTGCCCTCTCGGAGCTTGGCGGTGCTCCGGGCAGTCAACACGGGGGGATAGAGCAGCTCTCCCTCACTAAAACCCAGTGCGGAGCCCTCCCCTCCGCCCTGCATCCTGTCGTGAGGCACAAGTGGCCCCTCTCCCTTCCCACCCGCAGGGTCCCTCGCTGCCTGGCTGATGCCTCTCTCCCTCCGCAGGGTGTCCCGCGGTGCCGGCGAGCCCTCCCCATGCCCGCGATGGGCCGGGCAGGAGGCCGAGCGCGGCAGGCCTGGCCCGAGGGAAGCGCTGGCGCTCCGCGCTCCCGCCTCTGGACGGCCGTGGGTCGGGGCCGCGCCGAGCTCTTCGCTCCGCCTGCAGCCTGCGGCTGGTAAGAAAACGCTTCGGCCTTCAGGAGTGGGCGGCTTTGAATCCTGAGACCTTTTAAAGACACACAGATATATGGGGGTGCTGGCCCTGTGTCTCTGAGCCAAAATAACTGCTGGTGTACTTTTGCACTCTTCTGTTCTTTGAATTGCAGCTGTTGAGCTGCACAGACCTTAGATCTGAATCACTGCATTAATTTAGTTTTTTTGAGGCCACTTCAAGAGAACTGCAATTATAACCTGCAGTGTTTAGGCTGTAGGCACGTAGGACTTTGGCTCAAATGGACTTAATAACTATTCAAACAAAGGAAAAACCCTCATTTCTTGGGCTTTCCCTTGCAGTCTTCTAGTCCACCTGTAATAGTGTCTTGATGTCTCTTGAGTGCTGTATAATTTGTAACAAAATGTATATATGTATATATACATCTATATATGAAATCTGTAAGTGGACACAAGGTAGCAACGAATTGTCTGGCAAAGATTCAAATCTACACATTTATAGTTTACCTCGGTAGTGTCAGCACTAAAAGCAACTTAGTCTTGATAAACTTTCCATTGTTTATGATTAAAAGTATGTTTTAAAAGATGTTAAAAGTATGTTCTATGTGGTTTCACTGGGCTAGTAAAATGTGCCTTTTCAACAGATTGAACCACTAATTACCTTGCTCTAGGTTTTGATTAATAATGAACTTTTTGTAAATGACTTCTGCAACTTCATAAAAAATTACTTTTAAAATGTGTAACACCATAGTTCTAACTCTGTAGAATATGGCTTTGAGAATGTCTGTGGTTAAATGTTATTAATTATAATTTTACAATTTTTTGTGTGTTATTTAGAGGCTTCACATAGCAACCTCATGCTTGAAATGTTCCAGACATGGGAAATCACACCTAAGTGTGAAGCAATGCTCAGGACTTCTTAAGAATAAATAATGATTTCTACTGGAAGGTAAGTGTGCTCATGTCTAATGACAACTGCCAATGGTTTTTAATCTTGCTCCTTGATAAATTTACAAATTTCAAGCAAACTGTAATATCTCTTGAGCAAATGATGAGTTCAGATCATCTTAGTTAAGAAGTAAACAATGTAATATATTGAAATCTACTCCCCTTTTATGCTTTGCCCTCTTAAGTCTGGCAGTGTCTTAAGTGGCCAACACAGAGGGGTATAAAAGTTCTCTTGCAAACCCAGAGGTGACGTTGAAACTCTTCTTTGGATCATGCTGAGGAGGAACACATGCACAGAACTGCTGAACTGCAGGGAGCTGCTAAATCAACTTTATTAATAGCTTGTAGGAAGATTTTGAACTGTCATCTTGTTATGATATCTGAATCTTAATATCACTTCCATGTAAATATTTTTCAGGTTTCTCAAATCTCTTCATGCTTTGTGAACCTATGTGATGAATGTCTTGAGTGAAGAGTTTCTTGTAAATTGTTTGGTCTCCAGGTATGTAATTGTGAAAAGGATTATCAGGTGATAGTGGATGCATGGTCTTCTATTCCTGAAGGAGTTTAATTTAGTCCTTGCTGGAAAACAAAAGAAAATAGCTTTGACTGATAAAAAAAACTTGGCTGGTAACTATTAAAACTTTATATAGATTTAACCAAAACTAAATAGCAAAAAAATCTGAGGAAAGCCTTGTCATAATTACTGGATCTGCTTATTCTAATATGACCGGTCCTCTGTAATCCATACTAATGGTATGGGAAAAGAAAATCCCAACCTGTACAAATTTCTTTTGAGAAATGGCTCTGACCTAAAGGTTAATGTCATGTAGAAGGTTCATAGCTCAACCTTAGGGCAGTTACCTGTTCTGTGTGTGCATGATGCTGACTGCAAGTTAAATAGAACTTCTTTTACAGGAATGAAAACAGCATGTGCCAGAGACTGGAACTCACATTAAACATCAGTTTATGATTACCTGAGTGGCTGATTTCCGACTTCATACAAGATCATTCCAGTTGTCACCTCTAAGTGACACCTCTTGGGAGTAGAATTGAGACAAGCAATAGCCAGAATTCTATGTCTTTCATGATCATGTTTAAACAGGTGCCTCACCATTTGTTGAAACAGATTTCCTAACAAAAACTGCTGTAATTTGACTATTTTGTGGATTAATTGAAATAAAATATAAGTATGCCCCTAAAAGTTTGTGTTCTGAAGGTTTCTTGTTAAGGAACTTGCTGTATGAAGACTTGGTTTCATGGATATAAACACTTGTGCTGTCACATGGCAACATTCTCTTGCCGTGTCCAAACTTGATAAGCTTAATCTTCAATTTACAAATCCATTGAAAAGGCCCTCTTAGTCTTTTATTCTTGGTATCTGATTTTTCTGAAGTATTTTGTAATGCAAAACAACCAGCTAACTCCTAAGTTATTTCATTAGACTGTGTTTGCATGTTCTCTACAAAAGGATTGTCTCAAACTGTAAAGAACAAGTTAGCAAGAATCCTGTTCCTTGCCTATTTTAAATTAACAAGGGAAGTGTTGCAATATTCCATGTAAAGCACTATCAGTAGGGAGGTCCTTGAAGAGCAAGATCGTTATGGTTGAGCAATTGAAAGCTTCTATATGCTTTTCAGTAGCTTATGTCTTATTATTAAAAACATTTTTCTTAATGGTGGGTCTTAATCTGAAGTAATTTTGTGCATCCTGTTACTGCCAGTGCTTCCCTAGAATGCACAAGCAAGGATATGAAATACAGTCAGAAGTGGGTGTTGGGTGCTCACCACTGCCTGGGCAGGAGAGTGAGTTGCTGTGGATCTAGGAACAAACATGCATATATTTACACATATTTGACCCCCATCTAGCCAGGAAGTTTTTTTTATCTTTGCTTAATTGTACACTAAAAGGGATGAATATTTGGTGAGCTACTTGTGGCCTTCTAGGCTCACTTAAGCCTCCTTGTTCTAATAAGAGAAAAAACTACATTTGAAGGGTATGCAGAAGTACTTTCTCTTCATGCTATTGAATTTGACAATTGTCTCCATTCCCTCTTTTGAGAAAGAAATAATTTCTTATAAGTCTTGTCAGTTGTTCTATAGACCTCTGTCCTCTGTAGCCATGATGAAGGATTAGGTTTTAATCTATTCATCCCTGTGTTATGGGGTTGTGGTTTTATGTCTGTCCTGTGCAAGATTTCTAAATTGCTTCTCTCAGGTTTGATGTTAATTGATGATACTCAGTATAGACTGATTTCTAAATGTTTACCCCTGTTTTCCTTAACCAGTAAGCTTGTTTACATTGGATAGTTTGGTATGATGTTTTCAGTGAGCTGTCTACACTTCTAGAATTTTCTGAAGGAATCAGAAGCTATCTTAGAATTAGGGTTGGAATTTTCCAGATTCATTCATCATGCATTAAGTGGCATTAAAATCCATCTGCTGCTCTGTTCACAAGGATCTTGTCAGAACTGAGGTATATCAGAGTCTGCAGCCAGGCTTAGTTCTGAGTATTCTTTTTTTTTTTTTTAGGTAGTTTCATTGCTCTCTACTTTCCACTTTTTTTTCCTTTCTTACAAAGAGACGTGCCTTAAGTTTCAAGAAGTTTAATATAAAAATCTTCTAGGATCTACCTCTTTCTGCTACTGACAACTGAAGTTTTGTGTCAGTATATCTGATGCAGACGAAAAAATTGTCACATTAGTGGCTTACACAATATATTTGCACTATGGTGTAAAAGCTTCCCAACAGAATCACTGTTAGTGAGGTCATAGTTTGCTGTTGCTTTCGATGAAATACCCATGTGCCACTGACTGACAATGCTGCATGTAAGGTCCAGCCTTTACTGTTCTCTTTTTATGAGACAGCTGGTTAGAAAGGCTAATGAAGAGAGCATCCATTCTAGGCATGATTTACTATTCTGATTTCACATGGCATAAATGGCATAAGTTCAGTGGGTTTAGTACACCTGGAGAGAGATCAAGAATGAAATAAAGTCTACTTGAGACTCCATGGTGAACACTTAATGTTTCACCACTCTTGCTCTTCAAATAACTAGGCAAACTTAAGGCAGTATTCTTTAAAAACTTATCTGGTTTAATGCAAAATCAAAGCAGAGATTGTATTTTCAACTAAAGAAGTATCGAATTATTTCACGTATTTATAAGCCTCATAAACTTTTCAGTTGGGGCCATTACTCTGCTGAATGCTCATTTTGAAGAAACTGGTTGGAATGCTAAGTCACTTGAGAGTACTCTGTTCTATGACTTCTCATGAGTATTTGTAAGAAATCTCTCCTCAATTAACTTTGGCTTGCTCCTATTCTATCTACAGCCTTTTTGAAATATAAATATGTCAGTTCAGGCATCACTCACCAAACTCCATTCATGATCTATCACGTTAAAGCAGTGAAGCAAAACAAAGGGATTAGTGTTAGTCTGAGTATATGAAGTAGGTCTAAACCCAGTAACTCCATGGGTGTAAATGAGCTCATTCACCCTGACCACCACCCTGGGGGACTGTATGCTTGGGGCTGTGCAGTTCACCAAGAAATCTGGTTTGTTTGATGAATGCTGTGCTCTAAATGGCAGGGTAACATTACAATTCTCCCTTTTGTTATTCATTGGAAAGGTGAAGACTAATGGAAGAGAAATAGCCAGGTTTGCCTGAGAATAGTCAAGGACTATCTAGCTGGCTTACAGCTTTATTACAGGCTAAATGGCATGAAACCATACTCTGCTGTTTTATAAATTTTTATATGTGTGCTTTGTACCACAGGGATTATATGAGAGATTTGGGGAAAATAAAGAAGAGGGAAAGATATAACATAGTTTTTAATCTGTACAGTTCTCTTTATTCTGGCTATTGATAGCAAATTTAGGAATGCTGCTTTGGGTTTTCTTTGACTAAATCTGCAAGAAGGTTAATCTGTTTATCAAGATGGAAGACTGTCAAACAGAAGGGAGAATATTTAAATATCTGTGTATTTATTCCCGTTCTCACAGACAGTTGAAAAGCATGATATTTCCTATTTCACTAACTTTTAGTAAGTAGCTACAATTGATGAGACACAATGATCAGTGTATTGAGAAAAAAAACAACCCTGAAGAATATACTTATGGAGTAATGTGCTTACCTCTGGACAGTTTTCTATACGCAGGGCTACATGAAGCAACACTGAAACATTCATTGTGTTATATTCTGTGTAAGGGTCTGGCAAGGCAAAAAATTCTTGTTTGTTTGTTTGTTTTGAATTGGTAAGAATTGTTGGGAGACCACCTTGAAAGTCTGGTACTCTGCAAGAATTTTCATTCTGAAGAGCTTGGCAATACCAGACCTTGTGTGACTTCTGCAGAGTAACAGAGATTTGTGATCTCAGGGGTTTGCAGTGCATTGTTTTTAATAATCTGAAGTTTGGATTCATGCTAGAATAAACTTTACGACTCTGCGTGGCCTTACATTAACAAATCAGCCTTAGAGATATTCACTGGGAAGCTTGGAGGTAATACTCAAGTAATAGTGGCTACTTGTTGTCCTAGCTATTCTTTTGAGTTGATGGTTAGTTGACTGCATCTTCCTTACTTTTCTTCAAGCTTTCTCATAATGTTACAGTTGTATCCAAGATTCTTCAGTTCACACAAAGAGGGTGAGGATGTAGCTAAATGCCCTTGAATCAAAGAAACAACTTGTGTACATCCTGTGCATTCTGGTTCAGATCAGTGCAGGCAGACATTTCTTACCACACTAGAGTTTATGAGATGGAAAAATCCTTCTTATGGTTGTTTCACCTCAGATCTATATAAACCACATTTTCTTAAAACGTTCTACTTCTGATTTCAGATGCAAGTCTCATTGGATTTTTCCACACATCAGTATTTTGCTTACCTCAGTAAAGGTAGCCTGACATTCATTGCTGCAAAGAGGACTTTTTCTGTTCAGTGGACTTTGATGTAAAGCTCAGAGATTTCCTCCTATGCTTTGACAATAAAGTTGTACAACTTCAACTCAATGCATAAATAAAGAATGCTGTAAAACTGAAAATACTCATGCTTTTTCAGTTTAGTAAAGTATAGAAGCTGTCAGCAATGACTTGCCATCTTCAGATTGTACTGTATGTCTTTATTGTAAGACACAAAGTTATTTAATTGACAACACATTGTAATAAATGTATTTCAACAAATATACTTTACTGAATGACCAGGAGTAACTGGAAATATGCAGAGGTCTAGAAAGAGCAGTGTGCAGAAAACCAGGGAATGAAAAAATGCTGGGAGTTCCTGCTTTTAGCACTGCCTGGATTTGGAGACAATAGGTCGTGCAGATCTCTAATTTATTTAACATAGTAGCAAGTGAGGTCATTTTATTTCCTTCTCAGTGGTATATTGCACGCTAAAGCAGAAGTGGTGTGTGGCCTATGATTCAGAGTGCTTTTCAGACTTTCTACATCTAAGCAAAGACACACAGAGTTTGGAAAATGAAAGAAAATCGATAGCTCTGCAGAAAAAAAATCTTTGCAAGCTACTCAAAAAGATTGCCAACTGTAATGTTCTCAAGATTTTAGTAATGGATCCTATTAGGCTCATCACTTCAGGATTTTGTTCCTCTGAAGTGTGAACATAAAATACACACAACATACTTTACTGGTAAGCTGACTAGAAGGAATAAAGCCAAGTACAGCACAGAGAAGGATGCAGTTTGTTTCCAGAAATAATGTGTTCTCTTCCCCATACCCAGACTTCAGGTCAATTATGGCACAAGATTTTTAGAGTTGCTGGTATGCCCTGACATACCATGGCTTTTTTTTCTGCATACTTCTGTAATTAAGTTAGCTTATGGACTAAATAGTGTGTAGTCCACAATTTTATAAACTCTTTTCTTGAACTTCTTGCTCATTTTCTTTGGAAATTGCTAGGGAAAAGAAAGCCAGCCAAGAATTCATCATAAAGCCTTGAGAATTTGAGTATTTGTATTTATGCTATTAGAGAAGGGCTGATGGTCTTCCTTTTTGACTAGAATTATGGCAATTGAATGCAGATTCAGTTATCAGAGGAGAGCTCTCTCTCCATATTTGGATATAGGGTTTAGATATGAAATAAAACAGTGAAGAAAAAAAGTGAGTATATTACACACCCTCCTGAATGTACCATGTATCTCAAGCTGCTTCACAGCACTCAAAGTGCTACTGTCACTTCAGGAACTGTAAGCAGAACCAGCAGTTTTTATGAAGTTAGTAACATCTCCCATGTGACTCTTGGACAGGACCTGATTTATGAGGAAGAAAATATAGGGGACCACCATTGTTTAATGTTGTGGGGTTTTTAAGAAAATTGTTGCATTTTCTTATTAAGCAAAGGTGTCATTCCATGTAAACTGTAGCATGATGGAAGAGCTGCTCTCTTAACTCTCTCTGGCTTTAGGCCTAGCAATTATAATTTGAAAAGGCTGCTAGAAACTAGCTTTAAATCTTCCAAAAATAAAGTATGCACACTGAGAGAGAACTAACACAAATGTAGAGCAGATCTTCAGTCAGTTTCTTCAAAATTCAATTAAACCTTTATTGTTTACCTCAGCAGAGAGTCAGGCCACCCCTCCTCTACAAGCCTTAGTTATCTTTCTGAGGTTTTCATAACCTAATGTCTACGAAGATTTGAGATTCTGTCCTCAGTCTTGCCTTTTTCTTATCTCAGAGCTCACCTCACCATTCCTGCTCAGTGCTGTGCTGCCAGGTGCCCAGGTCTGGGGTTATATAAAGTTGGGTTATTTATACCATTTCTCACTAATTTTCATGCTGTTAATCTGAACTCATCTTTGATCTTGTTCAGCAGGGTGTCACAAGCTTCTAGCTTGACTCACACAGTTTCTCATGTATTAACTTTGCGTTCCACTGTAAGAATTACAATCTTTATTCTTCCATGTAGTTCATCTGTCCTTTCATTATGAGTTCTGCACTTCAATTGTGAATTATTCCCATTTCACTAGTTTTTGTTTTTGTTCAGAGTAATTGTATTATTAGTGAATCTACCTTAAGAAGGTTATTTAATATCTTGTATGTTTGTGTGAGATCAGAAAGAAAAAATGGCTTGCAATTTGTAATCAGAATCATTAAAGTAGTTATAGTCTATGATTTAACTTTGTTTTTATTCAGTTGGATTTTTCCATAGTTTATATATGTTTTTATTGCCTTGAGATTTGAATACAAGTTGGACTGCTTGAGAGGATCTTGCATAAAATTCAGGAGTGCAAAAGGCAGCTACTATTTTCTTGTGGAAAAATAAATTAGAACTGAATATTTCATGTATTGAAAAGGGGGTGGAGAGAAATTGTTTTTCCTTCCAAGTAAATTATTTTCAGTTGTCAGATTGCAAAGCTCCAAGTAAGACTATCATATAGATCATCTGTTTTCTTATATCCCCAGCTGCCTTTCAGATCCACTCTGGCAGAATTTCCTGTGGTAGGCTCTATAAATTGCATGTTTTGAAGTAATTTAAAATAAAGGGATTTAGGAGTTACTTTTTCAGAAGTATTCAGAACTGGAATCTTTCCAGTCTTTCTGAAGAGTTTTACTGTTGATATCGATAGAGCAAAAATTGACCTGTGCTGAACAGTTTGAAAAACCCACTGCTTGTTACTAGAATAAAAATCTTTGGCATTCCTTAATCTCTTCAAGTGGCAGGGTGTGGTTGCTTCAGCCAGGTAATTTGGATTGGCCATACAGAAACTCTTGTAATGTAATTCCATACTTATATCATTAAGCCAACAGGAAAAAACAATTTATTCCCTGTCAGCATGGACGGAAATACAGAACACACAGATGTAGTTGTAGACTTTCTTGAAGTGTTAATTCATGCCCTCAGTACCATCAAATACATTAGAAAATATAAATGGTCTTGTATTTTAAAAGGCAATGAAGTATTTTAAAAGGCAAAAGCCTGATTTGAGAAAATTTTGTTACTCACAATGCAGTTCGGTAAGAACCTGAGCTAGTCCTGTGTAATACTTAACTGCTTGATTGAATTTTGTTTCCTAAAATACCATTCTAGAGGTAGAGTTATTATTGACAGTTCATACCCATAGTCTGTAAACAGACTACAGTGCCAACCTGTAAATCAAAGCATCCACAGAGATTATGACTTTTAGGGTAAAAATAGATTCATACAGAGAATGATATGGAAGACTCAATCTAGAACACAAGGACAGTCTCAGAGTGTAGTGTGCATACCTCAGTGTCATCATGGGGGCATCACAGGGTAAAAGAAAATCCTACTTAAACAATACGTAATTAATTGTAATTAAACGCTAGAGAGAGTGACAATTATTAAACAAATATACTTGCACAATGTTAGCTTGAGGAAGCACCATGAGATGAGTGCATAATAATCAACACTGAGGTAATGTGGAGTTGGTCAAACAGGGCTGGAGATAAAACTACTGACTTTCTCCTCTTTGCTTTTATTTTGTAACTCACAAAACCTGACAACTGAGATATTTCCTAAATAGTTGCTGGTGATAGTAATCTCATTGTAGAATGACTGCAGGTTTATGCCAGAACCTGGTGATTCTTTTCTTGTTGAGACAGGCAGCTGGTACACGGCTTTGTACTCATTTAATATCTCAGTACACTGGGAACAAGCATACAGGTACATTTTGTTCTCAGAATAATTTTCGAAGAGGTTTCAAAATCATTCAGGTATAATCCTTCCCCACTGGTGTTCACACTACCCTCTAACTTACTCTTTTCTACATATAGAACATTTAGTAAGTAAACAGAAAGAACTCAGCTGACCTTCCCTTCTTGTTCCAGCATGAGGGCAGGGAACTCACCACCACCATACTGTAACACTTAAGATAATTTCCAGCTGCTATTGAAACACCAAGAGACAAAAATAACTGCATATAAAGTGTCATAAAATCATACCTCCGAGGCCTTTTGTTACTAGAAAATAGGTCAATTTGTGCTATTTTCAAGGATGCTTGTGACCTTTCTGGTAACTATCTTGTTGGCTTGGCAATATTCAAATTATGATTCTATTTTAGAAATAACACCTGGGTGCATTTGCTGTTAGAACTCCTAGATGGAGAACAAAAATCTTAATGAACTCATAACTGAGTGAAATATGACTGGCCCACATTTTTGTTCCTGCTGATCAACTGCTCTGGTTTAGCAGCTCCTACAGCTGCATACAAATTCAGGGTACCAGAAGCCCTTTTTAAGAATCCTGCCAATTCATTCTGACTGCCTAAACTTCTTGTTTATTCTATGTCCCTAATTTAAATTGGCAGTGCTTGTGAATGGCATCAGGTTGTCAATACTAGGGAAAAGAACTGTTCCTTTTGTTCCTAGAACTAGTACAGTGTGAGCTTTCTCATCTGGTGACACAGGATGACTGGGATGAAGAGGAAGGAAATAGTCCCATCTTTCATCTAATTTTTTTTTGGAGGACAGTGCTGAATAACTAAATCCCTTTTATCACAGAGCAAAGATTCAGTGTAATATATCCCACAGTACATCTGGACCACCTTATGCAACTGTTAAAGAGCAATTAATTTATCATAGAATCATTTTCATATTAATAATGTCATCAAGTTCAGAGTGGCCAAAAAAGTGTGTTCTGAAGTATTTGCTGCTAATCAAATTCCATAAATCTGCTATCAAGGTTTCTTTATCTTACTGTCATGGCTTAACCCTGGCTGGCAACTAAACACCACAGAGCCCCTAATTCACCTCCCTCCATCGCTGGTAAACTTTGTGGGTTAAGAACAGTTTAATAATTGAAACAAAACATTGTAATAATACAAAAAGCAGAGAGAGAAGGAGAAAGGAATTAACCCCAGAAGAAACAACAGATGCACAGTACAATTTCTCACCCCTTGATAACTGAAGCCCAGCCTGTCCCTGAGCAGTGACCAGCAGCTCCCAGCCAGCTTCCCCCCAGCCAACTCCTGACAGTTTATATTCTGAGCATGACATTCTGTGCTATGGAATATCCCTTTGGCTAGTCCAGGGCAGATGTCCTGGGCATGTTCCCTCTGGCTTCTTGTGCACCTGCTCACTGGCAGAAATGGGAAACTGGGAAGTTCTTGACTGTTGTTATTAATCAGTGTTACTAACATGATTCTCATACTGAATGCAAACCACATCCCTGTACCTGTTGCTATGAAGAAAATGAACTCTATCCCAGCCAAAACTAGGACAGTATCCATCCCTTATTCCATATCATTTACATCCTACCAGGTCCCACGTTTTCCAAGGCACCATTAACTATTCTGTCTTTTGATGGATGGATACATAACTATCACTCCCTTAATCTGTTGACAATGTCTACAAAAGTCTGTGGAGTTCAGTTAGTTTATGACCTGGAGCTCCTTCCATCATAGGAGTCTGTGGTGTGTGGTTTTGGACTGTTGCATGTTGAAGACAGTTCTGATTCTGTCACTGCTGCACTTGCCCAGTTTTATTAAAGTTCATTCTTTATTGACATGATCAAAACAAAGTCAAGTTCTGACCCTCAAATCTGGAGTGGTGGATACAGGCACCTAGTGTGGTGATGGGCATAAAAACACCATGGAAATTGTAATATCCCACATTATATAACAATTAACGTCACACATTTTAATTCACTGATCATTATTGCCCAGAATCAAATCCCCCTTGAGGCACAAACGGGACTGCTCCATCCTCCCACATTACCCACCAAGTGCACACAGGCCCTTGAACAGCAGCAATCCCATGTCCAGGTTTGCCTTTGTCTAAGGCAGAAATAACCCAGACTGTTTTCCCCAGCATATTTTGAATGTGCACTGCAGGAATTCTATCCCCTTCTACAGTACATAAGAGTCTTCTTTGAGCAGGGCCAGCCCGACTGGCAGATGCCCTACTGTTGACTAAGGAGGTGGCCTTTGCTAAATGTGTATCCCAGTGTTTGAAGGTCCCACCACCCACAGCCCTCAGTGCAGTGTTTAACAGCCCATTGTACTCCTCAGTCTCCCCAGAGGCTGGTTCATGGTAGGGAATGTGAGATACCCACTCAATGCTGTGCTCTTTGGCCCAAGTGTCTGTAAAGTTGTTTCAGAAACGGGCCCCAGTGTCTGACAATTCTCTCGTGGTACTGTGTCTCCTTAAGGCTTGCCTTTCAAGGCCCAGGAGAGTATTCCAAGCAGTAGCATGGGACATGGGATGTATTTCCAGCCACCCAGTGGCTTCTTCCACCATTGTAAGCACCTGGTGCTTGCCTTGGTGGGTTTGTGGGAGTGGGATTTAGTCAATCTGCCAGGCCTCCTCATATTTGTATTTCAGCCATCATCCTCCTTACCAGAGAGACTTCAATCACTTGGCTTTCTTAGTTGCAGTGCATGTTTCCCATTCATAGATAATCTGTGTGATGGTGTCCTGGGTTAAGTGCACCCCTTGGTCATGAACCCATCTCTGTGTTGCACCTCTTGATGGCCCAGGGTGTCATGGACCTGTTGAGCTAGAAACCATTCACCTTTATGTTGCCAGTGCAAATCCAGGTGAGCCAATTCAGGCTTAGCAACCTGATCCTCTTGTTGGTTATTCTGTTGTTCTTCATTGATCTGACCCTTGGGTACAGGAGCATCTATCTACATGATGTAGTCAGAGTTGTTCAGGCCACAATGCAGTAGCCCACATGGCTTTACCTCTGCACTGCCAGTTATTCTGCTTCCACTGCTACAACCACACCCACAGGGCATTTGCCACCATCCATGAATCACTATAGAGGTGAAGTATTGGCCATTTTTCTTGTTCAGCAATGTCTGAATCCAGCTGGATGGGTTTCACCTCTGCAAACTGACTTACATTGTCCTTCAGCAGTTTCCACAGCTTGTCGTAATGTATTTCATACGGTTGTCTTCCACCTGTGAAGCTTTCCTACAGCAGGACCCATGATTAAACAAGGCATATTGCTTCTCACTTGCCAGTTTGCATACTGAGCATGACATTGTATGGTGCAGAACACCCCTTTGGCCAGTTTGGGTCAGATGTCCTGGACATACTCAATCACAGCTTCTTCTCCACCTGCTCACTGGCAAAGCATGGGAAACTGGAGAGTCCTTGAACTGGAGTTAAGCACTACTAAGCAACAAAACATCAGTGTGTCATCAAGATTATTCTCATACTGAGTTCAAAACACAGCCCTGTACCAGCTACTGAGAGGAAAATTAATTGTATCTCAGCTGAAACTTATGTAGAAGAAGGAGTGGTTTTGGCAACTGCTGCTGATGTAATTACTCTAATTCAGATCTAAAGCATTGTTTGTTCATGACAAGAAAACAAGTTTCCTGCACTCCTCACATGAAACAAATTCTCTGTATAGCTTCTCCTTAGCTGGCAAGTACCTTCCTGTGCCCTCACATTTCCCTGTCCAGAGCTGTCTCTGGGTTGTCTCTGGGTTGTCTCCCCCAGTCCTGGCCTTTTAACTTGATACTTCACCTCTATCTACATCTTCTTCAGCAAGCCTGCAGCAGAGAAGGAAAGGTGACCAGCAGGTTGGTTAAATTATTTTCCCTCCAAATGTTAGTTTTGTGCCTCTGACATGTCTTCTTCCTGCTACCCACCATCACCTCTCATCTCCACCAGGTGAGCCTGGGAAATCCACAGTCCTGCTGCTCAATGTACAGAACATTTAGAAAATAAGCAGGGTAATATGGACCCCTATAAATTTAAAAAAACCCATGTAACCTGGTGCACTATTTCATTATTTCCTCATTCAATTATGTATTTTTCACACAGGCTCACTCAACAAATAAATGTTTCTGTTTAAATCTATTGTCAAGGTGAAGCAAAAGCATGTATTGCAAAGTCACTTCTGCTAACATTAGAAAATGATTTTTGCTATTATTTGTGGACTTTGGATCAGAAATGCTCTGTGTAGTATGTGTTCCCCAGTGATTGCTGTGTAATTAGGCCCTGATGTTTCAGCAGAAAAATGCTCTCTAGCCTGCTGCCAGACCAGCACGCTCCCTGCTGCACCTGCACCAATCTTCCTGATAAGGCTGCTCCAATTGGCACCTGAAGGAATGTGGTGTAGATCAGCAGCAAGCTGCCAGTACAGTGGCTCCACTGTATCCTCAGTTAAGCTGTAACTGATACATAAACAGGAAAAAAAGCTGACTTTTTGTTTGTAACAAGCAGTGCATAGAGTGAGAGCGGATTAGATTTGTGTTTTGAAAAGAGCAAATTTCAGGGGCTTTCAAACACTTGGATTTGGTTCAGATCCTGCAACAATGGAAAAAGTTTGCAAATTTAAGCCCAAACCATCTTAGAATTACTAGATTGGTTTTTCCTCTGTAACCTTCATTTCTTCTCATAGATAGGACCAAAATAATAGTTTCCCCCTTTATTAAATGTAAGTAAGAATTATAGCAATTCTTCCAAAAATCATATTATTTTTTAACACTTTGTTTTGAATATGGATTGAAATTTTTTGTCATACATTAACACTTAAATGATCAGATAGGATCCAAGCCACATTTTGCTGAATGCACATAGTTGTCATGCTCAGGCAGTCTGCATTTTGGTAAACTATTCAAATAAAACACACTAATAGGAGGAGAGAAATATTTTTCTCACCTAAATACAGGTCACTGTAGAATTACACAGACCAACAGTTTGGCCAATAGGATTCAGGGGGTGTGAATCACTATCTTATGGGCTGCTGCTCTTCACACTCCCTTTTATATCCTGGATCTTCATCAAATGTTACAGGTGATAGAACAGCACCTAAAAGGGTAATCGTTATTCATGGCTCACTTCATTTAGACAATTAGCTGATTAAGATAGATATTACAAGGAAGACCAGATTAATCCTTGAAGTTATTTTTCTCAGATATCCCATGTATCCCATGTATCCAGCTGAATGGTTATCAAGAAATGAGAAGAGAGTAAGGGCCAGAATGGGCTTGGGTGATTGATTCTACAGCTTTTGGATGGTGTGGCTCTGTTAGCAGGTGGTGTGCCATGTAATGCTCATTTCTTCTATGTCCTGCAGTGCTAGAAAATATGCAGAACAGACTGAGACATTGTATTGCCACGGTAAAAACCTATGCATAAGAGCCTTAATGAAATCACAGCCTATAAATTGCTTTTTTCCCTTTCTACTCTCTGAAAACCAGATAAGCTCTTACTGAATAGCTTTCAAATATCTCTCTGCTTCAGCTCTCCAAACAACAGAACACTGGACAGTGTTGCTGTGAATAGACCACATCTCTCAGTGACTTGAAGAGCCTTCCTGACTACAGATGTTTCCCTGACTCAAGTGTAGATCTGTGATAATGCAGCCCCTTTTGGAGCCACTTTTACTGAGATATCTGAGTAGTTTTGGAGTTTTGCATCTATTTATCTTCTTTGTGATAAAGTTACCCAGTTATGGCAGCAAGGCAATCAGACTAGAATCTCAGAAATCAAAAAATTACCAAAACATGCCTCACCTTGTTAATGTTTTACTAATGCTATGGATGCATTTTTGCCTTAATTTTTGAGGGGCGGGGCAGGTGGGGAGCATATTTTGTTTTGCTTGAATTCCTAGATGCCCTGCTCTATCATACTTTATTTGAGATTTAAAATCACAATCTGAGTTAAATTAAATCCCCCTCCATTTTTAGCTTTGTTGTTAGTACTGAAATGTTATTCAATGTGTTTTTCAGTGATTTAATTATTACCCTTTCACCCAAGGTGAAGGAAGACAACAGAGCATATTGTTTTCAGAATGTTATTTGCAAGATTTTGCAAGAGCCATCCTCTGAGCCAGGCTGTGTCCCCACCTTGGCAGGATGCACTTTTGAGTGGGGGAGCCTATAAAGGAGTTCCACTGTGACACAGTCTCAAGGTCACCATGGCTGCAGTCTCAGAACATCCAGCTCTGGATAAATTATAGCCTTACAGAGCTTCCATGCATCACTGCTGCAACAAGGGGCTCACAGTGGTATCAGCAGTGCAGGACATGGCCATAGAGGTGACACAGCATTTGTGCTACATGCCATTTCTGGTGGCACCAGTTCCCACCAGGGAGGCTGGAGAGAGTCTTAGGGTTCTTTCAGGAAGGTTAATGAGGGAAGGGAGGCACAAGCATTGCAACTGAATTTCAGAATAAACCCTATCAGATTACTCATAGTTTTCTTACTGAGGGTGTGGGGGTGTATTTGAAGTGTTTCTACAAGACCAGATCCATCCTACTGCATTATTCATGGAAAAAAACTCACTTACTTTAGCCTGAAAGACATGTAGGAGGAAAACTCAGTTCCATTTGTTCACAGCATGAGGTTACCTGAAATTCTTCCACAGCCAGTGTGGCTGCTGAGTTAGTGGTGAACCTGTGTGCTGTTCACAGGGCTTGATGCACCCTGGCACGTGTGGCACACTCACACAGGTGTCAGCAGGGCGATGCTCGTGTCCTTTGTTTGTGGAAAAGCTGAAATTAAAAAAACCCCAAGCTTTTACTTCAGGGGACAGTGCGACAGGGTGAGCTGTGTACCAAGCAGTTTAATTTCTGATATTTGCCACGTGCACATCCTAATAAAATCCAACTTCCCTCAGTTTTAAAGAGTTACTCTCTTTTTGAGGAGCTCAGAAATGGGAAATGCAAGGGCAGATCCAGCTCAGAGCTCTGGCTGATTTGTGTCTAGCCCTGAGATACTGTCAATTTACAGACCACTACTGCAACTTCCTTTACTTCGTCCTTTTTGGAAGATGAGCTTAGATGACTTTGAGACAAGGCCAGTTTCAAGGTGCAAAAGCTCTGGGAAGGTGTTTTCATGTTTCCTTTCCTAAGCCAACAGGAGCTGGGCTAGAGGAGTTTGATGAAGACGGTAGAGTGCATTCAACAAGTGTTGCCTCTGAGTTACTAGTTATATCTTTGCATTGCTAGTCAGAAAAAAAAATCTTTCAATTTATTCGTTTTACTTGCCCTGTTTATTAGTTCGTACTTAATTTTCTCAATCTGGGCAAAGGAAGGAATTTCTCCTTTTTCATTATTATTATTATTAGTGAAAGGATCCTCAGACATTCATCTTCAAAATGCAATACTTATTAATGCAAAAAGAAGTGCTTTTAAAACAAAATGGAAATTATTTGTACCTGGTTTTATTTTGCTTGTGGGGCTTAAATTTAGGCAAAGTTAGTCTAAATAATGTCCTTCAGCCAATGAAACCCTGGCAAATATCTCTTTATATTATGTACTGTTATCCAAAGACCCAGTTATGTGGCAGTCAATAGATACACATATCTATACCCACTTTCCCTGTAGTTAAATAAACTTTTAAAGAAAATGCTCCATTAGCTCCTGATCATCAATCTTCATGTAATAATGGAGCTGTTTAAACTCAGATAGGCTTCTCCCTGCCCCCCTCCCAACTACCACCCCATTCTATTAAAATATTTACATTGTAATAACTCAGTAGGGTTCGTGTTTTGGGGTTTTTTTCCTAAATTGAAGGCCTGTAAGTGGGTGAAAGTATTTTAAAGCAGGGTGAGACTGAAGGGACGTGACATGTTATTGAATTAAAGACCTTAGAAGGTGAGGGCTGTGCAGTCATAAATTTCAGGAATGCGGATGTAACTCTCTGAATGTGTATATGAAGTTGACAGAGTTAGACAGCTACCATCTGTGAACAATAATGTATAGAGCAGCAGGGCTACATGATGCAGGCTGGAATGTACCTATCAGGGTCTGAGGACTATAACAATTTACTACTCATTATCAGCGACCTTGGTCATGATTAGCTGCAGGGGTTGGAATGAAACTTGGAAATTATGAGAACAAAGTTCCCCTTGTTAAAGCAGAATAATTAGTTTAATACATATGAGGAGAAAACAGGCAGGAGACTTCCTTCTTTTCCCTGCTCATGAAAACTAAAAAAAATGCACAGTGAAAATGGATAGACTGTTACCTCCTTCTGCATCACTTGAAATATGAGAAAATGGCGAGTTTGTATTCATTCCCTTACTGTTCCAGGACTTTCCACAACTCTGCAATCTTTGCAGCACAGAATGGCAGTGACATAATTATGTGATAACTGTGTTAATGCTACATTCATTTATCAAAGCTGATTTCTTGTGGTCTGCGCTTTGCTGTGTTCCATCAGAGCATAGCATTGAGGCCAAAATATACCTTTAAAGCACAGCATCTTGCAAGTAAAATCTCTATTAAAAAAAAAAAAGGCAAATCTTTGTTTTCCCACAGGTTTATATTTTTCTTGAAGTACAATGCATCTGGAGCCACAGAGAAATGTGAATTCTTATTTCAAGCTGCCCAAGTACACTGTGTGTTGAGACTGAGAGACATCTTAATGTTTAGTATAAATGTACATTGGTCAGTCCCACTGGAAATTGTTTATTTAAGCTGAGAATCTGTCCCAGGAAATCAAGGAAATTATCAGATAAGAAAGAGGAAACATACAGTCTCCACAATGCATATCTCAATGTCCACAATAATATATATTCATTCCCATTCTTTTCCTGCAAACATTTGCTTTTCTTACAAAAATGGCATTAATCCTAGTCTACACACATTAGTCAATAGTGAACTCCAACAGCAGTTTAAGCTCCAACAACAAGGTGCCCAGATTTCTGGGAAGGGCATTTGACTTTGAAAAACATCCAGCAAAAACAACACATTGAAAGAGAGGAACAGCAGGAAGTCTACTGAGCAAGAACAATATCATCCATCCTCTTTTAACTGGAGGAGAAAGGTTAAGGTTGGTCAAGAAGAATGTGTGACCAGACAAGAAAAGTATAGTGAGCAGTTCCTGTGATAGATGGTTTAAATTTAGTTGTTCCTGCCTGGGGTGGGGGTTGTGGGGTTGGACTAAGTGACCTTGTTGGGTCCCTTTTACAGATATTTCAACAGGAAAGGATGAGGTGATTTCTCAGTTGGAAAGGTTGTGTGTTTTTCATTATCTGCCTTAGAAAAAAGTACACCAGTGAGGTTATCAATGGAAAGCCATTAATAAAGACAGGTTTTATCCCTGAAAAGTGACTGACTTACCCAGACCTGACTTAAAGATGTGTCTGTCACAGTCACAGACATGCATCTTATCTCGTAGATAAGCGAGTTCTGAGTTGGCACCTCTCTGGTGTCCAGGCTAGCTTGGTATGTTTGCTTCTGCCTTGAGATGACTGCAGGCTGGACATGCAATGGCAAATGGCTGCAAAAATGGGACAAGGGGACATTCCTTGCTCTTGTGTTCCTCAGTTTGGTAGGAAATTTTGCTTATACCAGTCAATGCATACATAGCCTGACTGGCAGATCAGATTGCTTTCTGAACAAATAATTTTCAACTAAATAAAGTGAAAAGAAATCAGTTTAACATTTACCTCAATATTTAATATTTTTTTCTTGCAACAAGCTGTATCTCAGAAATGGAAGAAAGGTGTGTATGTTAGGTTTTCGATGGAAATGGTTTCTGTTCCAGTGGAGTAAACCCCATTTTTTTCTAACTAGCTCTAACTACCCATGTATAAAAATACATCCTGAACAGAATTAACATGCAGATGACTCTGTTACTGGTGTGGGAAGGAGCAAGGAGTGTAATGGTTCAGGGTTGTAATTAGTTATTCTGATAATGATAAACTTGAGTTTTATAATTGTCAGGTAAGTGATAGCCACGGGACTGACAACAAAAAGCTATTTCTTCTGGTACTACTGATGTGTCATTTTGCACCTTGCTTTCTTGTTCAGACCCTGCCTAGGTGCCTGTGGCACCCAAATTAGTGGCAGCAAGTTCATTTCCCCCCTTACAGTAGTCTTCCCTATTGCTTTGCCCTATTTGCACAGCACCTGCCCCAGCACAAATAACAATCTTAATGACGATTCTTTAAAAATAAGTCAAGTATTAGGCAGGAGATGTTAACCAGACCTTCTGGGCACTGCTTGCTAGGCTGGATTTGAGACAGTCTAAGGACAAAGAGTTTTACTGATAATTTTTGATCTTGTCTCTGGTTGTTCCTCAAGTGGTTTAATCACCCATAGACACAGGCTGCCAAATATATAATAAAAAGTACCAGTCAGGAGCCTTGGGTCTCTGTGTTCTGAAACCTTCCATCCCTGCAGATCTTTTCTAGCAGATCTGTTCTCTGAGTATCATTCAACATGGATGTGACATGTAAAATAACCCCCCTGCTAACAGTGATGGTGTTTGATGTAGCATGTGTTCAGTTCTGTCTGTAGCCTGTTCAGATTGCAGTGGGTGAGGGAGAGCTCTGTTAATTAGGCATAGTTATCATTGGCATCTACTGCCCATAAGACAGAAAACATGCCTACACAACATGATGGACAGACAGGGCTGTCTGGAGCACACACCAGCACACCAAATATAAACTCTCCTGGGGCAGTCTCTGCAGATGTTACAGACACATGCTGGTGTGAAAAGCCTTTCTACCTGCTATGGTTCTGATGCCATTGCTATCTGTAGCTGCAAGATAAAAGCTCCTTGAGGATTACCACACTATTTTGTGTTCTTTATTCTGCTGTGTGGACATTTCCAGAGGCATTGAGGCCTTTGAGGCTATAACAGCCTGTAAAAGAGAACCATTTTCTAAGCCTGCCATTTTAATGCAGGTAATCTACTGCATTCCTTCAAAGCAGTAAAGAACATAGCAACGGGACTGAAATTGCCTGTAATTTTCCTCCTAGCATTTTGTAACAGGAGTACTGCTATGTTATTTTACCTCTCTTTTTTATGTGGCTGTAATTTCTGAGGCTTTGGGATCACATTCCTCTAAAAAGTCTTTCTTTATTTACTTTAAAACATCAGTGTTACATTAAAGTTGGTAGAGAAGCTACCAAACAACTTAATGCTAAGTTACAAGTATTTCTTATCTTTACCAGTGTTTGTTCCTCTCCCTGTTCCAGCAAGCCAGTAAGGTAGTGAGTCTGGGCACTCTGATCACATTCTCTACATTTCCTGCTTGCTCATTTTAAAACCTGTCAGCCAGAAATTTGTTTTACAAGTTCCCCCAGCTCCCAGCTCTCCTTTGCATTCAAACTGTCTAGTAGTGATTAACCAACTTGTAAACACAGTAGGAATTACTACCAAAAATGGGTCTAACCTAAAAGATGGTAATCTCAAAGGGTTTTGTGGCTACTTCATGCCCTGCAAGTTCAATCTCAACAGCTTCCAGAGTTAACACATTAATTTCTGTGATGTGGTTTTGAGACATTATGGGGTTGAGACTTTTAACCTGTCTTGTTGCTTTTGCTTAAGCAGTAAGTTTCTGAAGATATTTTCCAAATGTGGAACATCAGTTTAACTCAGCAACTATTTTTTGATTTTCATTGATTTTCACTATTCCATGGTCCTCTTTGCCTCTATTCCCAAGACACTGACCTGTAGATCTCAGAGGACAAAAAGTTAATTCTAAAAGATAAGCTACCTTGTTGTTGCCTGCCCTTGCAAGACTTACTTTTAGTTTTACTGAGTGTACTCCTTTCCACTGAATGCAGCTTTTTAAAGTATTTTTATTTCCATTTAAGTATCTGCGAAAAAACTTAACCTTTGTGCAGCGTTCTAGAATGTTGAATATACACTTTTCTTTGAAAAGAAGTACAAACACCTTTTGTCCTGTGTATTTTTCGTCTTATTTAACTCAATTATTTCTAAGATGCTATTTCTCAGGTTTCAGCTACAAGGCAGACTTTAAGATACAAGTATCATGGTTTCTGTGAATTTAATCTTTAGTGACATCCCTGGGTACCCAGAACATGGACTCAAGAATAAAACCTACTGCTGTCCTTTTGATAAGAAATCTGATAATGAGTAGAAAGCCTCATCCTCCAAAAATGGGCTGGAGCAGCATTAAACATCTCTGGCAGACAGGGCAGCCTTAGCAGCCAGCCTCGGGTGCAAGACACATGCAGGCACAACTGCACTGTCCCCCAGTCCTGGCTACTGGCTCCCTGCTTATCAATATCAGATCATTGAACTTGACTTTCACTCCCTCTGAGCATTTCAGAAGTCTGGATCACTGTCAGTCTCCATCCCCTGCTGTTCTCAAAAGCAGAGCTGGGGCAGGGGGAGAAAATGAACACCACAAAACCCATGCACTTGCTCATACAACCAAGATCATAGTGTGACCCTTCAGACAAAAGGAATAGACTGGCTTTGTATCCTTTCCACTAACTCTGTCTGACAGCAAAGTCCCTGTGAAGCTCTGCTGGGCCTGAAAGTCCTGTGGATGTCCTCCTGAGGCTGCTTTGCCCATCCCCCAGGAGAGGATGACCACCACTGACAACAGGGCAGGCAAAGCCTCCAGACCTTTTGCCTCATCTTTGATCTACCTGTTGGTATGTGGCTCTGTCAACTTGCCAAATTGATAAAAGTTAATCCCTCCTAGGGAATCACGGGACTTTCTCCCAGAAAGCTCCTCCAACTTGCATCCTTAGCCAGCACAACCTGGCCTCACCAGCACTTTGAAAGCACCTGCACATTTTTTATTTTTTTGCAATCCACTATTGTACTAAGGATGCATCACAACTTGATAGTGATTCTCAACCACCCACCTTTGTGTACTTGATGATGATGTGAAAGATTATTGCCTCATTCCAGAGATGGGGAAAATGGAAAACCAGGCAATTCAGCCTGCTTTTCATATAATTCAGAACTGGAAGTAATACAGCTTTCAGCTAACACCTAGGTGAATGTTTCAATATTTCTGGTCAGTTGGAGAGGGCTAACTGCATATTTTATAGTTAGGTAAAGACCAGAGTATGTTTTAGAAATGCACACTCTGTGGCCACAATTAATACACCCCATAATATCTATCAGCAGACTTAGAGAGTGGGAAGGAAGAAGAAAGGAGAGAGGGGACCATCCTGGCTTTCTTGAAAACAATGAAGAGCAGTCTTGAGTTTTCTGAATTAGGAAATCACCTNTGGGAAGGAAGAAGAAAGGAGGGGACCATCCTGGCTTTCTTGAAAACAATGAAGAGCAATCTTGAGTTTTCTGAATTAGGAAATCACCTACATGTACCATTTTTTTCCCCTAATACTGTTTTTGTGTACAGCATGTGTCCTCTTGTTAAAGCTGATTGAATACTGGGGATTTCATGAAGCAAGCATGTAGAAAGGCACTACCAGGAGGCCTAAGAAACCTCCTGGAGCAATGGTGCTGATTCAAGAACTCATATGTTTCTTGTACCAGTGGTCTTGTTTGGGGTTTCTTGCAGAGCCACACTAATCTTGCTCTGGCTCTCTAAAAAAACCCATGCACCACAAAATCATAGCCCACCAGTACTTGTTACAGCATGTATTGATTCCATTTGTCTCCTTGCAAGATACTGTATTTCTGTAGCCGCAGCTTTTCTGCTCTCAGGGCTGAGGTGGCTGTGAGCTGTGAGGAGCTGTGACTGTGCCCTGTGCCATCTGGGCCTGCTCTTTCTTCACCAGGGGCTGCAAGGCACGACATGCCAGCCGAATTTGGCAGGAGGACAAAAGCCATTTGGACGCTGTAAGGAAAACAACTGTTGCGTGGTTTGGAAGGCCTCGCTGGATCGCACGGTGAATCAGAGCGTGTCCCTCACTGTTTCACAACAGCTCTGCTCCTGAGGGCACAGCCTTGCAGCCAGGCCAGAAAAAAGCCTTGTGGCCTACGGGGCGTCATCCTGTAGTAACAGCTTCATTTTCCAGACACGAAGTACATGTGCTCCAGTAATATGTGATGAAATGTAAACTGTCCATATTCTGGATCCAGCCTCATTGCCCAGGCTGGCAGCCTCTCCTTGGGAGCCTCAACAGCCCTGCACACCCCTCAGGTGCTGCATTTCCTCATACATCCCCAACAAAGCCTTGCTTCAAGCCACAGGTTGCACCTACAATCCACTGGCAGTATCTCATGTGATCTTTATGGCAATTAGCCAGGGTAAAATATGTGAACAGATGTTGAGGGGACAAAAATATCAGGAAAAAACCCCTTGTGAGAGTGAACAGACTAACTTGCCATGAGAGACAGAGCTTCCTGACCTCAGACTCTGGCCATTCATCTCATTTACAGCACCACTGCAGTGTGCCAGTGCCCACGGCACTGGTAAGAAGACCATGAGCAGATGCAGAGGCCAAAATGGAGCTGTTTCTGCCTTCCTCTTGGCACCACTGGGATGGCAGCCATCTGCTGCCTGGAGTGTCCTATCAGCACTGGTGGAGGATGGGGGAAGCTTTGGCTTCTTGCCCAGCAAGCCTCCAGGTGTGAGGGTGGCCTGGCACCAAAATCTGCAGGAACACCACTGATACAAGGGCTGTGCTTTTGGTTCAGGATGCCAAAAGACTGCTCAAGGCACAGGGTAGGAGTGGGCTGACAGGCACAACAGCTGGCTCAGCATGTGGCTTTGTTTGGGACAAAGGTGGTGGGTGAGGAAAGGCATGGGAGTTTGGGCTTGGCCTGGCGTTAGGCTGGGTGACAGGAAGATGGAGCGAGAGGATCAGGGCATCAGGACCAGAGACAGACCCATGGTCACTGCTGTTCGAGGTGTTGGCCATCTCTCCACATTTTGAATCCCACTGCTGTCAGGGCTGGCACTCAAGTTAACTCTGGGCACCTCAGGTCTAGCAGGGCACGCACATCCTGGAGACCCTGAGGCAAGGCCACCGAGCTGCAGAATCCCTGGGGATGTCAGAAAGCTTTAGAGCTGGCTGTGGACAGAGGCTGGGCTGAACTGAGCAAAAGAGAAAGGTTTCTTACTTCCTCTGCTCATGGCAGCAGCTGCTCTGTTTTCTGAAGGAAATGGAGCCTGTTTGTGTTTCCCTCTGCTGCCTGGATCGCAGGAGTCCACAGCTGTGGCAGAGCTGGCAGGGGAGGCTGGCAGCAGGCTCACCTCTCAGGACACCTCTCAGGACACCTCTCAGGACACCTCTCAGACAGGTGTCTTGCACATCACTGCTGTCACTTCTGGTGACTGGCAGAATGCCAAGGGTGTAACAACTGAAACAGCTACCTGCAAAAAGTGTCTGTGGGGCTCTGCGTAAGAAACATTATGGGCTACAAAATATTATAGTGTGAATCTTTCTTCCCACAGCCCCACTTTCCAGAGCACTGCGCTGAGGCTCCATATCCAGCCTGCCCGCAGTGCCTTTCTCTTTCCCCATCAGAAGTGCTGGCTGTGATTCACTTCCTTTGCAGAATTTGTTTTCCATTCTCTACTTGTTGGATGCTTCTTTTATCATATTCAAAGACTTTTTCCCTTTTTCCCTGAGAATATTTTGAGCAATTTTTAAAGTGCTAGTGGAGCTACCGGCCTGAAAGACAAACCAAAATTTGTGCATTTGCCTTTGCATTTTATTTAAAATTATAAGAAATGACAAATAAAATCCTCGCTTAGTACTTCTTTGCTAACTAAAAGACAGCCTGTCCTAGTGTTAGGGAAAATTTTAAGCTAAATTGGCATAGATGAACTGCTGTACAGCTTCCATAGTCTTGAAAAAAATATTTCTTTCTATAAATGCAATCTTTTATTATAACTTTGAACAGTTTTCCACTTCTACAAAAGATTTAGTAGTCAAAAAAATGAGACATCCATTAATAAATGTAAATGTTGGTTTAGAAAATACTGTGTGAGTAGAGTTTGAGAAAATTATGCTTTATTGTAACAGTTGTTCTGGTTTTTTCCCTGGAGTATTTTTAATGAAGACTGACTTTTTTTTCAGGAGTTTTTATTTCAGAGTTAACATTACAATCTCTCCCAGATCAGTAATAATGTAGTTGTACTGTTTGCTGAGAGGACAGAAGAATGAACTGCAACTTCAGTTTTTTCATAGCTGATTCATAGAGAATGAGAATGAATCTTTTATGTACCACTGCCTCCTGGTATTTTGAAAGAATACATATTTTGAAACAGCTGAGATTGCAGTTACTGTTCAAATACAAGTGAAAAACATTCTAGTTATGTGTGTTAATGCTTTATTCATTGCTATATGCAATATTAATGCAAAATACTTCCACTTCTCAGTTAGAAATCCTAGTATCAGTTTGTGATTTTTCAGCTATTTCAGAGGTCAAGACATCAGAGAATGTGGGATTTTAAGCAGTGAGTCAGCTGTTATCTACATCTACAGCTAAGTAGTATGGCTGGAGTAACACCTATTTGACTGGTTTTCCTAATTATTTGTGTGCAAAACCTATTCCCTTTCCCAGCCCTGGGAATTCAGGAAAGATGCTGACAATAACTCCTGGGGAGAATTACTATTTGTAGTTAGAGCTGCAGATACAGTGATCCTTTGTCTAGAATGCAGTAAAACCCAATATGTATCAAATTTCAACATTGCCTAATTTTCCACTAGTTGATTCTAATTGGAACTGCTCTTAACCCTGACTTATTGCACAATTCTTTTCTACTGCCCTTAGCAAGCATATAGGTTGCTTTACAGCTACCTTAATGCTGATTCTTAGTGTTCTTTTCAGCAATTTGAAATAATATCTTGAGTCACAAGTCAGTCTTGGCCAGAATTCCTTTCCAATATAAGAAAAAATGTGTTTTACAAACACAACTGAAAAAGTATAAATTTTCCCAGACTTTCTAGATACTTTTTTCCCCAGCTTCAGACTATGGCAATGCATTCTGTAGACTGTAATTCTATACAATGAAAATTAATGTAAACTTTTATTAATACCAACAGTGGAATTAAACTTCTAGGAAAACACATACTGCATTAGTAGTACAGAGGAATATAATGAGGCATTTTCTTACATACTCAAATAAAGGGATAAAGGGCAGTACTTTGCATTTAAATGCCCCTTCATCTTAAATTTAAACTGCAGTATTTCAGGTTGACACTTATGTAGACTGCAGATCCAGTCCTCCCTTTGCCAGTTAATATGTGAAGGCAGAGAAGTCCTGAGGTCAGACAAAGCCCACTGGTAGCTGAGCTGTCCTGAAGCCACTGCTCTGCAACCTGCTCCAAGTACAGGGAAATGTCCCTGATGCAAAGAGCACAGAGCTGTTGTGAGCTCTCATCAGGAGCAATACTGAAATGAGGATAAGCCATTGTCTCTCTTGATTGTTTAGGTTATATTGCAGAGACTTTATGTTTTGTAATGACAAAACCAAGCCCAGTCCTACTTCCTAAATGGTGGCTTGTCTGCTGCTGAGAGCCCTGGAGGAGCCCAGTCACTTGCTGGCATGTATAAGGCTGCCAGCAGTCCAAGCCATCTGTCCTGTGTGGACAGGGGGCAATTGCTGTGGTGTATCTGCATCCTCTCTGTGGCCATCCCGCAACAGTGCACTCCATGGAAACCAGAAATGAAGGAAAACCCACATTAAACCAACAGATCCAGATGGAAATCCCTCTGCCTCTAGCCAGCTGGTTTGTTCTGTGAGCCTCATACTCTCAACAAAACTTGCTGCCCCAGCATGTACCCAGGAGAGAGACCTTTATCAGAGGAGATAGTTTAAGCCCAGGTTTTCTTTCACATCTTCAGCTGTGTGCAACAAGAATTAGTAGCTCTGTTTTGGACAGTGTGAACAAGAAACTTCCTCTCAGGTTGTAGTTCAGTCTGGTTTGAATGACAAATACTTTCTAGGCAGCTGGATAAAACTCACCCCAAGCTCTGGTGCATCAGGGCATGGGGTACCCAGGCACAGTCTGTCTGAGGCTCTGAACTCTACAGCTTCTAGCTAGAAGTTAAACCATTAGCTGCCCTCTGTTAGCATTTTTCTTTCTCATTTGGTGGAGATTTCTGTGATTTATTCAGAAGAAAACATGACTAATACGTTGAGGCTTTTCATATCTGTTTGTTTGTTTCTGAGAAACCAGTGAGACTGAGTTAAAGGTAAGTTGTACTTCAGCCACAGAAACACGTCTCCAGGCTATTCTGGGCAAACAAGATTATTTCTTTTCAGAGCTCCTGAATATTTTGGGCAGAAGGCAAAAGTGCTCTGTTGTAGCTTAAGAAACACATGGAAATATTTTCCTCCTATCTATAATCAATGCTTTTCTTTCTTCCTATTACTAATATGGCATTACACCTCAGAATGTGCAATTGGCTGTGCTGCACAGCAGTGTCCCCTTGACTTGGCCAGCCCTGTGATGGCCCTGCAGGCTCTGGGGGAGGCCATGCCAGGGTGAAAGGAGAGAAAAGCTGGTGGCTGGCAGGACCAGGGCCCCACTTCCTTGCTCGCCTGGGGACCCATTCCAGCCATACCACACCACAGCACTGCAGGTAGCACGGGGCAAATAACTCTGGGCTCTGAGCAAGAAAGCAAATACAAAAATGACCATGAAAATTGCCCAGCCAGTTAAATCTGGTTCCAGCCAGGAACTGGAGTTCTACCTTGAAACACTTAAATCCCATTTGGACAGCACAGATTTACATTCCAGATGAGGAATTAATGGCTTTCTCACAATATCCTCAGCAGAGATGCCCCAGCATACCAACCCCTGTGTTTTTGGTAGATGGAATTTGTAATTCCTCCAGGAGCTGCATTCTTCCAAGTGTTACTTCTATTTTTGGACTGACTACTTGCTTTATTTAGGGGGAAAAAAAAAAGAAACCAAAAACCTGTGCTCTTGTCGAACCATAGATGCTACATGAGTCATCTATACAATAACACTAAACCCTGCTTCTCTGTTGTGGTGCAGTTCATCATCATCACAAAAGGGTTTATAGAAAACAAACATAGATGACAGAGTCTGCTCCTAAGCTTCCTGTGTTTAATCCTGGTGCATATTTAGCCAGCTGAACAGTGTACTGTTGAAAAATGTATTGTTATTAAAATGTTGGGTGTTGCAGTAGCTGCAAAGTCTCATATTTTTTTTGCTAATAAAAATGAATGTCATTCCTCTGACAATTTTGGCTGCTTATCTGTAGTCATCTGCCTGCATAGTAATTGTATGAATGTTAATGACGATCCTGAAACTTTGATGAATAAAATGTTTTTAAGGCTGTTAAGACTGCCTTGTAGACAGCAAAGCCTGCTCATTTAAATGCCTTAAAACACATCCTTCACTAAGTATCACCAGTGGTTTTGAGCCTCAAGCAAAACAGAATATAGAAATTTATACAGAAACACAGTGAAGCAGAATATAACCCACTTCCTGTAGTCTGCATACCTATATACATTGTTAGTATTGTTTCCCAAGTGGGAATCATTTACTTCCCAGTGTTCCTTGTTACCTTTGCATTGTTTATCTAGTTTGGATATTGACAAAATGTTTTGAATCACCTGGTTCCTTATGGAAATCTCAACAGTTTCAGGCTTTTAAAAAAACTGTTACAAAATCATTTACAGCAGTTGCATTTGTAAAATGGTGTGTAGATCTGTTTCCTACTGAAAGGGAAGACAAATAGAGTACCTGGTTCTTTTAGGCATTTAGGATCTGCAAAACCCACTCATAAGGAAATCCCTCTGAGGAGCTGGCCCTTGCTCTAAGGAGCTCTGCTCTCCTCCATGATTCCTCTCACGTGAGCTGGCAGCAGGTTGTCATCTCCTCTCACAGGCACCATTTGCTAGGCTAAGGGAGCCTGTCCTTCCTCCTCTCATCTTGTAACTCTGTCCTTTCTCACCCCAACTGCCCTCACAGCCCCTTGCTGCACCACTGACACCTGGAGCATTGATGGGAAGACCTGAGCCTGGTACTGCTGGGGAGCTCCCACACATCCCATCACCCTTCCCTGCCAGGTACTTGGCCCAACGTGCTCTACTGCCAGGCTTGCTTCCTATATACTCAGGTTGTCTCTTTCCTCCTTGGTTTCAGGGAAGCCCTTGGCCCCAGGCTGTGGCATTTACAGAGGCAGGCTCAGAGACCTGGTCTGGCTGAGATGTGGCTCTCTCAGTCTTCCTGCCCAAGTTGTTCCAGTGTCCTGAGGGATCTGACAATCACTCAGGTAAAAGGAGTGAAGGACTCCTTCTCTGTTTCAACTGCTCATCTCAGGAACTTCAGGGCTGCAGTCTCTCCTTCAATGCAGTGGGTTATGCCACAGAGCATTTGGATGTCTAAAGAGGTGTTTCAAGATGAGGTAGCAAGAGGAAGGAGTTGGAGTGGCAGGTATCTGCTGGGCTTAGGCAGCCTAGTTCACTCGGAGTTGGAATTTTTCTCATGCTTCTTTGCTATAGACCATGATAAGCCTATGAAAGAGTTAATAATCCCTGTACAAAGGAAATACTTCCTGTGTTGCAGCATGGGCTCAATAATAGAGAATTTAAAAGAAATGCAGAATAACATCCAGATCTTCAAGTATATTTAGGTTCTCTGTTTCTATGGCAAATAGAAGACTGCCAGTATGACAGGAGACAGTGTAACGGTGGGACATTATGCAATTAAGGCTCTAATAAAATGCATATGCCTGTGGGAGGATGAGTTAAGGTTGCCCAGGCAATCTTATTTCTGGCATTATCTATATTTTCTGCATTTGACTTTGCAACCTACACATTCACGCATCATAACTTTCTGTTGTAGTAGGTAGCTATGACTTGAATTTACATCCTTCTTGCTAAAGAAGTTATACTAGAAATGTAAAGTTTTTAGTACCTGACAACTTCAGCACAAGGCCAGCTCAAGCCATGTTCAGTGAGGGTGTGTTCCATGCTGGCTCAAACCCTGAGCAGGGCAGGACAGGAGCACCCAGGGCTGCTCACCAGCTGGCCAGCTGCTGCATGCCCCGGGGTGCCAGCTGAAATCTGGGGAGGTGGTAATCAAAATGCTGCCTTCCCTCTCTGTAGCTTCAGGGATGCAACTTCTGGGTGATGACTCCACAAACTTAAAGGATCTGCAGAGGTGAGACTTGCAGAACGAATATGAAACACGCTCTTAATTAACTTAGCAACTGAGAGAAACTGTAGCAGCCCCAGAACTCCTCTGCGGGTGTCAGCATCATCCTACAGTTGGCCTGGCACAGCAGGACTTGTCACTGACCTTCCCTAATGCGACCCAGGCATCAGCCCCCTGATGGACTGCCTCTGTTGTAACATCAGGTGAGATTTAGAGACGTTGGTAATGTGACTTTAATCCCATAGTTTTTAGAAGGCTTAATATAGATCCTGAAGCATTCCTAAAATGGCAAACAAAAATTTGCTATGTTGTCTCAAATACATTTTTGAATGAAGAATTAGAGATTGTATTAATTCAAGACATTTTGCCATTGGGACTTTCCTCCCCGCTTTTCAGATCAAACCAGCACTCTGTGTGCAGAGTAACTGCTTGTACTGTGGGGGCACAAACCAGCACAAAAAAATACTGACAGCAGATGGGCAGCCCTGAATGAGAAACAAAACCTTTGAGCTTTTCACTTCTTGGATTAGAGTTTGGTACCATTACATAAAGAGGAAATGGGAAAAAAATGCAAGCTTAAAAGAAGATAAAATCTGATTAAAATGCAGACTAATATAATTGCAGAACATTACTCAGGCTTTCTTGTGGAGAGAGAAAAATGTCTGCTATTGTGCTGCTATAGAAACCACATAGGGCCTGTGAGTAGGTGAGAGTGCATGGAGCATGTCGTTCCCTCTCTCCTGCCTTCCTCTGCCCTGGAATGAAGATCATATCTTGCTCTGTAAGCTTGGCTTTTGCTGGCCAGGAGATCTCTCCCAGTACACAGAGAAGTTGTTTTCCTGCTTATGTAGTTTCTTTTAATATCTCCACTCCCTCCCTCTTTTGTTTTGCTCTTGGAAGGTGGTGCAGGGCTGTGTCAGAGGAGGGATAAGCTCCAGTCTTCTGGGGCTTTTCACAGGGGCTGGTTCACTTGGCTTTAAATGTTGGAGTGTGGAACACGTGTTGTGCCATGGAAAGGGAGCTTTCTTGTATTTACTCTTACAAAGCCACAGAAAGGTCTCACAGTACTTTGGAAAGTAAATGCTCATCTGGAATGAGCAGCCTTTGACCATGTTTCTGCACACTGTGTCCACAGCACTTGTTTCTCTGAGGAACAGAGTTAGAATTACCCAAGCACTCGGAAACAAAGTAAGGTTTATTCCCTGGCTGTTGATGGAAGTGCCTTTGTGGAAAGTGTAAACCCCATTCAAACATACCCTCTGTCCAGCAGTGTGAAATAAGCCATAGGAATGTGTCCCTGACCTGTGGAAGTGCATTCCCACCAGCTCTGACCCGAGACCATCTGCGCTAAGGCCTCGTCTCTGACATCAGTAATTTCTGCCTGAAAGGATAAGAAATTTTTATTAGAAAGATTGATGGGTGAGAAAGCCTGTCCACACCACATGAGAGCTCTTTCTGGTCCAGAAATGTGTGCAAAATTTGAGAAGATTATTTACTGCTGCTAAGGTAGCAAAAAGTACTGAAAAATACATCTCCTCCTTATTTATAAATGCGAACTCCTTTTTATTACAGATGTAATTTTAGTTTTTGTTCCAGTGCCTTCCTACAGAAATTGACTCAGTGACTCAAATATGCATTTTGCAAGAACATATTTTGTATCCCAGTTTTTTCAGAAGTTCCACCTTTCAATCTGGCTGATTGTTTTGTTTTTGGTATTTTGAGGCAGAGGAAGAAGATGCCATTCTCCAGTTATTTTAGCACTTTCCTCCAGTCCCTAATTAATCATCACCTTTATAAAACCATTTTACTGAGGCGTTGTCTCATTTTCATCATCCCTTCCCGTTTCCCCTTTTCGTGGTTTCTACCACACCCCTTCACGTGTTGGAGACACCATGGCTGTTTGCATTGCTATGTGCTAGCAGATTTATTTATGGAATGATGTTAGAATACTCTCTGTAGGTCTCTGGAAGGGATCATTGAATCTTATTGCCACTGAAGTCAATCATACCATGTATTTCCTTCTATAAAATCCTCCAGCTCAATTTTACAGAAATTCGGCTTGATTCTGCTCCTTCCACTCTTGTTAGAGAAGTGCTCTGGTGTTTTGCTACTCTGACTCAGTTTATGCCCACTTATTCTTATGCTGACATTGGTCCTCAGTTTCAACTTTCCTGGCTCCTCCATTTTCTAAGCCCCACTTTTGTATATTTTATTTTGTCTCAACTATTGAACTGTTCTTACCTCAGCCACGAGCTTTACTTTCTCTCTGATTCTCCTTCCAAGGGAGGCAGGCAGTGGGGAGTAAGCAGGCAGCTGTGTGGTGCTTGGTTGCTGACTGGGGTTAAATCATGATAAACACTGATTTACCTTTGACTGGCTGACAGAATCACACACTGTTCTGCAGATCTTTTCTGAAATTACTTATCTGACATTGCTGGGTTTACACTCCCCTTTTTAAACAGCTCATCTCAAGATTAAATAGTCTCTCTTATCCAAATGCTGATCTTATTGCCAATGGAAGAATTTTTCTTTATTAATCTCTGCATGTCATTAATGTTATCGAATTTAATTATATTTTCATTAAACCTGTTCTAAGGGACACGCAGTTTCTGCAATATACTAACTACTCCCAGCTCTGTCAACAGCAGATTTCATTAGCTCTCTTGTGTTCTTGATGACACCATTGTGATGAAAACATGAAGGATGACAGGAGCATTGATGAATCACACAGAGCACTTCAGTCTGACACTTCCCATATAAAACACCTCTCTGTCATTGTCTCCTGATCCACATGCTCTTCTGCTTCAACAGCTGTTTCCTGTCTGGACAGCATCAGGTATTATTGATCCCAAACAGACTACATCTACCCCATTTCATTTCTTGAAGAAAAAGGGAAACAGAGAAAGATACCCTGCTGAAGCAACATCTCACGTAATTGCATACTTAATTTTTATTCTGCTTATTCTCATATCTTTAATTATTCTTTCCTTCAAAATTTGTCTAGATTATTATAAATTATTTCCCTCCCTTTCTTCAATGCAAGTATTCCAGAATGACTCGAGTCCTAGAGTGAAAGTTTGTGCTCCTTTCACTCTCATCTCCCATTTGTACACTGGACGAGATGGTTTGTTTTCCCCCACTACAGTAATTACCCATGACTCTTCCCATTACTCATCTTTCTTCTGCATCCATCTTTCATGCAATCATCTTTATTAAAGTAGAAGCAAAATGCTTCCTGGTTTTCTAAATATTGCCAGACTTCCTTCAATCCACATGACTGCACCACCCTGTTTCTTTTTCCCTGGTTGAGGTAACTCCTTCTAGCTGACATTATTTATCTTCTGCACTTCCTCATCCTGAAGACAAAACTGTCTTAGGAGAGTAATTCTCTTCACTTTTACCTTTAGGTTTTCTATTTCCATTGACCTTAGTTACCAAGATGTCAAATAATCTTCTATGCAACCCTTTCTCTTTGCTCAAGGTACAATGTCCAGTTCACTTCTGTTGCACTGGCATAAAGAAATCCAGTCTTTCCTTCGTATTCAAGTCCTTGAGTCCTCCAGCCTTGTTGATTTATTTCTAATTGTGTCTCTTACTCTTTCCCCTTTTGACTTAGAATACTTTTCTATAAATGTTTTACCCATCTATTTATTTTAAACTGCACCTATGAAACAATTTCCCTACCCTTCGACCTTAGTAGCCTTACAATACACCCACAGCTCACACAGCTAATCCACCATCCCTGGTGTTGGCCTGGTGGATGGCAAGGAGAGCAGCTCCTCTATCATACCCAGCACTGCTCAGCCCCAGGTGTGGTTCAGAGTCTGCTCTCACCTCTCATGGCAAGGCAGGGCAGGGCAAGGCAGGGCAGGGCAGGGCAAGGCAGGGCAAGGCAGGGCAAGGCAAGGCAGGGCAAGGCAAGGCAGGGCAAGGCAAGGCAAGGCAGGGCAGGGCCAAGCATCCCGAGGTGGGTGGCGGGAGTTGTGGGGCGGCAGGTGCAACCCAGACTGGCAGCCCCAGGACCGATGGAGCCGCCAGCCTGGGAACCAGGCAGGTGGCTGCGCCTTTACGGACGCCGTGCGCGTTTCAGTCAGCCTGGGGAGATTTTGGGAGAAGGCGGCGCTGAGACCTTCGGAAACGCT